>VXAV01006193.1:143105-157056 GCA_013399715.1 Alectura lathami
CTCTTGTTTTCCTGCCCTGTCCTGACTCCTTATCCTTCTGTCACTAGTGCTAATTGTGTTAATGAGCTAAACTCACTCCACCTTCTTACTTGTAATTTGTATTGACAGGGGCATTGGCAGTTAATGGGTTTCTCTCTGCTCAGGGTCCTTTAGCTATTACAATACTTGTTGAAAGTTTCTTCTTACTATTGGTGTCTTTTGATAGTTTTTTCTTGCTTTGTCCTTCGCCTTTCTGAATTTGCCTTGAGATGCCTATACCATTCTTTCTTTCCCAGTCTTAGCCCTGTCTTCTGTTTTTGTTTTTCACTGATAGTGCTAAGTTGCAAACAAATGATGAATAATTCACCTTGCTCCTCTGGTATTTGTGATGCAAATAATCTCACAATATTCCAAACCAAAAGCTATCACGGTCAGAAAGCTAATACCCTGCAAGAGCCTGGTGATGTTGATACTCTGTATAGTGTCAGTTTAGGTTACCGACACAACTGCTGGTCTGTGCACACACACGTGTGCAGTTCTTGAACATGTAATGTATAACTAAGATGACAGTGACTTTTTTTCAGAAATAATAACACAGTTGCACAGAACTTCTTTTTGATTAGATAGCTCATGTGGGTGAGGAAAAAAAGGTTTGATCACTTCAGGCAGTTTCTCTATTGATCATCAAAATCTCGCTTGTATTGCAGTTCAGAGCATACGTTTATCTGCTGTCACACAATGTCATGTATCTCAAAAAAACTGGCATTGCTTTTTTCCAGTCTCATATTTTCTCCTCTCACTTCAGATACGTGTCTTTAAGAGCAGCTTAAAACTTCCCCCAAAACACTCAGTAAATTTTCTTCTAATTTAATATAGCATCAGGACTTAATCACAGTATTGAACAGTTGGAATTCCAGAAAATAGTTAATGCAAAGAGCTACAAAATTCCTAGAACCACTGAAAACACCAAATTTGAGATGCTTGACTGAGAAGGCTCCCAATGAGCGGTGATAATCTGAGCATTTGTGCAATCTTGTTTATAAACCATTGCTGCTGCCTGTGTAAAATAAAATTCTGCAAAGATACCTCCTCTGTCTGGAGAGACAGCTAATTATAAGAAGCCATTGATGCTGTTTGAGTGTACGCACACGCTGTCTTTCAGCTTGTATAACAAATGATACAGTTGGTAAAGTGTCAGTGTTGTGATCACTCAATAGCTCCTTGTTCCAGAAAATACTCGGACAGCATCAGCTGACACATGACAAAATACAAATGCATATTGTCAGTTTACAGTTGACTTGACTTTTGAATCCAAATGGAGCAACACAGATCATCCAGAACACTCAGGGGGCTCTGTTCTCCAGAAGCAATTTCAGTTAATTAGTTATTAATTAGTCAGCAATCCTTCTTGGTAATTTCTCACTCAAACGCTAATGACATTGATATCTTGGATACTGATTCCTCATTCTCTTGTAGTAATGAAAAGTGATTTCCTTGGAAAGAACTGTAGAAGTTCCTCTAAGGTTTCTCATACTGTCAGTTTCTTTACCATAAGGACCCTGGAGGTTAGCAGACTGTGCAGGATGGATTCATAGCTTGAGATAGGATGCAAAAAGAAAATATTAACTCTTCATGGACAATCAGCATCAGAGATAGCTTCTTTCTTACCCATGTCACTATTAATGACCATTCTTGTAAACATTTCAGAGCCTGTACATTCTCCACTGTGTACCTTCTAAATATGACAAACCTTCTTCACCCTGTTGTTAAATACTTGTTTTCAGATGAGCATCTTTGTTAAGTCATTCTGTTTCATACTGTTACATTATTTCATAATATATAATAACAACACCCTTACACCAACATACCTTGTGCTCAACTGATTTAATAGGACCACAGCTCAGAGTCTTTAAATTGTTTTGAAAAACACAGATGCTGTCCTCCACTGCCAAAGCAGAAATTTGGATAATTTTGTATTAACCAGGTAATGTTGATGTGGTGGAGTTTTCATTGGTGATGCCACCACATTCCTGCTGTACGCAGAACTGCTCTCATTACCTCCACTCACTACTGAATTTGCAGCTTGCTAACTAGCAAGTAGCCAAGTCTGAAGGAAAAGAAAGATAAGGTGTACTTTCATGAACTGGCAAACGGCATGCTCTGAACTTATCCGTCCTTTTCACACACCATCCAGTTGCAGAAAACAGCTGCAGACATCACTAGCTGCTTTTTAGTGCTGTTCCACTGTCACTGTCCCAAACTGAAGACAGTAGTTCCAGTACAAAATATATAGAAAGTGTATTCTCATAAAATGGTATTTATAATTAGTCATCTCATTGAACTCAGTACCTCCCACTGAACAGAACGTGAGTAGGCTACGATGCCCGGACCCATCTAAAATGAATTGATTATTTGTCACTTGGAGGCTGCAGCATACACAGGGTCTGCTTATCATTCATGGTGCACAATTACTTCTGCCTGTTCTATCAATTTTGCAGTTATTATAGTAATCAATAATACTACAAAGTAGTAATTACAATGCTTGGCACTCCCAGCCAAACATTTCTATTAGCCTGTTGCAATGCACAAATGTTGTTTAAAAATAATAACTCTGATGTCCAACAGATTCTGTTATAAGCCAGCTGTTTCACACTTCACAAGACAAATACTTCCTCACTATTTCCTCTAATTTTAAGCATAGCTATATGTTGTCTAGTTACCAGTTTCAGAATGCAGATCTAGGATTGCTCTTCCAGGGATTCTCTATCTAATCAAAATACATTCTTATCTAGTTCTTTCATCTAAACTTTTCCTTAATGTAGTCATCAAATCTATTTCCCAAAAAACATAACTAGAACACCTGAATCCAAACACTTCTGTCCATTCAGTTGAAGCCATATTTTTGATGATGTTTTCCAGCAGAGAGGGCATCTGGCAATCTTGTAGTCTATGCAGTTTATCTGAGATGTTCTTCAGCGTAGTCTTCCTAAAAATGAAATACACATATTTTTTTTAGTATGATTGTATAACATCTGACTAGAATGAGAAGGGTAAGAGGCAGTTTGTCATGCAGAATTTCTGAATACTACTCTCTTTTCATTTCTGTCTTGTTTCCTACACTGAATGAACTGCATTAAGAACAAAGAATGCCAACTCAAACAAAGTTTTTTCCAGATTTTGAGAAATGTCATGTCTTCCTTTAGGGTGACTCATCTGTACTTTTGGAGCATCACAAAGTGATACAGTACAGAACTAGTGGTGAGAGACCCTTAGTTATTCCAAAAATCTCACACAAAAAAATCTGCAGATTTTCTTTGGGCCACGCACCCACAGCATGTTCAAAAGACCATGCTACAACCTCTAGATCCTGTTGTACTTTAAAGAACACTTTCTGAGCCTTAAGAAATCTCAAAGCAAGTGAAATGTTAGCATCTAATCATGCAGAAGTTACAGTATGAAATGATGTGAAATGAACACAACAGTCAAGTGAAGGAGTACTAGACAGACTGCTGTAGCTCTGGCACTGACAGACCACAGGTAACCTTATTTACAAAGCGTGTACCTTAAGTGATATACAGTGAANTGCTTTTTAAGTTTGCAGGAGGTTCAGTCTACCATGTTTGAGTACGCACACTACTGCAACAACAAGGCTTAGAAAAAAATTTGAACTCAACTCCATTGAAAACTCTTCAGAGCATCCTGTATATTCAACCAAGACATCTGATACACATCTTTCTCAGAAAATACAGATGACAGATTTGGTGGACAGAAGTATGACAAGTCATTTACGGCATCTTAAATGTTTAATCCCCATATTTTCCAAGTGGACAACCAAGTAGATATGCAGGAACAGACAGATGTGTGTGTGTCCTTCATTGAGTAAAAGAAGCCAGCAGATGCATGAGACTGTGAGTGACACAAAGGGACCCCAAAATACACCAGCTAGTGTACCAGCTGCATCCTAGTGGAGACGGTAAGAAGTTGTTAGGATGAGTAATAAAAATGTTTGAAGATCAGTGTATTCTTCAGAGATAAAGAAAGGTAGATCTGTTAAAAGCTTTTTTTTTTTGTTCTTGCTATACAGTAGAAAGAAAGGGAGAAATCGAGAAATTTTGTTAAGAATTAGTATTAAAAAAATAGTTGTTTTATTTTTGGACTAAAGCTTAGTAAAGCCCAAGGAACTTGGATATGCAGCAAGCAAAAGACTTGTGTAAAGCTACACAGAGAATGGAATCTGACTGACACTTGGAAAGGAAATGGTCACATGTCAGACTACTCAACGTACAAGCTGTGAGCACAACACTCAAATCAGTCAGCAACACAGTTATGGAAATTCAGATGATGGTGGCAATATGACAATAGCAGGAGTATAAAAATATCTGGCAACAAACATCGGTTAAGAAGTGTACTAAATGTCTAGAGGAAATAATAAATAAAGATGTGAGAAAGAGCTCTCTATAAACACAGGAACAAAAGTAATCTAAATATCTACATGAAAGTGTTAAATATGACAATATCTGGGCCTTGTAACAGACTGGTTCACAGAATGATTCAAAGGTAAAACTGCGATCACCTTGTGAGCCATGAATTCCAGTCCTGCAAAACGTTTTACATCTAAGCTGTTTCAAAGCTGAGACTGACTTAGCAAAGCCAGTGTGCCACAGATCTTACACCAGGAAAATGAAAGACTATCTGGCAATGGATAATTAAGCAGCCTAATAGAATTTAGGCATAAAAAGTGATCATTTTAGCATAATTACTTCATGAGTTTGTGCTGTGCTGTTTCAAGCACTTCCTGTGTTATTGCTGGGGAGAGAGCTCTAGATATCCATAATCTTCACTGTATCTTCACAGCTTCCAAACTCCAAGCCACTGTAATCCCAGTTTTCCATGAAGAGCCAGTTCTGCACAAATCCCACAGGAGCTCCAGAAAAGGAAGCTGTCACTCACTCTTCCACCACCTGAGCACTAAGCTCTCTTTCTGTCCGTAGACAACAGGGATATGATTAGGCTGAATGCTGGATGAAGAAACTAGTTCTCCTCACAGCCTTTTCTTTCTTCCACTTAGAGAATTAAAATCATTACTTGTTTTTATTAATAGTAGCGACTACGATTTAACTATTGTCCTTTTTACTGAGATTAGGTTTAGATATCACTGTCATTATGTTCTGAAACCATATAGTGTGCAAATGCACTCTGTGCTTCCAACAGCATATAGTCTAAACAGAAAAATAACTAAATGACTGTAAAGGGATCTTTAAGAATTTAAGATATACTTAACAAAAAATATGATTATATAATGCATATCACATTTCCTGTCCTCTCTTTTTTCTAATCACAAGTAGAAGACGTCTGTAATTATCACTGCTTTCCTTCCTGCAAGGAATGCCTGCTCGTGGACAGAACCATGGAAAATGCCTGTCTCCGCCAGCAACAGTGCAATAGGCTTCTGGTTTCTGATTGGCACTCCCTCCTCCCTAGGAAAACGTCTTGTAGTAAAATAAATGTGTTTGTGCAGTGGTGACTATTTGTCACTGTAGACCCTGACACAGGCATTAAAGCATCTGCCATTTCGAACTGTGTCTCATAACTGCCCAACATGAGAGCTGTAATGAAATCCTACCTTACCATCTTGGACTAGAGGAGTCTGTTTAGTTAGCAAAGTTGCACCTCTCAGATGATAACAGGGCTGTAACTGATATGAACAGTAAAGTCCATATCCAATCAAGGGAAAACAGCAATGATTTGGAACAGCTATACAGCCAAGGTCTCTGTGAATAATATTTTTCAGATCTTTCCCCACAAGACTGTACAATTATATGAAGTTGTCTTTTTGAGATCCCTAACTTTCTGACTTTCTATCTCCACGACATGTATTACTATATACTACTCCACTTGCCAAACCTGCATTTGAGGGGTGTTTGCTCCCTCTTGCTTACAAATTCTCTGAAATGGCATGCACAGTACACACACTTCCTCCAGTCATTTCACAAATCTCCAGCAAGAGAGCATGTGACATTGTGGACATGCAACTAATATCACTTCTTTGGACAACCAGAATTTGAACAAAGTTAATAACAGAATCTAGGTAAGCAAAAGTCAGCTGGTGGTCTAACAACATCTACAAATGCAAATCAAGCATTAAAGCTGTTCCATGTTACCCCCTGAAGTTGCTGTGAAGGACAATAACATTCTAATGCTTAAATTTCCCATAAGCTACTGTCAGCATAATCAAATCTGGTCCCCTATAGAATCATCATTATCCAGACTTTCAAGAAAACTCACAGGAAGTATTTAATCTTTGTTCACCAAACATTTATTTAACAAATTGTGGATTTGGGGACAAACACATATTCTTTAGCAGCTTACACGTGCTCTGTGCGCCAGCTTTCCCCTTACAGTTTGCACATCTCTCAGATATTTGAAACACCTCTAGAAAGTAAAGATGTCTCAATACTTCTCATCTGCTTAAACCTTCCTTCTCCAGGCAAAGAAGAAATGAAGTGTCTCATTTTTTTGTAGTTTTTACAATCCTTGGCATAGTATGCTATTTCAGCAGTGAATTTCATAGTGCAGCAGCACATCAGGGTTTTCTATGGCTCTTACTAATGAAGTGTGACTATCAGTGTGTTAGCAGATAGGATCAGATCTGTAGAAACTGGCCATGCTGATGCACATCATGTGCCTTTCAGCATCATTTCCCCTGGGGGGAAAAAAACAACAGATGACACAACCCTGACACAACCCTGAGAGCACCCTGTAATGAGTATCAAAAGTACAGTAATCGGGGGGCTATTCAAAGATTTGCTCCATAAGGGCATTCCTGACAAATTAAAATAAGAATGTAAGCATACCAGGTGGGTATTTGAGTGCACCTCAGGACACCTCCACATCACAAGGAATGACAGACAATTAACCCTCTAATAGCTTAAACTGGTGCCCTAACTACACAACACACAGGTAACAAGTGACAAAAATAACATGGATGTTAATACATACCCCCAGACATGTCACCTAGCCCTACCTGAATATACTGGCAAACTCAGGCAATAAGATCTTCTGTGAGTGGGAAGGCATTGAGAACAGGACAAGAAAAAAAGACCAGAATTTTTCTATAGCAAAGAGTTACTCTAAGTGGTTGCCTTGACACTATAATGAGGACAGTATATAAATTCTTCTACTGAGAAATTAGATGAAAAATTACAAAATTGAAAAAGCAGGTGACACTATTCCCATGAAAAACAGGGCATATTAGAAATATCAGCAGAAGCCATCAAGTCAAATAGTAGAGGGAATTCAGAAACTTGGTGAGACATGAGAAAGACAGGAATAAAGGTGGAAGAACAGAGTACTGTATATCAATGATAAAATATATTGGAAGGGAAATTTTCTGCTAAGAAATATGCTGTTGCTGATTAACGTAAAAGAGAAGCTAAAAAAGGAGAATGGGAATGTGAGCAGAGGAATTGCCATATCTGAAGTGCAAACAAACTCTGAGAACCCCAGTATGCCTACACCTGGGCCTATCCTGATAACCTGCACTTCAGAAATCAGCAAGAAGCAACGCAAGAATCACTGCCTGGCAGCCACGGTATCTGACCATTTCTCAGATCAAGGGTGGTATTGTACGAGCAGAATGGGGCTACAGCCAGGACAGGCGGAAAATTTCACTTTCACTTAGGTGGCCGTTCAGAGTGCCACCAAGGGGTTTGTATGCCTGATCCCCACTGATTATTGATGCAACTGCAAAGAGTGACTGAGATCAAAGATTAAAAACCCACCATGCTTGCGGCTGGAAGAAGCTTCAAGAGAGTGAAGAAAAAGGAGATGTTTGGAGTGGTATGCAGGGCCCTATGGTCCAAGATAATGTTTCTCTATAATTCTAGATTAAACTTCTGCTCAAGTAGTAAGGTGTCAAGAGTGACTTGCCAGTTAAAAGCTCATTATCAAGCCACAGTTATACAGATAATTTTAGAATTAATTTGGAGGAGTGACTGAAGTCATAGAGATCAGCTGTGACATAAAACGCAATGTATATTTCTTGGATTTGGGGTCATACAGACTTACTGAAACATCTCCTTGGTAGAAAAACAAATCTTGTAGACCCATGAAACATAGTACATCTCATCTTTTGTGTGTGTGTGTGTGTGTGTGCGCGCAAATGTACTGAAAATACCACGGTCTTCTGGTGGAAGCAGTAACAACTGAATAATGAGCTGGCTTCACAGACTGAGAGTGAGTTTGCCTGTGAGAGGCTACTAAGTTGACTGAAGTTACTGGTGGAGTTTCACAGTGACCTCTCTTCCAACTCCATGACCAGTTTTTCTTGTTCATACACTTTTACTTCCTCTTTGTGTTTAGATCTAACATAATCTGGATACAAGCTATGAAGAGAAAAAAGACATGAACCAGCTTTTGAACCCTCCACTTGATCCACTTTTGTAACGGAGAACGTTACTATGGATGCTTGCTAGCTGTGTTATGTTGACCAAGATGATGGGAGATGGTGGTAGTCTGATGGCTACAGCAAAATCAGAGTTTCTTACATGATGGGTAAATGGCCAACTTCATTCTAACTAAAATTCTGTCACAGTTTTGCTTCATAAAGGGCTATGTTGTTCCCACCCTACACTGAGGAACTAGGTCTGTCTACTCCAGCTCATAATGAATGAATGCTAGGAAGAAAGAACAGCAACCTACATCAGAAACACAAGAGCTGGGTAAATGCTGACATTACATCCCTTTTAAAGGTAGAAAATTAAATCACAGGAAAATTAAGTGATGGGTCAAAGGTCAAACACAAAACTAATTACACAGCATGGAAACTGGGAACCAGTGCCTTATGTTCAGCTCCTTAACTGTAAGGCTACTCTGAAGAAGAAAAAAATACCTCAGTGCTGGAATATTAATATCAAAATTAGTTTCACTGGGAACAGGCTGAATTTCTTTCATCACACACTGGATATTGTTCTGCCTAATTAAAGCAGAAATTAGATCAATTTCAACAATATTAATTTGGTCAAAACAAGATCACAGCTACTTTTCAATATTTTTGTACCCAGAAAAATTAGTTTGCAATCAGTTTTGGAAAAAGCCAAATCAATGATCAATTTCACCGTAGCTTTTGAGAAGTGAACAAAAATGCCACAGTTCCCTTCAGAAAGAAGATGAAGTTAAAAGCTAGCTTTGAGAGATACCATGGTATTCCCGGGCCTCATCTACTCTTCATGTATTACCGAGTTTCTGTGAACAAGTATATACACACAGAGAGAAATATACTTACTTATCTACATGTGAATTTACAAAAATATATGTGTGCATATAGACACATGCATGTACATACACACACATTTTCACATAACTAGACAGAATTGCATGTGATTTAAGGAATGCAAGGCAGTCCAGGGAAAGAAGCAAACAGGACATTTTCCCATACCTTCTCTTTCTTGAGGCAACAGAGGCCTGGACACAATGTGGCATCACAGTATATCCCAACGGAAGGTGATCACAAGCTCGGTTTCTGTCTCAGGGGCCAGGAAGCTCTCTAAGTCTTGCCAGGCCCAAGGGATTAAGCTGCAGTTACAACAGATGCCAGGGTTTCAATTGCCCTAGACACTGTCAAGGACAGGGGCTGTCCAGAAAGCCCCATCAGACTGTAACCCAGTCACCTGGAATCACTTCGGTCACCTCACGAGCAATACAGGAAAGTTCACAGGAAAACACTGCACCTAGGTGCAATAACCATGGGTGCTTTGGCCCCACAGCAAGGCTTGGCCCTGGCAACTTTCTCCCGTGTGTGGAGGAACAGTGAGCTTGGCTCCTAACCTTGGGCTGGCCTGGGCAGCGTGGGTCACAGGAATGGCATGCTTCAAGGGGGGGGGTGAGGGAATAGCAGAGGTTTCTTCTGAAAATATTAACCCTTCTATTTGGAGAGCTGTGGCTGCCTTTGAAACCCCTCCTTACAAGCCTATACTTAGCACCGGGGTAAGAAGTGTGTGCAGTGCAAGTGTGTCTGTGTGTATCTGTGCCTGTGTGCGTGGAGGGCTCAGTGTGCAGCCCTTTGTCCTCCAGCCGTGCCCCCACGGGCCCCACAGCCAGGTCGCCTGCTGCGCTAGGACACAGCTCCCTGAACCCCCTCCTCACCTCCCTTTGCACATCCTAGGCTCATGGGTCTTCAGGGGGCATTTTTCTTTTCCATTCGTTTTCCTTTTTGTTTTTTCATTTGCCTCCTTCCCCTCGTGCCCCCCCTTCCCACCTTTCTAAATAGGAGATGTTCTCAGGACAGCGCCCAGGAGACTGGCTGGAATCAGTTTTGGAGGGTGATGCACCGCGACAGCTAAAAGTTGGATAGGGTTTCAGCAGCTCCTATATATAAAGCAGAGGGGACTTATGTCACTGCACTAATTAAATTCCACCGGGGCTGTTCCTCGGGGTGTTTTTGAGCCTGCCACCCAACTCAAGCAGGCAGAGAGGCCGAGGGACAGCATGATGATGGACCTTTTTGAAACTGGCTCCTATTTCTTCTACTTGGACGGGGAGAATGGAGCCCTGCAGCCGCTGGAGATGGCAGAGGGATCCCCGCTGTACCCCGGCAGCGACGGCACCCTGTCTCCTTGTCAGGACCAAATGCCGCCGGAGGCCGGCGGCGACAGCAGCGGCGAGGAGCATGTGCTGGCACCGCCGGGGCTGCAGCCCCCCCACTGCCCCGGCCAGTGTTTGATCTGGGCTTGTAAAACCTGCAAGAGAAAGTCGGCCCCCACGGACAGGCGGAAGGCGGCCACCCTGCGGGAGAGGAGGCGGCTGAAGAAGATCAACGAAGCCTTCGAGGCCCTGAAAAGGCGGACTGTGGCGAACCCCAACCAGCGGCTGCCCAAGGTGGAGATCCTGAGGAGCGCCATCAGCTACATCGAGAGGCTGCAGGACCTCCTGCACAGGCTGGATCAGCAGGAGAAAATGCAGGAGGTCGGGGCAGACCCCTTCAGCTTCAGCCCCAAGCAGGGAAACGTAAGCACGGCCGCTCGATCCCTCCCGCCGCCCGGCACCCAGCTGCGGGGCAGCCGCTCCGCTCCCCTCCCTCCCCTCCTCCTCCTCCTCCTCCTCCTCCTCCCGGGCTGACAGGCACGGGGGAGGGGGGTCCTCGGGCACCATGCGCCCTCACTAACGCACGTTCCCCTCTCCCGGCGCCCCTCGCTGCAGATCCCGGGCTCCGACTTCCTCAGCACCTGCGGCTCCGACTGGCAGCCCGTTTCCGACCATTCCCGCACGCTGGGGGGCAGCCCCAAAGCAGGTAAGGGCCGCCCCCGCGCGCCGCTCCGTTGCCCCAGCGGTCAGAGCGCCGACGGCTGTGCCCGCGGAGGAGCCGCTGGCTCTCTAATGTCTTTTCTCTCACCGAGCAGGAGGCTCCGTCGTCGAGTCGTCGGCCTCCAGCAGCCTGCGCTGCCTCTCCTCCATAGTGGACAGCATTTCTTCCGACGAGCCCAAGTTGCCCGGCGTGGAGGAGGTGGTGGAGAAATAACCGCGGTTGCGCTGGTAGTGTACGTAGGGGAGGTGCGGCCCCCCCTTCCCTCCGCACTGAGGAACGAAGCGAGTTAACGCGGCGGAAAGCCCAGGCCGGGCGCGCGTTAGCGTCGAGTTAAGGTACACCCACCCCAGCGACAGCGGCCCTCACCGACTCGAGCCGTACAGACTTTTCTCCAACCCCTCTTCTATCCCGAGTTTTGTTTTCTTTAAGTTTTGTTGCATAGACCACCCCTCGACTTTTTTTTTTTTTTTTTTTTTTTTTTTTTTTTTAAATGTACTTACTCGTGTACCGGTGGTCCGGTTTGTCAGGGACTCACCGAAAAGTCCATTCCTGTCTGAGTGGAGCTGTTGGTTGCATCTCGTGTTAGTCGTATTTAAAGAGTTCTCGCCTCGTTTCGTGTCTGTAAATAATTTCAGTACTGCCTTCTCTTTTGTAAACATGACAAGTCTATATTTAAATGGTGGGATGTGATATTGTATATAAGCACGGACGGGTTTCTTGGATTGTAAAATAAAGCTCTTTGTGTTACAGTGTTTCCCTCCTCGTAATTAAATCATAGCCCGATCCCGGAGATAAAACCCGCCCGCTGCCTGCAGCGAGACCGAGCCCCGAGAAGCGAGCTCTGCAGCCACGGCTGCGTGACGGGAGGCAGCGCGCAGGACAGGTTCCCCTTTGCCTTCTCCTCCGAGGAAGGTCTCTCACCTAGCACCGCCCTAGCAGCGTTAACCACCCCTTCCCTGCTGTCTCCCTGGGGAAGCAGGGCGTGGGAAGGGGTGGCTGGAGCCGGGGAAGCAGCCCCGCGGCCGCCGCGGGCAGGCTGTGCCNTCTCTCTGCTTTGACCCGCATGTGGCGGATGCGCGGAGAAAGGGGAGCGTAGCCGCGGTCCCTGCCAGGAGGGGCTCAGCGCGGCTCACCTTTCCCTTTCGGCCCCGCAGGGCTTGAACCCAGGGGTGCCGGCAGCACAGTTTGTGGGCCTGCTCCCCTAACGGGGCAGCGAACGGCTGAGGCAGGAGCCAGTTCCCTGGGGGCTGTGATTTCCTCCTCTTGGCTTCCCTGCTCCTGAGGGAGAGGAGAACGGGGTCCTTCGGGGAGGAAAGAGTTAAGCGGCCGACAGGAGTGGGTAGCAGCAGATGAAGCCTTTCACTCAGTGATGCAAAAAAAACCGCAGCCTCTCCGAGGCCGGCGGAGCGGGGCTGCGCACAGTCCGAGCGTCCCGGTTTGCAACAGATTGTCTGTAATGCTGGGAAGGGGCGACCGCCGCCCTCCGCCTCGCACGCACGCGGAGCTCTCCGGCGGGCTGACAACAGCGGAGGGCCGCTCCTCTAGTTCTGCCCCCGGGCGCTCTCCTGGTCAGCTTTAACCCTTGATTTATTTTTTGTTTTTGTTTTGAAAGGTCACAGCCACGTTTCTGGAAGGTCTCACCCTTCTCGGCCGGCACTGGCACGTCTGTCTGGAGGGAAGCTCTTGAAAGAGACCCATGGTGCTGTCCTTTCTGCCTTTTGTTCACTGTCCCCAGCCTGGTTTTAAACCAGTTAAGTTTAAATTGCTCTAATTGCTCTCTGCTGAAAAGTTTTTGTAACGAGTAATTGCGCAGCCACAGTGTGATGGGCATGTAGCCGTAGGAGGTTTTCTGGTTCAGTTCAGGTTCAGAAACCCTTTTCTGGTTTCATGCAAACCCCTTGCCTTGAGGAATTCACGGGCTCTTCAGAAAGCAGCGTTTCGGGGAACTCAGGTTCCTGCGTGTAATTCTAGATTTTGGCAAAAGAGCGAAGTTGTTTTATTTTGCTTCGGCAGCGAAGTGACTTGATCAGAAACAGAGTATTTCACTAGAGTATTTCGGATCAGATTAGCAGCTCGTCGCCTTCCTTAGCCATTTGTTTCGATTCCCGCTCGGTTAAGAGAAGGGCTACGCACACCTCACTGCGCTTCACGCAAGACCCACGGAACGAGCTCCCGTGGGACGCGCGTCCCACAGCAGGAGCTGCGGCTCCTTCCACAGCAAGGCACCATGCCAGCACCGCCGTCCCAACGCTCCCCTCCGCCCGCCTCCCCCCGCTGGGACCCCGCGGCAGAGGCTCCTTCAGCGGCAGGGTAGCTCGAGCGATTGTTTGGGATAAGTTTGCCCAAAGGAGTTTTTTCATTAAATAAAGAAAATCCCTCCCGACGAGACTCTCCGTGACCCCCGCGGCTGTGGCTGACATGCCACGCTTCCCAGCGAAGTTCCTCGGTGTGCTTGCAATTGAAATGTTTGTGTTTGATATTAATAACGATAATCTCTACCTAAGTCCGAAGCCAAAGCAAACAAGGTCCTTGAATCGCAAAATCAAAGAGGAATATTAACTGGCTAAGGACAAGAGGCTTGTGATTTAATCAAATTTTTTTTATTATTTTTATTTATTTATTTATTTATTTATTTATTTATTTATTTATTTATTCTCCAGAGGGGGCAAG
>VXAV01006193.1:166042-179477 GCA_013399715.1 Alectura lathami
TTTTTTTTTTTCTTTTACCTGATATTATTTCCTGTTTTAAAAATCCATACAAAAAATATGCTAAGCAAAAACTAAAACATAAGAAGTACTAACGTCTTTAGTTCTGTTTTATTTATTTATTTATTTATTTTACAGTAACAAATCCCACTGCTTGCAGTGGGACTCAGCCACTTACAAGGGACTCCAGTACCCAGCCTTTTATATTTTATAGATAGCCAAAATGTGGAAGGAATCAAGTTTTAATTCAGCCTATTGCCTTGTTTTGCTTTCACACTATTAAATTAGTAAATGAATAGCTCCTTGATTAATGGTAAGCAAACAATGATTGTAACTTTACTTGCACCTGTATATGGCTCAGTGCAAAGACCTCGTTAGTAAATGTGTCACTGCTCCAGCAAGAGTTTCATTTTTTGTAAATGACAGTATTTGAATCTGCTGAAAACCTGCTCTGCTCCCCTCATATCCACATTTTAAGTACCCATATATGCAAGATGTGGGTTTCCTTTTTTTTTTTTTTTTTAGTAGCATGAAAAAATACTATTTTTGTTTGTTTTCCTTTCCAATTCATTCAGCTTTGAGGAACTGAAAGACAAACAGTATTTTGAGTCTGGAAAGTATTTATTTCTACAATTGCTGTTTTGGAGCATTTTCAAATTGATCTAATAGTGCAATTCTGAATTTTGCTGTCTGTGTGCATTGAAAAGCAGAGGGGGAAATGCCTCTGTTGAACATATATGCAAAGTATATATCTGTAATCCCTTCTCCACATGTAAGGTTTATGTATAGAGTTGTGGTGAACACCTTTATAGACAACAGCAAACAGAGCAAAAATTCTTTTTTAGATTTAGCTATTATTTCACTGACTTGACAAAGCAGCTTTAAAAACATCACAGACCCGTAGAGGTGGCTGGAGTGGAGCCAGTCAGGCATCTGGGAGGTGGGTGCCTTTGCCTTCTCCAGGGCACCTTCCTTGGATTGTGCTGGCTTGTTGTTAGGAACAGACCACCAGACTCCCTTCTCCCCTCTGTGAATGCCTCTCTGAGATTGTCTTTATGGTCTTATGATTCCTGCATTTCATTAGTGGTGTATCTTAGATAAGCACTAGGAGTCATCCTGGCCTCTTTTTCTCAGGCATGTGTAATGTTGTGAGCTCCAAAAGTATAGGCGAATGGCTCAGCTGCAAAGCTGCTGCACATGGGTGAGCACCATCCTCCTGGGCACCTGTGGGATCTCCGTAGTGTGCAGTACCCAAGTAGTCAGGTTTGAGTTCATAATTCCTGCATGAAATCCCTGCAGGGATTTTTTGGGGCTTCATCCTGAGTTTTAAGCATCCACTCTTGTCTTCATTGCAAAACTCTCTGAGTCTGTCTACGTGGTCACAGCATCCTATAGGGGTTTGTCCCTGCCACGGGAGCGGCCAAGGACAAGTGGCATAGGTGCTCAGCATCTCATGCCTTGGGAAAGGAGACACCTTGGGCCTGAAGTTTTTTGTCCCCTGGAAATGTAGGCAGCTTAATACTCATAACTGTCCTATAATTTGGGAGTCCCCTCTGGAAGATGCATCTGGTGACAAGAAGGGCTCTTGTAGAGGTTGTCATGTGGCTGCATACATGGCTGCTTGTATGGAGCAAAGGAATTGTGACTTCAGGCAACTGGGGAAAAGCTTAATAACTCTAAAATCCTCCATGCTGAGCATGAAGTACAGGAGAAACCAAGTAAACAAGGGCAGAGACAGCTGTATCCTGCCGGTGCCTGAAATGCACATTTTTCACAGGGTACAAATTTCTCACATGTTTATAGCCTGCGTGGAATACAAAAATGACTGAACTTTGAAATGTGAGACTTGTTATTTCTAAAATTCCTAATAAGCAGAGCAGTGAAAACTTGTTTGAGGAAAGTAAACAAGAACATGAAATGGGTCTTCTCAAGCAGAAGCAGTCTGCTCCGGGTGCTCTCCTGACCACACTGCCCACCCCAGCCTGTGATCCCACCTCTCTTATCTCACCTGCTTGACTGAGGGCTCAGCTGTGTGCCTGTCCTCTCCTACCTCCCCACACCAAGCCTCCTCCCATGCAAGATGCCTGTCCTGTGCCTCCATTGCTCCCACTGGCCACTGCTGAGTTCCCAGCACAAGTTTCAGCACCCTCTTCCTCTCCTGACCCTGCTCCCTGCCTGCTGTGAGCAGGGGCCATGTGAGTCCCTCGCTAACGCACAGCATCTCCAGCAGGCAGCAGCGGAGGTGGCCATGGTTCACAGCACGCCTGCACAGCCCCTCGCTGCCCTGTCGGAAGCTTTAGAAGCCCAAAGGCAGAACCAGCTTCTGTGGGAGCACTTCTGCAGCAAAACAGGAAGACCTGGGCCTTACGAGGGAGAGAAAATTCCAGAAGAAAAAAAAATCTCTGCACTCTCTCTTGCTTAGAATTCATCCTAAGGTTGCAGATGTCTGTTTTGCAGTTTATAGCTCCAGCTTACAATAGCTCAAATTCCATGTGTTCCATTTACTGTACAAGATAAGAATTATGAGAAAAAAATGTATTTTGCTGTAGAGTCTTGCTTTAATGCATTGTTTCACCAATAACATACATCTTTACTTTTGTATTTATAAAAGGAATAGTCCTTTTTTTATTATCGCTCTTTATTCTCATTTTTTTCCATCTATAAAATTTTTTATTGTTCATAAACAACTCAGTTACATGAGTAAGTTTGAATGCTCTCTTGGTTTTCTGTGCATGGAAACAAATCTTTATCTTCATGTAAGTTCTTTTTAAATCAGAAATAGTACATTATAAAGTATAGCTGGGCAGTGAAGTTTATTCCTGATGCAACTCTGCTGGAAATTCTGGAGTTTCACCAGGAACAGATTCAGGCCAGAAGGCCCAGAATATAGTTACCATAAATTCATTTTCACATGCCTCAGAAATGGCCTGTTTATCTGCCAAGCTGTAAAGTGATATTCATGATGACTGAAGCTTGAACAACACTAAAATATCCAGATCCTCCACTCCAAATCCTCTGGTATCTGAAGCGGTTTCTCCCCTCTCAGGAGGGGCTGTGGCTGCCGGTGGTAAGCGAGGGCAGAGTGCAGCCTTGCTGGGCCTGGTGCTGGCCTGCAGGGAGCAAGGCCGCTCTGCCTTCATGTGCCCACATCCAGCTGATCCCCCGCTCTGCACTCCCCGGGAGGCCTCACTCAGCTGCCCCCAGAAACTGGCTTGGGAGGGATCTTTCTTGCAAGGAGAAGTGCTGTGGAAAATTGCTGTTTATTGCAATTACAATGGGTATGGAGGTTTGCACAGCGTGCAGTGCGGTCAGGAGCCAGAGCCCACTCTGTTCACACAAGCATACCAAGTACAGTCGTGTTTTCTGTTTTAGTTGGCTGGGATTTTCACAAATATGGGCTTGAAATTGTGCTCACAATAACTGCAGTGATTTTTAACAGTCAGAATGCCAGCAGCTCTTATGGAATACCAAGACAGGTAGCAAGTGCAAGGAATTCTTATTCGAGAGCCTAGGTGTTTTTGGAAAACTTTACCCTTCTGTGTAGTTAAGAATGGGGAGTAGTCAGAGAGAAAATGTTGCTGAACGTTTGATAAAACCATTCACTTCTTAAAAACAAATTTTAGAATTATCAAAAACAAATCAGTATGTGTAAGGTCTTAGATCAAGATGTAAACAAACTTCATTTTCTATATCCTTTTGAAACAACAAAAGTACCTATGCACAGGCAGACTTTCTAGATACAAGTTTTAGCTAGTTCAATGCTTAAAAATAGAGGAGAGGAGGTCCTTCTTTTTGATTATAGCGATTTGGGGGAGGAAGAAAAACATTATTTAAGTATTACCAGATTATTTATGTAAATTGGCATAGGACAACTCTGGAGATTAGTTGTCCTAAGCTTGACTGACTCCTCAGTCCCCAATTCATTTTTTTAATAAATAATCCTGTCATGGTGGGTGCAAATGTCCATGGCATCTCTGGCAAAACCTTTCCACAGCAGCAGTACTGTCATATCGCTGTAGGAAATCATTTTGGAAAGCTCAGGAGCAGCTTTGGGAGAAGCTGGAGGCCCCGAGCAGGCAGTACCAAGCTGGGAGGTGTTCTGCATGTTTTAGTCATGTGAAGGACTCTGTTCGGTTCACATCTTGAAGGCTGCTTGGCCAAAAGCTGTGGGCAACACCTACAGTGCTTTGTCTAATTCCAGAGAGAAATGTGCCTGGTCAGTACTTTGTGTCTTATGAACGCTTTTAGGTCCTGTTTGTTGTTTCCTTTAGAAGAAAAAAACCAGGCTATAACCCAGCTGAAAGCCTGGGTTATGTGACAGCATGGCAGGAATTACAGCAGCAGATGGATGTTGCAACCTTCAGCAGCCCCAGGGCTGGCCCAGACCCTATCACACAGGTAGGAAGCTGCCAAACATCTCCATGCCGCACAGGCTTCCTGCTACTGCTCTGCCAGCCAGTGCTTACCCGGGATGGGGATTTCAAACTCTCAGGCATTTCAGCCTGCTTGGATACCCCTACGTTGCCTTTAAACATCCCAGGTTACCTGTAACACACACAGGTTGCACTGCTGCAGTCAGCAAGGTCTCAGCAGGGGTCCCGTGCCGAGAGACCCACCTCAGAAGTTTTTCTGCCTGGATAATGCCAAGCTTTTTGGGTCAGGCATGTTCAGGCAGAAGGCAGGCAGGTTCCGTGTGGGTGTCAGAGCTGCTCTGCGTGGCAGAACAGCAACACTGGGCTCTAAATCACAGCTGGGAGCAAGCAGAAGAGCTTGGGGATTAGTTCTACGCTGTCATTCTCCCATTGCAATTAAATTAAATGAAGCGATTGATAAGCGAGTGGTAGAAAAAAAGTCAAATTCCAATTGAAAGCATATGCTGTACATCCCAGCCGAATGTGACTCAAATAGCTGTAGCCTGAAAATTGGAATTGATAAGCATAGCACTGGTCCAGTAGAAAGTATAATGCACCAATACTTATAAAACTAGAAAGATTTCAGCAGCACCTGGACATAAGAGAGCTATGATCTATTTTCTTTTTGTCTTGAGGTGATGCAATGCACATTTAGGGGTCTTAAAGCCTCTGGATTCACCAGAGATGGCTGCTGCAGCTGAGCCACTTTGAGTGCAGGGATTCAGAGCTGAAGAATCCTTTTTCCAGTGGGATTATTCTTTATAAAAAGCTGCATGTGTGTGCTGGAAAAGCAATTTATTTTGTCACTAACATGGGATAAAGGACAATTATGCTACTCAGCTGTCACTGGGGAGCATTTGGAAATGGTAAGTCTATTTTGGGCCCAAGTACCAGCTCTAATCATGGCAAACATCCTTCTAGTCTGAATAAAAATATTAAGAAGTGCAGGATGAGATCTAATTTGTTCGAGAGATCTGAAGTTTTAAGAACAGATCTTCTGAAGAATACAGGGTTATTTAAGAAATCCTATTTTTCAAAATGTTGCAGAGTAGATTTATAAATATGTGCTTTTTTTTTTTTTTTTTTTTTTTTTAATATATATATATTAATTAACCATGCTATTTAGAGCCTTGAAATCTGTAGGAGTTAGGCACTTTTCAAAATCCTACAGCAGGCGAAGGCTGAAACTGTCCAGTGGGATTATGGGTTTAAATACATTTGAGAATCAAATTCTAGATCTACAATGGGGATTTAGTGATCCCTAGTGCCAAGTGTGCTGTTTAACTTTACAGGACACTGTAAATAAGGGAAGTTCGCAGTGAGGCACCTAGGTGCCTAGTGTAGTGTCTGGGAATACGTTATGCAAAGCCGGGCCGTCTAAATACAATAACATGATGAAGAGCATGTCTTAACTAAAATGTCTTATGACAATGTCTTCCCCCAGTCAATATTTGTATTTCTTTCATCTGCCTGAGCCCTTCATTTTGTGGTCTAAGCAGGAATTCATATTTGATTTAAACTGCAGAAGGGGTGTTTGTGAAGTTGCTTCCTGTCTGTCAAACAGGTTACCACCTACAGCACTCACCTGTGGTGCAGAAGATGAATCAGGACACTTTCTTGCTTGTATTGGAGGGAGTGCTTTGATTAGGAGGGCAGAAAGTTTCAGCAGCAGGGACAGGGAGATCCTCAACCACCACCACTGCTAGCTCAGTGACCCTCGCCTCCTTGTCTTCCAAAGGAGGTCTCCTTGCCAAACCTGATTCCCTCTGGGCAAGCTGGCGCTCTAGGATAATTGCAGTGAGACTTCTAATACACATCAGGGGTGCATACTGGAACAGCAATGCATGACAACTAATTGTCTGCCTTTGTCTAGTGTTGGAGGAGGTCTCTCCCATAGTGACCATGTACTTTAAATCTATTTGAATGCAGTCATGCCCAAGAAAGAAGAATGTGTTTGCTTATTACATGTAGTATCTGCTGCAGCAACCTAGACGATTGACTGAGATGTGCAGAAAGAGAAATCTGTGTTACCTACAGGTATTTGTAGTGTCTGCTGTTGGATCAAATGGCGACTGTATGAGAAGCAGATTGATGAACTGAGGGTAAAATGGCACCAGCAGTCAGCTCAGGCACACACGCTGGAGAATTTGTCTGCTACACCGCTGGGTTCAGCTGCAGGCAGCTCAGTTGCTGGGGCTTGCTGTAGGGATTGGGCTGCGCTGCGTGGTCCTGCAGCAGAGCACAGCATGCATCAGTCTCTTTCCAAAGCTCGAGCTGCTTTGAATGCCCTCAGTGTGGGCAGCAGAGTAAAGCTGAAGGGAACAGCAATGTCCTCCCTCTATGCCACAGAAACTACAATTTGGCATGATTCCCTATATGCCCGTACTTTCCTGGTGCCAAAGTTATCAATTTTTTTTTTTTTTCCCTGTATCCTTTAAAGTCCTGTGATGTAATGATGAAGTGACTCAAAGCAGTAGTAGTAACCCACAGCAGATTCCTAGCATGCTTAAGGATGCTAAAGCAGCAAGATCCCTCTCACACTACACAGGACGCTTCTAACCACTTATTCTGCTTCTACCTGCTTATCTCTTTCTCAAAAGGATGAACTGTTTGAAAAGTGTACACAGCCTTAACACACCCATCATCTATTACTAATGCTTGACAAAAAGCCAGGCTGCTGTTCATACCTCTCAGAGGCTGTTGTGATGTGGAGTGGCAGCAAAATGCCCAGAAGAGTTTTCTGTCTCACTCACTGAGGAAATGAATATGGATGCTGTCCTCACATGTTTAAACCGAGCCCTTTTTTTCTGCTTCTCTCAGTCTTCTCAATTAGAAATAATGCTGATACACCAAATGTTATCATCTCTCCACAGTCCTATTTTTCAATCATTGGATAGAAATGTTCTTTAATATCATTCTCACATTTTCCAGGACTTTGTTCTGCAAGCATTAGGAATTACACTGGAATAAACAACGGCAGAACCAAGCTGGTTACATGGCTCCATTCTCACTAGGAAATGTCACCATCTACAAGTAAGATACCAGTAAAAATCAGCCCTCCAAATGACAGGAATATTTGAAACAACAAAACTAAAACAAACAAACAGATGTCTGTTTAGAATTTTTTGTTTGTTTGTTTTTTGTTTGAACTGCAAACAGAAATCAGTTACACTGATCAGGGACACTTTTCAGGGAAATAAAGAAAGGCACAGGAATCTTTTTTAAAATGGCAAATTAAAAGGCATATGGTGCCCAATCCCATCCCCAGAGCTTGGGGGAACTTGGCTTGCTGCAGCCCATTGAACTGTATCTGAGCAATTTAAGAATTCATATTTGTAACTTGATTCATTGCATTGTTAAATATGCAGTCAGCTCTCCTGACTTTGCATCCAAAGTTTCATAAATTGCCTTTTCCCATCCACTTTATATTTACTGACTTCATGCCAGGCTATTAAATCATCAACTTTGTAACACACAGAGTAGTTGTCCACAACAGATTTTAGCCCAGCAATGATTTCCCGTGCTGTGTTACAGTAGTACAGGGTAAATCATGCCACACCTTTCAGGTGACACTTGCCACCCAAAGGCATAAAAAAGCCACACACGGCAGATATGAATATGGGGCTGAAGAACTCGCTTCCCTTGGGGATGTGGGTGAGGTGAGAGCTTCTGCAGCTGGAGTCGAGGTCACCAGGGAGGGTGAAACAAGGCTGAGATGAGAAAGTGTGCTGTCAGATAGAGCAGGCTTCCAGAAAGGTCCTCGTGGAAACTGAGATGCTGGTAAATGCTTGTACCCTCAGTGTTACCAGCATCTTACTTTTTGGTCTTCTTAGATGGTTATTGGGAAGGATTTTCTCAGCTCTTGTAACACTGTTGGGATCTAGTCCTTGGATCCTGCCTCCCCTTATAGGCAGATGAATGCCTTAGCAAATCTCTCTGTAAGACCTCACTCAGTTCAATGAGATATTTATACGCTTGGTCAGCTTACGATGGCATGTACTCTCTGGTGAAGCTGAAGGCATACATTATAAATCCAGGTTGTGTATTTTGGGCTATAGATGGCAGTCATTTCTTCTATTTTTGTACCGTACAGTGCAATGAAGTTTTGATCTGTGATTGTGCCTTTAAGAGATAATCAGTACCTAATAAATAACAGCACTTTAAAAGTGCTAAAAAGCACAGTTAGTCATATGCTGGTTGCGTAAGTGTAATTTTGTCACCTTTATTTTAGATACTTTAAAATCTGTACATGAAGGATAATTTGCTATTGTATCTAGTTTTATGCTGGTGAACTTTCTGCAGAAGAGTTTTTGGTACTACATGCCATCTGCTATTGATTTTCATAAAATTAATTTATCCTGCCTTGTTATGGCTGATGTCTTCTGTATGAGGCTGGTTTCTGGAGTGCTAACTTATAGCAGGAGGCAGGTGGTGCTTCAACTGCCTAGGCAGTGGATTTCAGATATGGATGTCTTTAGAGAATTTTAGGATATAGTTGCAAAACACAACACTGGGTTTTCATTTTGTGAGCAAATAATTTTCCAGGTGCAAATCCTGTTCACATGCCTGTGATTTTCTTAGAAGCATCACAAACTTTTCAGCTTAACAATGCAAAGCATGGTGACTGCAGATCTCCTGGAAAGAAGGCAGGGCACTGCCTGCTGCGATGGCCTCAGGGTGAGTACATGGGACAGAAAGGAGAAGGCTGGCACTGCACCAGTACAGGGAGCACATGTGTATCTGCAGCAGGGAAGTATGTGCACACAACACGTACAGCATCTTCAGAGCAGCGCTGCTTTGGTGGAACACCTGCAGGGCATGGGGTGCTCCCAGGCCTGCAGGTGACATGGATGACAAGGAACTAAGGCACGTGCAGCCCTGAGAGTCACCGGGCACAGCGACGCATTTCTGGCGGTGTGCTATGGTCACACGCTGTGCCTGTGGTGGCTGCTGGTTTTTATTGTTCCTATCAGTTCTTCTCCAAGCAATTGCTGGAAGGCACCAGGCAAGTGGTGAAAGTAAATTGAATATTTTTGGCAATATAAATGTTTGTTTTGTACAAGTTTTAATGGAAGAATTTCCTATTTCTTTTGGCCATATGTCTCCAATTTCAGTCTGTTAGTAAGACTAAGATCTGCTTGTTGTGTTTTTGTTGTCCCTGTGCAAATAACAAACAGAGGGAAATGCCCATTACATAAAGCAAAACATATGTAAAACACAGGGAGTTATTTTGTTTACTACACAGTTTGCCTTTGTTTAACCAATCTTCCTTTCCATATTGCTAGGGAAACCACAAGATAGCCCAGTGGTAGGCTGGCGGCCTTCTGACGGAGGAGCAGGCAGAGCAGCAGGGCCAGGCAGGGCTTCCCTGAGGAGGAGGAAAACCTTCTTCCCAGTAAGGAAGCAAAGGACATGTTTTCCCAGCTTCTTCAAAAACAAAAAGAGGAACACACAGAAGTAATTTGACATTAAGCAATAGGTATCTTATTTTGGAATTACCCCTGCAGAGAAGGACTTTGGGGCACTGGTGAATGAAACACTGAATTATGAGCCAACATAGAGAGCTGACTGTATCCTGGGCTGCATCAAACAGGGATGGCCAGCAAGGTGAGGGAGGGGATTGTCCCCCTCTGCTCTGCCCTCGTGAGGCCCTACCTGCAGTACTGCCCAGGCCTAAGGCCGCCAGCACAGAAAAGATGTGGCGCTGCGGAAGCAGGTCCAGAGGAGGACCACAAAGATGATCAGAGGCTGGAGCATCTCTGCTGTGAAGAAAGGCTGAGGGAGTTGGACTTGTTCAGCCTGCCGAAGAGAAGGCTCTGAGGAGCCCTCACTGTGGCCTTCCAGTACCGAAAGAGGGCCTACAGGAAAGCTGGGAAGGGACTTTTTGTTAGGAAGTGCAGTGATAGGGTGGTATAGTGATAGGTAATGGTTTTAAACAAAGAGAGGGCAGATTTACAATAGATATCAGGAAGAAATTCTTTACAATGAGGATGGTGAGGCACTGGCGCAGGCTGCCAAGAGAAGCTGCGGATGCCCCATCCCTGGAAATGTTGAAGGCCAGGCTGGATGGGGCCCCAGGCAGCCTGATCCAGTGGGTGGCAACCCTGTCCCTGGCAGGGGGTTGGAACTGGGTGGGCTTTAAGGTCCCTTCCAACCCAAACCATTCTGTGTTTCTGTGACTCTCTGAATCAGAGACTGAAGCCCAGCCTCCCGCTTGAAGCAGAGTAACATGGGAGTAACCAAAAGTTGTTAGCACCAGCCGCTCTCCACACAGAAGTGGGATGTGTTCAGTGTCCTGCGCATCTCCTAGGGTGTTCAGATCTTCAGCCAAGCCTTGATGCCTCTGGAAGCTTCACTAGTGAAGTCCTGCAGGAATCTGCACTATATAATATATTCATAAGTGATCTGGAAAAGCCATGCTAGCAAGAAGATGTTTATTGATGTTAATAAATCAGGGCAGTAAAAAATAAGGACTGGCTGTAAGAACTGCAGAAAGATTTCATGATACTCAGTGAATGAGTCTTAAAATGGCAAATGAAAGTCAGTTTTGATAAATGGGAAATGTGGCACGTGGAAAAACCATCCTTAGCTTCACACATAAAATCATGGGTTGTCTTACTGGTTACCACTCAGGGAAGAGATCTGAGAGTTATAATAAATGGCTTTGTGAAAAATTCAGCTCAAGACTCAAATTGGTCAGAAAAGCAAATTAGATTTTAGGTATTATAAAGTAAAAGATAATGAACAGACAGAAAGTATCATTATGCTATTATATAAATCCCAGTGTGCCCTCAGACTGTACAGACACCACTAGTGCTCCCATCCATAAATTAATGAAGTAGAATGGGAGAAGATTCATGGAAAAGCAAGAAATGTGATAAAAGATTCCTGAATGGCTTCTCTACCACCAGGAATGTAGCTTGAAGAGTAACCTAGGATTTTCGTTTGATTTTTAATTCTTACCATTTACCTAACATCAGAGAGGATGCTCTCTGATTATTAAATCAGAGCAGCTCTATATTAAAAGATCTAGATAAAAGACATGATAAAACTCATGAACAGCACAGGAAGGCATAGAGGGAATGATTATTTCATGTCTGCTCCAGTAGGACAACAAAATTAACTAAAAAAAAAAAAAAAGTAGGTTTAAACCAAGCTTTTTACAGTTAATGAACCATTTCCTTCTGTTCTAAACTTATTGTGAAACTCTGCTGCAGGACAGGTGTATGCTGAAAACAACTGGTTTCAAACAAACAAACAAAAACTAGAGAAATTAATGCAAGAGAAATTCAAGGGCTACTAAATACAGTGACACCAATTTTTGGTTCAAGAAGCTTCTGAGGAAGCTCCAAGTTGCTGGAAGAGAACTATGAGTGGGGACTCACCACCATGAGTGAGACTTTCTACATGTAAGGTGAAAGATTTTATGCTGCTTCAATGGACAAGGCAGAAACCTGTAAAGCTGAGGTGGGAATAAAGCCTGGCAATACAAAAAAGGAGAGAGATAGAGAGTGGAGGAGGATGATCTGAAATTATTCTAGTATCTGCACCCTTACACAGGTGAGCTGAATCACCTTTCGGAGATAATTGTTCCCTCCATTAACTGCAGAGGCTCATACTTGGCTTAGACCAGCTGCGATGAATCTCACCTTCACCAACACTGGCCTCTGAAAGCAAAATGTCAGGTGTTCTGACTGACTCCTGAGTTGCTTCAGCCACTTCAATAGCTATTTTTACAGTCAGACAAATCTTCATCTAGGATGACATTTGGAAGCACTCTTTCTTTCCTCCTGTTTGTTTCTCTAGCTTTGAGGATCATCATTCTCTGAATCCCGGCTTGCAGAGCAGATTTGCGTGAAGACTGCACTTCTCTCCTTAGTCAGACATATCAGTATTACTCCTGAGCAGCTGAGCTGAATAATTTACTAACAGCAAGATGTGTGCTTCAAAGTCATGCTTCTGAAGTGTACTCATTTTTGTGGAGATGGCTGCTAAAGTTCCATTAGTTCTGCAGAAAACTTGGTTGGAAGCCTTTCAGTATCTCATGAAAATCACTTGCACTTGTGTTAGAGCCAGTGACTTATTTCTCACATTCTTGCTCTATTCAGATTTTGGCTGGTCATCCCAGACTTAGCTGGGGACATGGGGAAGAACCCACATCAGCCTCAAGGAAGGCCTGTTTATAGATGTCAGGAGATTATTACTTGAAGCTTACAAGCAGTCAAATTGCATTTTGTCAGAATTTGCATTTAGCCTTACTTAGCCTGTCTCTGGCTTTGGTTTTAGTCGACAGTTACATAGTCTCATTGGGCCAATTCCAGGATAAGATCTCATTTTGGCCCTCTTTGTCCATGATTGTAGCCCTTATCAGAGTGAGCGGTTTTCTAACATAGCTGGGGAAATTGGTCTCCTGTTAAGTCCCACTCACAGAATGTGAACACTGAACAGACTTGACCCTTGCCTACTAGGTGCTGCCTTTGCACCTCATCACATGGAGCAAAATATGAAGGTTGCTGGTGCCTGGACTTTACCACTGAAGGACTGATTTATCACCCTGGCTTCCTTCCTCTGGCGATGTCTTTTTCTTGTTTTTTTTTTTTTTTTTTTTTTTTTTTTTTTTTTTTTTTGTTTTCTTTTCTTTTTCAAACACTGCTGCCAATTATCTCAGGCTTCCTTTATTTGCCAAGCTGGTGTTTCCTGGGTATTGCCTTCTACCAGGTCTTCCAGGGAGGCAGCTGCCTGAGAGGATAAACCATTGTGTGATGAACCAAATTCTAGCTCCTACCTTGTTTTTCCTACCTAAAAAAAGGTCATATTTTCAAATAATGGAATATCTAGGCTGAATATCAAAAACTCGGTAGGAGTTTGGACTGGGGAGTGAGAAAGAAAGAACTTATTGGTCTGGAAGCGGATAAACAAAGTACCTCTACAGCTAGTAGGGGCAGCTGGATCTAATGATTTGGGGCTGTTTGGGAAGGGACTGTGCACTTTTTGCATGGGTGGATAATGGTAGGACAAGGGGGAAT
>VXAV01006195.1:12776-38761 GCA_013399715.1 Alectura lathami
GGCGAAGCCGGGGCGAACGCGCCGCGAGTCGCAGGAAGGCAGGCCCCAGTGCCGGCGGTGTTTGCACCGCGCCTCGGGCTTCCCCTGTAAGCGCTGGGGCAGCTGCCGTGCGGTGGCTTCAGGCTGTTCTGCACTCGTAAAAATCAGCTCCGTAGGCACAAGGATTGAGGTGGGCCGCCCCACCTGGGGTCTCTGAACTTTTTTTTCGGAAAAACTCCTGGCTCTTGTTTCGCTAGTCATGCCTGAAGCTACCCGTTCTTAATGACTTTCTCACCCACTTCGCTGTGCTGGGGCTAGGCAGGAAATCGGCAGGTTGTTTCCTCGTTGGACCCCCTTAAGGCTGCTTCACCAGGCGTTGCGCGGCGGCGGATGGTGGCGGCTCTCCGCGTGTAGCCGGCAGGGCGTGTGGAGACCCTCTCTCTCCCGTGAAGTCGCAGAGGTACGGGGTCGTGTAGTGGGGGGCACCTGGCCTCTGGTCGGCGTTTGCCTCCTTAATCTGCTCTTGCGCATCGGGCTGACTGGGAAGGATGCCTCTGGGAGTGATGTGTGCCCTTTCTCTTTGGCAGAATTCAGAATTGTAAATGGAAGTAGGTGGTGTTTGCTGGGAAGTTTAACCGTAGCGTGGAGCTTTGCACCTGCCCTGAAGAACGCTGCTTGGTGTGTGTTGTGTCTGCTGTTGTAGCATGTTGTCTCAGTCCACCACAAATCAGCTTGTTGTGAACAGGAACATAGCAGCGTTGTGGTTGCTGTACTGGAAGTATGGGAAATGATTTTTTGGGGGAGTTCCTTGTGCATGAAAGATTTGTCTGCTTCCTGAAGCAGGTGTGCTCTTGCATGAAACCGGCTTTCAGGTGATTACATTCTTACCTGCCTTGTGAACTGCTGATTGGAGCTACTAGATGTGAAAGTGTATAGTTGAATCCTTTTAATATGGGATTGCTTGTTTTTCTTAAAGTTGTAATTGAAGTCTTCTGTATGCGTTTGCCGTTTTAGTACAAGCCTGAAGAGCATAGTTGTATCTTTCTTATTGGTAAGTCTGCTGTTGAATGTCTTTGAAGATCTGTGCATATCGATGTTCATTTTTATTCCCTCTGTTAGGGAGTTTGTGGCTGGTAGAGTAATAACTGTCCGTAACTTCACTTTGATAACGATGCTTATAACTGAAAACAGCTTGTTTGGGCTGTGTGAGGAGCAGGCAGGTGTTTGTTCTTAGCGTAGCGCTTTTCTGGAAAGCCTTCCAGAGAAGGAAATCCTTAGTGTGAGTTGGTGTGCTAAGCACTGAAAAAGAGTAAGAGGCTTTCCGTCCCTTCTTTTAAATACAAAATATGTATGTTGCCATGTGAAATGCTCTGCTCTTTTTTTTTTTTTTTGAGTTGTAATCCCGGGAAGACATTTTGTACTTCCAGGGATGAGAAAACTGGGCATTTGGTCAGGAGTTGGGTTATAAACGGCAGATCACAAATTGAAGTAACGGATCTCAGCGGGCAGTTCCTGTGGTGTGCTGTATCGAGGTGGCTGGCTAGAGGCAGCCCTGAAACGTTGCCTGTTGTCACCAGTTTGCATGACTCCTGCGGAATTCATGTGCAGCTGTAGGGAGACCTTGAGTTGTGGCGTATGTTGCTTTGCTCAGATGAGAAAATGCACGGTTGGAGGAAGGACTGCCGGTGTTATGGATGGAGCAGGGGTTTGTTACGATGCAGAATTCCCAAGTATTTGGTTCTTAATCTTTGCCTTTGAGAGAGTGAATTGTTCACCTGTTGGAATGGGAAAACCTGCAAGATGCTTTGAACGTTTTCTGGTTCGTTCGGTATTCTTTGTGGAAGGCGTATTCCTGTCCCAAACCCTACAGAAGCTGCAAAACAATTACCAGAACACAGGCATAAGGTGTTAGGAAGCGCTCTCCCTCTTGTCTGTCGTACGTTGCAGTGCCATGTGGTCGCAGGTTTGAACTTTCTGTATCTACAGTTCTTTGTGGACTGTTACTGCTGTTGTGTTGCCTGCATTGATTTTTGCCTCCATTTATTCTTTATTGCAGTCTAAAAGTTGGTTTTAATTGGTTGCCCACAGGATTGGCTTGGCTTCTGCTACTTGTTAAGAAAAAAACATCTGTCTTTGCAGGTAAGAGACTTTGACTTGAAGACTTCTTTTTATGCATATTGAGTGTATCTTAAGAAATAATTGAAGCTTTTGGAGCCTCTGAATAGGCAGCAAAACCTTTGGGTCAAACTATGCATCGGTGGTCTCTTTCTCTTGGCTCCCACTGGTGATGGTCGTTCTGGCAGCGTTGTTCTCGCAAAACAGTTTTCTGCCAAACGGAAGTTTTGTTGTTTCATCAGCATGTGGTGGTCCGCAACACTCTCCCAGTTATTTTGCACTGTTTGAACACGCAGCTACCTTGCAGGCTGCAAGCCTGCATGTTTCTAGTGATGGGAGTGTAGAAGTGTATAGTAACTGGCTCTAGTTAGGTTTTGCAGCCTTTAAAGGGGTTGGACAGATCTCTGGGCTCATTGGAACCTATCCTAATCTCACAGGTTAATTTTAGCTTAAAAAATAAACCCAAAACCAGCAACGACAAAACCCCATAGTCTGCAGTTTCAGGTATTGCTCGAGGGCCTGGATACTTCCTGTTCTTCCTCCAGCAGTAATGTTGTTCCAGCTCCTCACCCAGGAGCTGCCCAGTGCCCTGCGTGTTCCGAGCAGGCGTTGTACGTTAACGCTGCCCAGGGACTGCCTGAATCTTCTAAACCTGTACGATTTTTTGTCAAATCAGGTTATCTTAAAATGCTGCTCTAGCATTGTTTTATCAGTTTGTGCACATGGCCCAGCCTTTCTGCTTGTTTTACGAGCACATAGATGGAAGAAGTAACACTGGCATCTTGTGCACTCATGTCCAGCCTGACAGCAACTTGTAACAGCCTGTTGACAACGCTGTCTTTTCAGCTTCGTCAGCTGACTCGGGTTAATTGTAGGCAGCCCTTTGTTTCCCGTGGCTGACCTCACCTGTTAACAGGGATGGCTTGTCCATAGCATGACTTCAGGATGTAGTCTCTCCACAAAAGCCTCAAGCAGACGAAACAGTGGAAGACCGCTGGTACAGAGGGGCACGCTCCGTACGGGAGGAGCAGCAGGCAGCTGGGGAGCAGCGCCTGCAGCCCAGCGGAACGCCTGCGGCAGGGCTGATCACCCGCCCCGTCTGGTGGTGCCTCTGCACTGATCTGTGCAAAGTGAGAGGTGAAATGTGTGAGCAGGCTTTGCTTTTATCCTTAGTTTGAGAATTTGAGCAAGTGGCTTATTGTCTCTTAAGTGCACCTTGAGATAAATCTGGCTTGTGTTCAGAAAGGTGAAATTTGGCCCTTGTGATGTTTTTCCTTTAGATCAGAGACAGAAAATGAATGTGTTGTAAAACACTGAAATCCTGATGCATTTTGCAGCAGTTATGTTTTGAGTTAAAATATTTTTTGCCAAAAAAAAAAAATTGAAGTAATCCTTAAAATCTTGCTCAGCACTGTGCATGGAGTTAGTTACTCCCAGGCCATTGCAGGTAGTTTTTCTAGCAGCTGTATATCTAAGCAGCTGTTTGTGTTCTTCTGTCAGTAGTGATTCAGTGAACCTAAATAGCATGCTTAGTAACAAAGCTTGATGATATTTCTTAGCGTTTGTAATGTAGTTTTGAATCTAGTGCAGGACTGAGATGCTTGTGCTATCCCAGAAGCTAAATAAGAGTTCAAGCACATGAACATTTAAGAATTCTTCTTGTGGCCTTAGCTGTTAACGTGCCTGCTGAGCTAGATTCACAGAGTTGCTGGTAAATGCTGTTGCCTACCAGGCCGTCAGTTCTGCTGGGTTCTGCAGCAGCCCATCTGAGAAGAAATGCCTGCGTCAGGTTGTCATGCCTTTTGCATTAGTAAGGAAGCGGCTATGGAGGAGTAATCTTCCCTTTAACGGGCGAAAGTTAAAGTATTTGAGTCTTGATGTATTAAAATCTTCTGAAAATAATTTATTTGTATAACAGGCAATACAGAAAACCTACATCTCCTAGCAAGCTTTAATGTTACTATTACTACTTTATTTTTCAAAGCACAGATGCAAAACCAGGGATGCGTTCATACCGCTTGGTTGCATCAGGATCATCTAATTTAAAAGCAATCCTGTAGCATGAAGCTTTAAACTTCTATTCTGCAGTTGCCTTTGTTGTGGCAGAGTTTTCATTTTAACTTCAGTTTCAGAGGTGGCTGCTGATGTCAGACAAAACTACAGGATCACTGCAAAATATTGCAGCTTTAAAACAGTGCCAGAAGGCTGCAATGCTTTCTTGGATGTGTACTTAGCATAGGTAATTCTTACTTTGACCTGCTGATTTTCCACGTGGGCCAGTTGTTTTGCTGTTGGAAAATGATTGGGCAATGAACATGATTCCCAAGTCAAACGTAAGCGTGGCTGGAAGAGATGAATGCAACACGTTACTTCTGTTACCTCGCAGCGAGCCCCTCTGTTGCTGCCGTCTCTGAGAGGCAGGGGTTTTCCTAGCGGTTTGCAGAGGCAGATCTTTCAGATGTTTTTGTGTGTATTTCAGCTCCAGTCTCCTGTTCAGAGTGGCCTAGGAAGGAGTCAGGCACCTGGTTCCCATGGGTAGAGCCATGGAGCTGACGCCGTGCCCCTGTACTTCTCTGCTGCTTGCTTGAGAGACAGGAGCCCCCTGCACCCGGCTCCTACCAGCTGGGTGAGGGCCCTGTGGTACCAGCGTGTTGCTTGAGGTTGTCAGTGCCTGGAAGGGGTGGACTCTGCTTTATGGGCAACAAAGCAAAGCACTTAGAGTACCCCTTTGAGTAACCTGAAGTGCAGACAAAAGAATTGCTGCTTTTCTTCCCTGTAGAACTATTACTCTTGTTTTCGTTAAGTCCTGAATTCAGCCCAATGCCATGTGGTTAGATTGTTGGTAGTGGCTTTACTTGCTAGTTCAGGTGTGTTTGGGGTGCTTCTGTGCTGAGCTGATTGGCAGTCCTGGGCAGGCAAATGAAGCTGACCTGAGGGTTTGACTGTATGCTGGGACACAAGGAGTGTGATTGTTGTGCGGTAGCTTTCACTTGGTCCAAGCTTTGGTATATAGCCTAAAAGGTGTCTCTGGTGCTCTGCCTCCTGGTGTTGCATTGTATCATCTGCTTCATCCTTGATTTCAAATGCCTAATGGGTATTTTAACACCATTCATGTGTGGCTGACAGAGCCTTGGAGGTCTTCCAGGCAGTGACTGAACTGCCTTGTGCTCTGGGAGGCCAGGAGGGCTCGGGGTGAGGCGGTTCAGAGGAAACAAGGTGCCACTGCCGAGTGTTTAGGGTAAGAGGCTGGCTTCTGAACTGGTGAATGAATTGTGTTAGTATTATTATGATGCTTTCAGACTTTAGAGAAGGCTTGTCAAGAGCGAGTGAGTATTACCTAGTTTTCTTACCTGGAACCTTTGATGTGACCTGGGGCTCTTCTCTAGAACATGTACATGGTGACTGTTGAAATCTAGCTATTCAGGGTTGACCTTAAGCTTCCACTAACCTCAGCTGCAGGGGAAGAAGTCATTTACTTGTGCCAGAGACTGAAAGTGTAACATTAGACAGCATATCTGCAGCTATTAAAAAATTACACCTTGGTTTTGGAAATGCTGAAGGCCAGCTATCTAGTTAGGTTATGCATGCACATCAGTCTAGTTTAGGTGAGCTCAGTGCAGTCACAAAATGTCTTTGGCTAGTTTATAGCTTCACTGTTATCTAGACTTCTTGCTTTTGCTAGGAGAAAAGTGCCCTGTGTCGGGATGTAGTGATGCAGGCCGTTGTCTGTTACGGGTTTTGTTCGTAACCCGCTGTATATTCTCAGCCCTGTTCAGGTGGCAGGAGACAAAATCCCTCCCCAAATGAAACAGGGAACTTATTGCCCATAGTCATATAGGATTTTCAGCAATCACTTTGCCAGGTACAGCGGATACCGGATCAGTTTAACTTAATTTTGTTTCCTTGGCTAAATGCATTCTGCTCGTGTTCCATTAAATGCTCAAATACTGATGTGATACTTCTGACTTTTATTTATTTTTTTGCTGTTTCCTAGGTTTGGGTTTTTTATTTTATTTTCTTTGCAGTGACACTTGTCTTGGTTTAACAGTTATTTTGGAATTTCTAGTGCAAAATGTATACTAATTGTGTTGGTAAATGCTTAATACTTCAACCTGTGTGAAGTAAACTTGAATAAGGAACTTCAATATGAATGTGCTTAATTTTTGCAAGATGTTGTTAGGAGTATGTAAAGAAATATAGTAGATGGTGTCTGTAGGTAATTGCATGGTGTCATAAACAGTAGTCTGACATGGCCGTTGCCTTTTCTCATCTGCAGGTGTGTGTTGTTTCAGCGCAGCATGGCTGTGGTCATCCGCTTGCAAGGTCTCCCGATTGTGGCGGGGACCATGGACATTCGCCACTTCTTCTCTGGATTGACCATTCCCGATGGGGGCGTGCATATTGTAGGGGGTGAACTGGGTGAGGCTTTCATCGTTTTTGCCACTGATGAAGATGCAAGGCTTGGTATGATGCGCACAGGTGGTACAATTAAAGGGTCGAAAGTGACACTGTTACTGAGCAGTAAGACTGAAATGCAGAACATGATAGAGCTCAGCCGTAGGCGTTTTGAAACTGCCAATCTAGATATGCCACCAGCAAATGCTAGCAGGTCGGGACCGCCCCCTAGCTCTGGAATGAGTGGAAGGGTTAACTTGCCTACTACTGTACCTAACTTTAATAATCCTTCTCCTAGTGTAGTAACAGCTTCTACTACTGGGCATGAAAGCAATAAAAACATACCCACTTTCTCTACCGCCAGTATGGGGACTGCACCTCCCAGTCTTGGGAATACCTTTGGTAGCCCCACGTTTAGCTCAACTATACCCAGTACAGCATCCCCAATGAACACGGTACCTCCTCCGCCCATCCCTCCTATTCCAGCTATGCCGTCTTTGCCGCCAATGCCTTCTATTCCCCCGATCCCCGTTCCTCCTCCTGTGCCCACGCTGCCTCCTGTCCCTCCGGTTCCCCCGATACCCCCTGTGCCCCCCGTACCTCCGATGACACCTATACCTCCCATATCAGGAATGCCTCCTCTGAATCCTCCACCCGTAGCACCTTTGCCCACTGGAATGAATGGGTCTGGAGCAGCAGTGAACATGAACAGCGGCTTGAATCCATTGTTTATTGGTCCCATGAATCCTGTAAATCCTATTCAGATGAATTCTCAAAGTAGTGTCAAACCAATTCCAATCAATCCGGACGATTTGTATGTCAGCGTTCATGGAATGCCCTTTTCTGCGACAGAATCTGATGTGAAAGACTTTTTCCTTGGGCTCCGTGTGGATGCAGTCCACATGCTGAAGGACCATGTAGGTCGAAACAATGGAAACGGACTAGTTAAGTTTTTTTCTCCTCAAGATACGTTTGAAGCACTGAAGCGAAACAGAATGCTGATGATTCAGCGCTATGTTGAAGTTAGTCCTGCAACAGAGAGACAGTGGGTAGCTGCTGGCGGCCACATAACTTTCAAGCAAACCATGGGTCCCTCTGGGCAACCACACCCTCCTCCTCCACAGCCTCATTCTAGGTCCAAGTCTCCCAGTGGACAGAAAAGGTCACGGTCGCGATCTCCCCATGAGCAGGGCTTCTGTGTTTATTTGAAAGGTCTTCCCTTCGAATCGGAGAACAAACACGTGATAGATTTCTTTAAAAAGCTGGATATAGTTGAAGACAGCATCTATATAGCTTATGGACCTAATGGGAAGGCGATTGGAGAGGGTTTTGTTGAGTTCAGGAATGAAGCTGATTACAAAGCAGCTTTGTGTCATCATAAGCAGTACATAGGGAATCGCTTTATTCAAGTTCATCCAATTACTAAAAAGGCAATGTTAGAAAAGATAGATCTCATTCGTAAAAGGCTGCAGAACTTCAACTATGACCAGAGAGAAATCATCATGAATGCCGAGGCAGAGTCGGGCTCGCCAAAATTGTGTGCGCATATATCTAATATTCCGTACAATATAACCAAAATGGAGATTCTTCAGTTTCTAGAGGGACTGGCAGTAGAAGAGAACTCTGTACAAATTCTTGTTGATAATAATGGGCAAGGTTTAGGACAAGCGCTTGTTCAGTTTAAAGCTGAAGATGATGCTCGTAAAGCAGAGCGTTTGCACCGTAAAAAGCTGAATGGAAGAGATGTTGTTTTACGTTTGATTACTGTGGAAGAAATGCGAGAGATTGAGAGAAGCCCACCGTCTCAAGGGAAAAAGATACTGAAAATACCGATACAAGGAAATGCAGCTGTGCCGGGAGCACAGCCCCCTGCTGGGGAGGAGCATGCCTTCTTGGGGGGAAATCCTAAAGATGCGAACAACGGTCCTCCATTTAATTTCCCTGGTAACTTCAGCGGGTCTGGCACGTTCGGTCCGCCTCTGCCGCCCCCTGGCTTAGGTGGCTTTCCCGATGCTAGACCAGGAATACCTGCAGTCGCAAGTGGCGGTTTGCCTGGCGCAGGTATTGAGGTCCCGGGCTTTGCAGGTGGTCCCGCGAACTTAAGCGGACCGGCGGGTTTTGCGGGGGGCCCGCAGAGTTTTGGTAATGGTCCTGGCAATTTAAGCGGCCCCCCTGGCTTTGCTGGTGGTCCTCCAGGGATTGCTGGTGGTCTTGGGCATTTAAGTGGGCCTCCAGCGTTTGGACCTGGGCCAGGGAATATACATATTAGTGGGCCCCCGGGTTTTGGAACAGGGTCTGGGAAGCCAGGACCAACTGTCATTAAAGTGCAGAATATGCCCTTCACTGTTTCGGTGGATGAAATTTTGGATTTCTTTTATGGTTACCAAGTGATTCCTGGTTCAGTGTGTTTAAAATACAACGAAAAAGGCATGCCCACAGGAGAAGCAATGGTTGCATTTGAGTCTCGTGATGAAGCGATGGCAGCTGTTGTGGATTTGAATGACAGGCCTATAGGCTCAAGAAAAGTAAAGCTTGTTTTAGGGTAACTGTTAATAGGAGGTAGTTGTAGAATAGATATTCATAGTGCTGTGAGAAATGCATCCGGGTTGGTTTTTGTAGTATTTCCAGGATAGAACCTGTGGATTGTTTAAATTGTAAACCAGGCTTGTTTTGGTAAGGCAGAGCACTGGGTTAGCCGTGACAGAAGAAACACTGCCAGGGTACCCACACAGTGGCTTTTCCCGTGCAGGTGTTTGGAGAAGGTAGGCAGATCCTTTTTCATCGTAGAAGTTTGGTGAACTATGCTGGACGCAGTGCTTATAAGGAACCTAGACTGGTTTTTCGTAGTTTCGGATAAGGGATATAGATGAAGTCAGTGAAGCTCTTCAGTGGGTGCTCTTGCAAGCCATTGTAACATAGATAGCTACTTCTAGATTTGGTTAAAAGCTGGCTGAATTTGCTTTGTTTACAGGTCAAAGCTTTGTTTAAAGTCCTGATTTTATTCTGCAACTGAACGAATTCTCAGTGTACACAGATAATTGTTTTGTGTATGTATCTTTATTTTTTTCCAAGTTTCTCACTGTATGAACAGTTGAATTATGCCCATTGCTGATGTGTCTACCAAACTAATTCCTTTAAGTATGAGCAGAATCGTTCTGTAAAATTCAAGCTGTTCTTTGTGGAATAACCTTTAGTTATTTATATATTGCAATTATAACTGTGCAGAATAAGACTTTTGCCACGAGTATAGCTAACCTCAAACATGATATGAGTTTTATAGTACACTTAAAACATTCGCAGTAGAAGTAACGACTTGAAAATGCTCATTATTGTTTAAGTAGTTTGATTTGTTAGGATTACATGAATTAGTTGGAATAGGGTCTTTGACACTAGTTGGATGCTGATGTTGTATTTCTCATGTCTGTTGAACTCCTTACATAGAGTCTCTGCTAAGAGAACAAAGTGGTGATTAGTAGTTGAAGACTGGAGTCCAGCGAAAGTTTCAAATTAGTTTATATGTGGAAGAAGCTTTTATCTTCAGCAACTCTGTCGTGAATTATGGATGAATTCAGAGATGAAATTTATTTTTCTCCAAAACTTGAAAATACTGAGTTTACTATATATTTTTGCAATAAACTTGTGCTGTTGTATTCAAAGTCTGTCAAGAGTTGCCATTTTCTTTGCTGTGCAGTAAAACCCTTTCGTGGAAAAATGGAGAATTGGAAAGGAAGTAATAACACAAGTGAAAAGTAGAAATTTTTGGTTCATCCTTGCTTGGCTTATGATAAATTTTCAGATTTGGGCATTGCTTGAGAAATCCTGCTATTCCCTGCAAATCATTGTACTTAAACATAGCAATCTTCAAACTGTTTTGTTTTTTGGATAAAGAAAACCAGTGCCTTTTGGTGTTGCATATCATGGAACACTGAAGTGTATGGTCAGGCAAAATTGAGAGGTGCAAGTGGCAACAGTTTTATTCACGTGGTGCGTAGGAGAGCTTGGAAACCTGTGCGGCGCTGCATCCTGAGAGGATTTCCCAGGACAGGAAGGATTGTGCAAAGGTGTGCTCCGGTAAAGAGGCGGTCGCATTACACAGATGCTTCTGTAATTCGTTAGCATAATTTTGTTTTGCCAGGTTACTAGGTGGTCCCAACTTTGGAAGAGTCATGTGATTTGTATATACTGTTTAAAATTAAGCCTCCTGTTAATAAAACTGTCTGTCTCTGAAGCTTCATGTTACGCGTTTCAACAGTCTTTGGGAGTCATGTTTCAACAGCAGATCTTTGTTTCTTTTTTTTCCCTCTCCTTGAAAGTGTGAAAGTACTCTTGATGATGTCAGAAAGATGTGTGATTAGGAGTCAAGCCTTTCAGTTCATTTTTGAAATTTTGCTCTTTGTTTTTTAAACAACTTTTATTAAAGTTTCATACTATATTGGAGTTATATGGGTGCTTGTTTCTTCATGTTTCACGTTAGAATAAAATTACTGAAAAGGAAACCTTGGCTCCATTGTTCACAGAACTGATTTAAGCTATTAGTGTGTGTTGACTTGCGGAAACTGGTGATAACTGTTTTTCAAGTTTAAATGAATCACAGCAATGCTTGCCTTGTTGTGAAATGTGATTAAACTTCAGGTGTCTGGAATTAGATGCCCGGTTTTGTGTTACTTTCTTTTGATTTCATGTCTCTTAATCCTCTTGGTAATGGTCCCAGGGCTGTTGGTGTTTGCGGTAGACACGGCGTGTTCTGTGAAACATGCCTGGTGTGTGTCTGTTCCTTTGGACTTTCTGAAAGTGCAGGTTTGTTTTGGAAATCACTTTTTGATTCTTGCTTTTTCTGTACCGTCTGAAGATATTTTTTAAAAAAGTTTAAATGATACAAAAAGCCATTGGTGTTGGGATCATGGGCGTGGATGGAATGCCTCAGAGAAGGATTTGGGGCTGGGAAGAGGCCCTTTGTTTTCCCAAGCAGTGATGCTCCTCAACTGTTAGCACAGATGAGGAAATACCCCCTCCTCAAGTGTAGGCTCTTGGGGAAAAATAGGGAGTCCTAGCATACGTTGAATTTCAGTATGTCGTATAAGCAATACAGCTGCTGCCCCAACTAGTTTTGTTAATGCATATATGGAGAGGTGTCACTTGCAAATATCCAAAGTTTCCTGTGACAGCTCACCTCCATGGCAGAAGCAGCCTTAGACTGAACATTGTACTGAACTGTGAAGGATGCTCTGATATTAACAGACTGCCTAACTGGATGTGACGAAATTGTTCATGTACGTAAACATTTGCAAAATGCTTAAAAAATAAGGGCTAGGGTCTTCGAGGTCCTGTCTCCATTGTGCAAGGTATGCAGCCTTCTCAGGTACTCATCAGGACTGTTTGCTGATGAGGCAGCAGTGGAAGGAATTGGCTAATGGACACTGCATAAAATCACAGCTGCTCTGGCTTTGCCGTGAGTGCCAGGAGCTGGGATCCTGCTTAGCCTGCTCGGAGCAGTACTGTCCCTGGAGCTGATGGCACGCCTTGGAGTTATGGAAAGAAGGTACTTGTGTTTGTGCAAGTGGCCAGGTTGGTGTTTTAGCAGTTCCTGAAGTGCTGGTGTCCTAAGTACTACTTGTAAAAATAAGTGATACAGCATTACATCCATACCAGGACAAAAATATATACGTTTAACAGAAAGAATCGCGTTCACTGGAGGGTGCCTATAATAAATCATTCCGTGATAAACCTGTGACCTGCGTGGAAGAATTGTAACAGTTAGACGAAAGTGTATCCTTGAGGTTATCCAGTTTTCAAGCAGTGCACATAAACGTTACAGTCAGATTTCTTAAAGGGAAGCTGAATCCTGTAGTACCACAGGCCACGCTTGGTTGGTACACAACTGTCTGTAGTGTTGTTGCCTCGTTTTCCATGTAGACTTCTGAGAAATTTGAGGCTTTGTAGGCTTTAAGAAAACTGAATGCTGGTTTTTTTTTTTGAAGTAGTGTTCCTTCCATAGCATGTAGTGTTCTCCCTGAAAGTCCTTGCTCTGAATTTGTTGCGAATGGAGAGGAAGATGGATGCAAAAATGAAGACTGGTTTTGCCCCAGTTGATGTTGGAGGTCTGCTTTCTAAGGGACATGCCTACTGGTCCGTTCTGCTGAACTGTTCAGGCTGTCCTTGACGATGTTGATGCTGATCCTACATGAAGTTATTGTGTCTTTCTGAGACTGTGTTGGTGCCCTAAAGACTGCAGACTCTAGAGAACACAAACAAGTACTTTTCCTGGTTACCCCGGCACCCGTGCCCGAGTGGTGTGCTAACTGTAAATCGCGATGGCAGTGACTTTGTCCCTCCTCAGTTTCCTACTGTCATGGTTCCAAAGCTGCTTGCAGCAGGGAGTGCCGTTGGGCCTCGATGCTTTGTTGAGCTGTGTGCGCCTCTCAACCATGCTGGCCTTCTAGTCTGCACGATTGGAACAATTTGGTGTTACGGACCCCCTGAACCCGCTGTCTGGACTGTGGAGCGCTCCTTGAGAGCAGCTGTCTCTGGGTGATTAACCAGATACGTGGGTTAGACCCTGAACCAAAGGACTGCAGTCCCTGTTGCACACAGAGACCAGTGCAAGCAAGAGGGCAGCTTCTAATTCTGATACTGATTTGAAGGAAGCAGTTCTGAAGTTGGACTGGAAACATTTAATGATTTCAAACTCTGTTTCTTTGAGTGGTTTTTCAGGAACAGTGCTTTGGGCCTGGGAGTGGTGCTGCCAGATAAACGCTCGTCTCTGCCCCATTGCAGGTGTGCTGGTGCTACCCTCTGTTCTGTGGGTATGCTCTTGCATGGCTTTGGGAAGGCTGAGATGGTTTGTGTGCGGTTAAATGACTCTTCCTCCCGGTGCAGGAGGAAGTGAAACTCTGTTAAATGCTTCTGAAGGAACAGTAACCTCAAGGGAGCTTTTAATATCAGTTTTCAGCGGTGAGAACGTGATTGTTGTTGAAAGATTTGGCTTTCCCACAGAAAGAAAATCTCTCGATGGTATGTATTTGGCTGTGGTTGCGGCTGCACACTGAGCTCCCTGCTCTTTCCCTGACTGTGATCAGGTAGGTGTGCTCTAGCTTGTTTTCCGTAGAGCTGGCTGTCATTTGTTTCTGAGTGGAATGTGTTTGGGTGTTGTTTGTGCTTGGAGTGCTTCCTGCTGTCCTGACTTGGATGCTTCTGGCTCAGGGGTGTAAATACCAAATGTAAGGCCAAGCAGCCCTGACAGCATTTCTGTTCCACAGCTCCGGACTGAGCACAGGAGGCGGTTTGCAGGGATGGGTGGTGTGGGTGCTACTCCTTTTCACCCACTGGCACTCCTCTGCAGCTTCCTTTGTTGTCATTCTTCTGTTCTTATATGTGTATCCACAGCATGGCAGCTTAGGAGAGAAGCAAGCAGCCGAATTCTGACCTAAGTTTCTTTACTGCTTCTGTGGAATCAAAGCTCCTTGCTTTTTGGCTGGCTTTCTCTTGTGTGTTCTCATATGTACAGCCTTGAGTTCAGATAGTCTTAGCAGCTGCATTGCAAATTCATTTAAAATAAGCTTTCAGATCAGTGAAGATATTTCTTTCATGGGGGTAATTTCCACAAAATCAGCAACTCTGAATTTACTTTCCACCGATTTCACTCTTTTTTCTTCTCCAGCTTTTGTGAGGAATTTTAATTTCCAATGAACTGGACTGTTCCTCATTTGCAGGGCAGCAGATCGCTACCAGAATGATGTGATGGGATGGGGATAACGAGCATGTTCTTTGTCTTTACCGTACACAGTTGAGGGAGTGCCATTTCCCTGTGAATTTTAAAATGGAAAATTAGACTTGACAGGCTTGCACAGGGGAAACAGGATCTGATCCTGCCTGAAACTCCCTTAGTTGGCATAGTTTGGCTTTTTGGACCTGTCACTGCATCTGGAGGGCTGGTGACCTTTTGAAATCTTCCTGCTGTAGTTACAGTATCGTAAAGAATCCTACGGGATGATGTGGCTCTGATTTCTGACCACCCGAAGGTAGGTGGAGCTTCCAGCTAGCTGTTTCTTAGCTGCAAACAATCGGTTTCAGTCATTGCTCACTGTGCAGTTATGTGGATGTAGCATTGCTCAGTGTGACGGTAGAAAGCTCAGAAGTGCTTTCTAGCCACTTAGAAATGAAGGTGGACTTTGGGAGAGAAAACAGCAATACAGTCAGAACCTAACGTACTTCGACAGCTTGTTGAAGGTAACTTGAACAACTTTTCTTGCAGGCGTCTTTTTATGACAAAACTTGTGGGACTGCTATCACTGAGTGAGATTTCAAGGTTCTGTGGCACCTGCTTGCTTGGTGACCTCGCTGCTCTGATGGCATCTGCCAGAATGCGCTCCATAAAGTCAGCTTCTTAAAACTATTGTTGTCAGCAGTATAACCCACGTGTCGCTGCTTGTTTTGACAGGACAGTGGATATGGGATGTGAGAAGTCATTTCTTGTTGGAACAGGAAGCTCAGCTCAAATTTAAATAATGACTTCTTACGCTGTTTCGTTGTTAGCCAAATGTCTCTAATGTAAGCACAATATTTCAAATCCCATGTACTGGAGGAACGCTAAATGCAACCAGCTACAAAAGCAAAGAGCTAATGGAAGTAAAATCAGGCACTAGCAGTTCATTGACTGAATGTAGGGAAAATCCCTAATTTATGGGGCAAAAGGGATGCAGAGTTGTTAAATATTGCTGATTGACTTGTCCAGGGTTCCACCGGTGCCTTACAGCAGTGCTGCAGGAGCAGCCTTTGGTCTGTAGGTCTAGTGCTGCACAGATGAATGGAGTGGGTTTCGCAGCATGTAGAGTTATTCATCTGTGGACCTGAGTGCTTGTAAGAGGCAAGGTAAGTGTGTGCGCAGGGTGGTAGCTTGCCTCCTGGTCACGGTTAGGTCCATGGCAGAAGCAAGTTAGTGTAGCGTCAGCCCTCACATCAGCAAAATATTAGGGTTGGAGCTGAAGGAAAAGTTTCTGCTTGGCTTTAGTAAAACCCACCAAGTGATGCCTCAGTGTAATGAAAATTATTTGTGGTCCAAAATCTCCAGCACTGAGCTTGCATGAAAAAGAGCGGAATAAAGCAGTGAGTAGCCAGTTGAGCTCCGAAACTGATTTGAAATGTAATTGTTATGGATGCTAGAATGTAAAGTGTGTAACTGATCTGCCAGTTTGCTGCTGGTGAACAGGAACCCGAGTACTTTACAAACTCTTAAGTCTTCCTGGGTTTTAAATCAGAATTACCTTTGGTGGTCAGTTCTGTTCGAAGACAACTGTAGTTCTTCGCTTCTGTGATACCAGCTGTGTTTAGGTGAAAGAAAGCATTTTTGGGTAAACTATGCTGTGATGGCATCTCAAAAGATTTACAGTGTATCTGAAAAGTACATAGCACCATAATAATGTTAAAGGGTGTTTGCAGTCCAGACTCTCATCCATCCCTCTGGATAACTGACACCATCTTTTTGTGAGGGTGCTAATGCCAGTAGCATTTCTGCCTTGCAGTGCAAGCAAGGTGTCATGCTGTTTATTTGAACGAGGTGGTATTGAGCTACTCTAATTATCCCAGCAGCAGGAAGGAGAATGTGCAAAATGTTTTCCTTCTTCTGGATGGTTCGTGCTTTAGTGTTAAACTTCTTGTGTAGAAGTTTGTCCTTAATTGTGCATGTAAAGCAAATTTTCTGTTACTGACATAAATGCTTTGGTTTAAACAAAACCAATAAAAGTTAAATTATGCAATAGAAATCCTAAGACTAGTCTGCACATAATGTTGTGTTTCTGTGAAATATGAGCTGGATTTGTGCAGTGGCCTTGCCTGGGCGTAACCATAGTGTCATCGTTTAATTCTGTTACTGCAGACTAGAAGGTGAAAGGCAAGAGCGGTCCCTGTAGTTGAGTTCTGCACGACCCATGGTGCGGTGACAGATGTGTAACATTCCATTCTCCCCTTGTTTAGTCTTGAAAAGATGGCAAGAATTTGCTCTTTTATATGTTTTTAAAGAGCAGCCCACATTCCAAGGTCGTTTGCCTGTATGGAAAAGAAAACAGATGCTGTTTTAATCTTGTCGTGATCTTCAGATTCTGCTGCTGCTGCCTCAGGTACACGTAAAAGCCCTGTTGATGGAGAGTCTGTGAACAAACTGGTAACATGCCGAGCCTTCTGAGGCTTTGTGCTGGCCTCTTGCCTGTTCTTGCCTGTCCCAGGCTTTTTGGCCGTTCCACCATGCAGGCAGTCCTCTGGTGCCTGGAGGAGTTGCTTCTTGGGACTGGAGTTTCCAGGTTCTACCTGATGGTGGTGACTCCAAGTTGTCTACAAAGAGAATGCAATTCAGTTCATGCTATTACAACTGGTAAATTCTATTTTTTCATCAAATAACTGATGTTACTTGCTGAAAATACTTCTCTCTACCTTAGTTTGGTCATCTTTATTAAAAGCATTATTGTAACTATTTGACCTTGAGAAAATAAAGATGTGTGTGTGACAATCTAAGGCTTATCAGTACTGGGTTTTAGGAGTTTTCATGCTCTGAAATGCAGAGGCCTGACTGTTTTCTGAAGGGTGTAGGAGCACCTTTTGTAGCAAATTCAAACGTAATGGAAAGACTTCTTTTAGGGAAGAGGTTTAAAATCACTGCAGTATGTGCACTATACAGAGCAGACAGAAGAAGCCCTTGGGGAAATGTCTGCAGTTGTGCAATCTGTCCCCTAAAGGAAGTGTGGATGTATTCTTGTTTTGGACCTCTTGCGCTAAGCGGAGTAGCTTGAATTTGCAGCTGTATAATGGGTGACTTCATGCTTCTGGGAAGGCAGGCTGAAAGGAGACATTGGATCTGGAGGAGAACAGGAAAGGGACGCAAGGTAAATGTCTTGTGCTTTCATGGTGCTTTTCTTTGCCCAGCCTTGTAAATGTGTATGTCATTTGTCTGGGTGGGGTGAGAGAAAATCTTGAATTCCTTTACCAAATTGTTTCCTTAGTTCTGCTTGTTTGATACCAGGCTTTTTTTGGTGGTGAATTTCTGTAGGTTTTTCCTTTTTTTGCAGCAGATTAGGATGGAGAAATGAAGATGTGTGTGCTACAAACGGTAAAAATTAAGTGACAAAAATGTATTTGGATGTGAATCTTTTTCCTGAAAAGGGTCTACTAAAAAGGAGAAATGCCAACATTGTCTTCCAGTGATTCTAAGAGGCTAAACTGGCAGTGAATAAATCTTAAGAAATCAATTTTCTATGAGCCCTGCAGAAGCAGTATTACAGGATTTGTTTCTGGATCATATTTTAAGAGGAGCTAGATTTAAGATTAGTCCATGAAGAATAAAACCTCTAAGAGAGAACTTAAAGCAGCTTCTTCCTCCTTACTCATTATCTAGCCAGGAGTTGTCACTGTGCAGTAATAACTCCAGGGCGACCCAGAATAGACTGTCCAGGGTTCCTCTGGGGCATCTCAACTTTTGGTCATAATTCTTCAGTGCAATAAAACCAAGAAACATTGTGCCTTTATCACTAGCCAGCTGGTGACCACTGTGGTCACCAAAATTCTTAATTACTTTGATAAAATGGCCAGGATTTTTTGGTGAAATGTACTAGTGGCGTATTTCTTTCTAACGTTTCATTTTGGAGCCAGGCTATTTGTGCAGTGTGTACTGTTCTAAGCAGATGTACCTCCAGGACTTCTGCCCTGAAGTCACCTGAATAACAGCATGGCTGCACTCAGGGGTGTGGGTAGAATCGTGAAGGTTCTAGAGTAAGAATGGGATGTTTAGGATTTCCAACGTTGGGGAGGGTACAGGGCACTGGGGGAAGCAGAATAATGGACAGTAAGAAGTCTTCTCAAGATTTGTGCGTGCATGTAAGTAAGAAGGGGTGTGCTGCAGTACTTGCAGTGTACGTGAACTGTAGGGGAGGAATGTGGTGTGATCTTCCATCTCCGCTAGGAGTTCAGGCTCAAAGTGGAGGGTTGAACCATAATCAATTTAGCTGGTTGATTTGGGGCATAAGACAGAATCTTTATGTATTTGTGCCTGAGATGAGAATAGTTAGAGCTTTAAAGGAAAGAGTGAAGTCTTACTTGAGAGAGGCAAAAGATGTTTTGCCATGTACAGTGATATGTTCGGTTATTAAAGAGGTCAGAATGGTTGAGCTGCTAAGTGTGTTTTTTATCATTGCAGTAATTCTTGAGAATCACAGACCAAAAAGAAAAATATAGCATCTGAATAAGAGTATAGAGAAAGCAATGAAGAAATTTTATCTGGTGATTCAAGGGTTGTAGTGACCGTTCTGCCTTGAGCCAAGGGAGTGACTGACTCTAAAGCCCCAGCTTGCTTTAGGTTAGTTTTTCAAGGAAAGGATTTTTGATACTTTGCTAGTAAGTGTTACAGAGAACTTTGAAATGGACTTTCTGTTAGGTGAGGCACTTGGAGAAGTAACCCTTTTAACAGGCTTTACTCTGAGGTGTTTGTAATACATTACCGTACAATAGGGTTTAAACTGGTATTTCAAATTGAGTCAGGATTGGCCAGTTCGTTTACCTCATCAGGAATAAAGGAGAACATACAAATAAAGGCACTGGCCTTTTGTCTGAGATTGTTGGTTCTGAATAAACAAACCTTTAAAACGGTCCTAAACTTGCTATTTTTATTATCGTAAATGGGAGCTGTCTATTTTCAGTTGATTCCTGGGCATGTCTTGGAGGTCAGGTTGCCACACCACCCCTGCAGCAGGCGGACCAATAGGCTCCCCTCAGGTACAAAGAAAACGTTCTGGTGGTGATCCTGGAGCTTCAGGGTTCGCACAGAGACAGCGCGGTAAGCAGTAGGTCCTAACTGCCGTGTGTATTCAGTAGTGCTGCAGTCACGGAACAGTCAATAAACGTATTCTTCTGTGGCTTGGATTCAAACTCAGAGCTCAGAAAGGCTTCTGTGTTGGCAGCTGGGCACCTGCCTGCCTCTGGCCACGGCGGGATCGCTTCTGTGTCAGCATTGCCCGAGCACTGTGGCACAAAGGATCGGAGGGCAAGAGGTGTGAGGAGCGGCTGAGGGCCCTGGGTTTGTTGGCCCAGGGCAGAGGAGGCTGAGGGGAGGCCTCATGGCGGCCTGCAGCTCCCTCACGGGGGAGCCTGTCCCTCACGGCAGGCGCTGAGCTCTGCTCTCTGGGGACAGCGGCAGGGCCCGAGGGCACGGCACAGAGCTGTGTCAGGGGAGGGTCAGGGGCTGTTAGGGAAAGGCTCTGCCCCAGGGGGTGGTGGGCATGGAGCAGGCTCCTCAGGGCAGTGGGCACGGCCCCGAGCTGCCAGAGCTCAAGGAGCGTTTGGACACTGCTCTCAGACACAGGGTGTGGGGACCCTGCTGTGTGGGGCCAGGAGTTGGGCTCTGTGACTCTTGTGGGTCCCTTCCAACTTGGGAGGGGATTCTATGGTACTGTGATTCTATGAAACCCGTGTCAGCTTTCCACTGCATGCCTGTCCTTAAGGGTGCTCTTCCCAGCCATCGGCTGTTGCCTGTACCGCAGGTAACTCATCGGGATGGCATCAAGCTACCAGAGCAGCTTGGTTAGAAGGGTGTTTTTAATATTTTATTTAATGATTAGCAGATACCTTTTGTTTTGAGTTTGACATCAAGTTTGTAATAATATCTAGTTAAACCCCTTCTCCCAAAGCTTTTTTTAATCCTTCAACATACATGATGATAGATAACAGATCCCTTATACTGTGTTTCAAGTTATCTGCCTGTAGAAGCTTCTAGCGCTAGTCCTGCCTGTCACATCCTCAGTCCTCTGGATGATGAAATGGTGGAAAACTGCTGTATTCTTCACAGAGGTCTGCGCTGTGGGATGAGGCTTTGGGAGTCCTTTGGGAGAGCCAGTGTGCTGCAGAGAGGCTGTATGCACTGGTAATTTCCATGGGCTGTGATCTTACTCATGGGAGTCTCCTAATCTCGGTTTTAAATGAAGATGCTTTTTTGTGCTTCTACTGATTAAAAAAAAAAAATCTAGCTTTAGGATGCCTGGTAGGGCCTCACGGGGCTCAGAGAAGTCAGATTATGTTAGGATTTTTATTTTGTTAATAAATTTAGAAAGTGGAGCTGATACTACCTTTGCAGCAGTGTTTGCAGTATAGAGACCAGAAATGTTACAGGCTGCATTCTGAAAGGTGAGCTAGTAACCTGAGACAGTGCTGCTTCTGGCAGTCTGCACACAGGTCACAGAAGGAAAAGAGAAAACTTTTTGAAGAAATTAAGGTGATAACTGCAAAATGTGGGATTAAACTGAGCAATGGATGAGGCGACTACATGAGGCTGTTGGGAAATGTAAGACTTATGAACTGTGGATTTGTTACAAGTGTTGGGTGTATTGAGATGCTGGGAAGCATAGGGCCGAAATGGTTGAAGATGGTGGTGCTGGCATCTGTGGTGTGTTTGTAAGCAGGATGTAAGGCAGAAGCTACAGCCAGCCCAGGACCAAGTAACCTCACTGAATACAGCTATTTCTGAGCACGAGTTAATACTTGAAGCCTGAATTATAACAGAGTCCTTACGTTGATGTGTGAGATCTGGTGTACGCTGACATGGTGTGACTGTCGTGGACAGAAGGGTGTAGTTGATGAGAATTTATTAGTGATACTAGCTGGTAATAAACGGCAGATCATCTTGTTCTGAATCCTTGCTTATATTGTTTCTGATGCAGAGCGGTTAAAACCAAGCTGACCCAAAACTGTCTAGATTGTGTTACTATTAACAGTTCTCACTCCAGAAGATGCCTCTCCTGGCTCTCCTAAATGACACCACTCATACTGCGTGACATTGACAGAGGGGTTTGTGTTTCCAACACCAACGTGACATTTTGGGGAAATGAGACCCTCCGAGGATAAGAATTTGGACGGTTAGAATCTCTCAGTGCTCTTTTTCTGAGGCTTTCTTCGAGCGTAGGCAGGCACTGGTTTCTTGTTTAATGTTTGTTTTCCTCTTACGCGTAGGTAGGTGGGCAGGATCACTAGAATACAGTTAGACAAGAGACTTACATATTACTGTTACTCATCTATGGAGTTGATTTTGTTTACATTTCAGAATGTTCTTTACTCTGTGAAAAGTTGATTTTTCTGTAAAAATGTGATGTTTTGGCAGCTCTGAAAGACATAACGGTTCAGGAAGCAGCAGATCAGGAATTATCCTTCTGCAAGTGGAGCATGCATTTACTGTGTGATTTTCCTAGAATGTAGCATTTTTTTTTTGTCTCAGTTCCAATACTTAGCACCTTGCTGAAATTCATCCAGCTTCTTTTTTGATGTGCTTCACTTCAGTGTAGAACAGCTTTGGAAATATGAAGTGGACATTATCTTTCAATGTGTATTACACAACTCTTGGAGTTCGCCATCATCTTCACAGGGAAGAGGGGATATGCGCAGTAAGACTTAAATCACTTGACATAGACTGGACTTCAGTCTGGTTGTCTGAGCAGTTCTTAAAGTCTGTGTCTTAGTCTGGAGCTGATCTGCATTTTACTTGAATAACTGGGACTGTCCTCTGGTTGAGGAGTGAAAGACTTCTCTGGGGTGTCACTGGAGTACATGCACAGGATCTTGCATAGAATTCTGTGGGCTGTATCCTGCTCATGAGTTCAGAGGATTAACGTAGGTGATGTAACACCACGTTTTGAGAAAAAACACATCATGTGCAATCCTAACTAAAGGCCAAAAGCGGAGGTGCCTGATGGATCTGAAGCAGGGTGCTGGAAGACCTTCCTTGAGAAAGGAATGTGCAGAATTCAGCTCAAGATGAGTCCTCACAGGGAAAGTCTTTCAGCAGTGAGGTCGCTGAGTTGTGAGAGCAGTGGATCAGGTGTGTGCAGCTATGGTCAGTGCAAATTGTGGATCTTGGTGGTGAACATAACGTCAGCTGTGATTTTATGGGCTACTTCCAACAGCAGCACTGACCTGGTGGCTTGCTTATGTTGCCTGTTATGCTGTGGTACACCCAGTAACCCTGTTTTATATCCTCTACATGGGATGCATCTGGTTGGGATTTGTTTTTACTTGGCAAATTGAATTTCTGCAGCTAGAGTAGTTACATGATTTCCAGAGCATGCTGTACCTTAACCTGCTGGTGGCAATTTGGAGAGATCGATAAATTGCTGTTGTTGCAAGCTGTTAAGGATCATTCCCTAATAAATGCTTTATAAGTTGATGTTTTATTACCTATATGGAAAACAGTTTGCTTTAGCTACTGTTTTCATTTTGGAAATGTCCTTTGTCTTCTGTAAACCAGAAGTTTCAAATAATAGGCACCAATATTAGTCATCTGGGGTTGCTGTGAGAGGAAAATAAGAAATCAGTGAACTGCAGAATTTCTGGAATAGTTGAAAAATAGAAGAATTTTAAGGGTTGCAGCAAATGTAAACAATATTCTGTCACAGTAAAGGTGAATTAATGGAATTATAAAAGCTAAATACTGTGTGTATGGATGGATATCTGTGTGCTCTATGAAAACTCGGTGAAGCAACATGAAAATTGTTTTTGCAATGCTGAAATCAGCAAGGTAAATTGTGCATTCAAGGAACACTAAGCAAGGAAAAAAAGTAAGGCTGCTAATAAAACAAGAATAAACCCAAGTTCTTTCAGTTTAAATATGCTGAACTTTACACTGAGCTTGGAGTCAGAGTTGTCTTAAACTGTTTGAGCACAGTAATCACTAGATCCTATTTCTCTCGTCACTTATCTGTTACGCAGCGTAGGTCAGTGATGAAGCATTACCCCTTCGTCTGCGTTTCTTAAAACCACACTGGCAGGGTAGTGCTTTCTCCTTGGAAGTCAGTCGGCAAACGCCAGCTGGATGGTTCTCACAGAAAGTGGTGGAATATGAAGGGTTGTGTGGAAGTGCAGAACATGGAAGCTTCAGAGAAAGCACTGCAGGCTTTCTTCTCCTTAAAGGGTGGAAGGTTGTCCCAGACATGGGGCTGTTTTAATTTAAGTACAGGTGTTGATTGTTGGCACGTTCACAGATTTCGGGATGGCTGGCTCCTTAGCGGTGAATGGAGCCTTTATGGAAGAGAGGTGGAGGCTGTGATCCACAACAGATACATTTCACATAAGCAATTCAGTTTGCTACATGAAGAGAGAGATGGTTACTAATGGAACAGAAGGAAATTAAAAAAATCTGTTTTAGGGAGAAAAAGAATGTTTGATCCAACACTTACCATTAAACCCTATTTAAGAATAACCAACAAATTTAGCTGGGGGCTAGTTTTCCCATCTGCAGAAGTGTGCCACAATTTTTTTTCCATTCAGTATTGTGTGTGTGTGTGTGTTTGGGAATGAATATATTCAGGTTCTAAATTTTTTTTTTCTTTAGTGAAAATCTTTCCAGATGTGGGCATTTTTCAAGAGATTTGCACTTCTCCTACTGACAATGTGCAGGATACATGGGTTGAAAGTGTTCACCTAGGTAGAGGCCAAGCAGATCTTCAGGCTTGGCTGAGATGGATCCTCTGTCTTGAGAGGCCGCCCACTCCTTGCTCTTGCTGCATTGACTCGTTTGTGATCAGGACTTTTCTGTTGTGCTTATAAAAGGAATGGGCTGAAACAGGAGAACACCATACAGCGCATTTGAAAAGCTGTGAAGTGAAAAAGCTCAGTGTGGGCTTTGGAAGGATGTCTGCAGGCAGCAACACACAAACAAATGCGGGCGGAGGTTCAGGCTGATGCTTTCTAATGAAACGTGAATACTTTGAGTCTGTTGAGGAGCCACCCTTCCTCTTCCCAGGAGGGCATGTTGCCTGGCGCCCTGCGGTCTCCAAATAGAGCCGGAGGCCCCACGGGAAAGGATCCTTTCTGGTCTTCAGCTCCCTGCGGAAGCAGCCCATCTGGGCTGTAGTGCGAGGCAAATCGAGTGCTGTTACTGCATGCAGAGCAGCCGCACAAGGCGGACATCCGTGGGTTAGTGTGTTGAGAGACAAGTCCTTGGCACAGGAATTAATCTCCTAGTGCCATTGCTGCTGGTCTGGGGAGGAGATTCAGGCAGCATGTGGGAGGTGATGTGGCTTGAGGACTGCTGCTTCCCTGTGCCTCCTGGCTGCACTGTGCTGTGTGACCGTTCCTGTTGCAAGCTCCCGGCTTTCCTCCCTAGTGGCCCTGTAACGTGGAACGAACAAGCAGGGTCGAGTTCCATGTGCAAACCGACACCTGTAGTAATGTTTCCTCCCAGAAAGGCACAGCCGCTGTTTGGGGGTGCTAGAAGCTTAGTGGGGGACGTTTCTTTGAAGCTTTACACTTGATTCCTGACCCTTTGTGCTGTACTGGGCTGGGAAGGTGGCTCCTGTTGGTACAGAGATCTATTGCAAACAGAGGGAATAGGAGAAATGTTGGCCTGGGAGACGAGGCTGGCTGACCTGATCTTTGTTATCAAACAACGTGTCGTGCAAATGTGTATGGCTGTGCGCAGAACCGCAGGCTACGCTGATGTGAGGCTTCATGTTAAACTCGTCTGGTGGAACAATACCTGTAGGTAATGAGAAACTGATACCTGTGATGACTGCAATTTTAAAGAAAGACAGTATTTATGGAAGGTAATGATGGTGGTATTTTTTTTTTGGTGAATCTTATTTGGGTTGGATGCAGCTGAAGTGGAAGCCAGAGGGCTCTAACTAACTGTTTGAGCAGTTGTTCAGGCTACTTCTGGCTAGCCTCTTGAGGATGTTGGGGTTAAAGCAGATGGTGATGACCGTAGGAAGCTGAACTGTGATCCTCTTTGTCTAAAGCTTCGCTGATTCTTACGGAGCGCCGTTTTTGTCCTGCTGCCATCACAACGGCATCTGTAGTGTATTGTGTGATGTGGGTAACATCTGTCTGGGGAGATTGCGAGCTCTGAGTGGGGCACCGAGGGGATTACACACTGTCTAAGAAAAGTTCATCTCTTCGCTGAGATTATTAATGTTTACACCCAGCAAGTCGTGGATAATCAGATGCCAGAAAGACTAAGCAACCCTTTCCTTATTTTCCTAATAATGGTGAAGTAGCTCCTCTAGGAAGTACATCTTAAAGCACTTTTTAGAACTTTCTATCTGCCCAAACTTTTTTTTTTTTTTTTTAATACTTCAAGGCATATCTTCAAAGTTCAGTCAGTTTTGAGAATTATGCCTGTTCCTTCAGCAAAACGTCTGCAGTTAGATGAGCAGTGCAATCCAGTTAGCACCTTGGCACAAGGTGCTGTTGCAGTTCTTTCTGAAGGCAGTACCCCCAAGAAGGGAGGCTTTGGTGCCGAGCTCGTAAGGATGAAGGGCAGCGTGTGCAGGCTGTGGGGTGTTACGGCTGAAGCCTGTAGGGTGGCTGCTTCCATGCTGGGTGCAGCTTTCTGGTAAAGATTTCCTTTCCTGTGCTAGCGCAAGCAGAGGCTGGTGGGAGCATCTGCACAGGCAGAGCGTGAGTTTTGGAAACTGAGTTTCGGAGTCCCCAAATGCCTCATGAAATGACAAGAAATCAGCGTGTTTTTTTTTTTTTTT
>VXAV01006195.1:39285-117614 GCA_013399715.1 Alectura lathami
GGTGCGGCCGGGCTGGGGCTGCGCGCTCGCGGCCTCGTCGGCTGTGTGTACGGCAGCCTAGGGACACAGCGGGGCGTGGGTCTGTCTGTTCCGATGTGCGCTGCCCTCTTTCACCTCGAGCATGCTGTATCCCTTGGCCTTCTCTTATTTTTCCCAAATTTTCCTCTTTTTCTAATTTGTTTCTGTGTCTGTACAGTTGGATCGCACGGAGAGGATCAAGAACTGCCATAACCCGGAATTCTCCAAGAAGCTGGTTGTTGACTACTACTTCGAGAAGGTGCAGAAGCTGAAGTTCGGCGTGTACGACATCGACAACAAGTCCCTTGAGCTAAACGATGACGACTACCTTGGAGGGATCGAGTGCACGCTGGGACAGGTGTGAGAGGAACACAGAGTAATGGCAGAGTAGCAGTGAGTGCTGGGTTAGTCGTGAAAAACGGGAAGCAAGGCTGCTTTGTCAAAGGCTTTGATGCATTCACATCTGAAATTTTTGTTCCTTACACTTACATAATAGATTAGTCCGTATCTCTGTTGAACACAGAAAAATCAGAATGTTAGGTGCAAAGTGAAGGTTAGAAGTGTGTGTGGTTTGCAAGTCGCTGCTTAATGTAGGAGGGAATTGGAGCACTAAAGGCAGCCTGGGAGGAGGAAGGCACTGGAGGGCTCCGAGAGAGCCTTTCAGTTTCTTTTGCACAGGAAGATTGTCAGGCCGTGGATTCAGGGAAGCGTGACTGTTGGAGGTTCTGCACTCGTTTCCTAAAGAGAAGTTTGTGTTGTTAGGTAGGAGAAGAAAGCTGGGGCTTGGAGTATTAAAGACTTGGCTAAATAATAGTCTTTTCGGATTTTCAGTAGCTGTTTGGCTACTTGTAATAAAAATGTCTCATGGGTCTTGGGGGAAGCAATGATAGGAGACAAACATTAAGTTTGAAAGTGTGTTAGTGGGAATTACTTTGTCAATAGGGAAGGAAAATTTAAGGCTGCGTAGCTATTTAGGAGCGCAAACTGGTAACTGCCACTTGGATTTACATCCTTTAGAACTTTTTAGGAGAGTTTTTTAAAACATTTCCTCCTGAAGAATAACTCTGCTCTTTCTTTACCTTCATATTTATATTTTCTGTCTTTTTAACCTCAGATTGTGTCCAGCTCAGTGTTTACCCGACCTCTGGAACTGAAGGAAGGAAAGCCAGCAGGAAAAGGCACCATTACGGTAAATGAGCTGTTTGTGTGTGGAAAAAGTGATTTCTCATTCTTTGGTATGTGGTCTGGGACAAAGTAATGTTTCTGATTTGATTTCATTCTGTTTTCAAATTCTACATGTGTATAGGAAGAACGTACAACTGTATAAGTAGAGTTTTTTCTGTGCGTAAAGCATAAGCATAAGTACTTTTAAAAATTTCTGTGGCACAGATTTCAGCAGAGGAGATTAAAGACACCAGAGTTGTTTGTTTGGAAATTGGAGCCCTACACTTGGACAAAAAGGTAGTGATTGATTTATTTGTATTTTTTTAAATGATATGGCATGCTTCTTTGGATCTTGACTATGTTTACAGGTAGTGCCTTTTGGCCAGGAATCTCAGTGTATTGCAAACATTCAACTAAGCTCCATAATCCATGTGTTTAAAAAAAAAAAAAAAAAAAAAAAAAAAAAAAAAACCACTGTTTCATTGCTGGTGGTGAACTGGAGACATGGTTACACACTGGAGAGCATGTTATCAGATAAAGAGATTCAGCCACCAGGTTTGGGAGGATTGTTTCAGCTTTGGAAAATTCTTTATGTCAAGATATTAAATTATTGTCTCTGTGTCTCCATTGAATATTGTAACTGTGCAGTGAAATGGGCTTTCTGTAATGTTATGAGGGAAGAGAAGGTGGGAATTTAGATAAGCTATCTTGATGTTACTTTAAGCCAAGCGGAATGACATGGTTTATAGTAATAAATTGCTCTGAGGAAGAATAGTCTTGGAATCAGAGCTGGTTTTTGTGATGGAAGTGATCTGAAAGGGCTTTGAAAGTGCTGCAGCTTAACAGAGGAAAATAAATATATAGTGTATTTGACTTTGTGTAGTATCTCATTACCGAGCTCTTATCTGGGGAAGAACTAGGGGTCTGACGAGATCTGTTGGGATTTTGTTTGCAGGATCTCTTCGGTAAATCGGATCCCTTTTTGGAGCTGTACAAGCAGAGCGATGCTGGGACGTGGCAGCTGGTGTACAGATCAGAGGTAGTGTTCCTACACCGATGTGTTTCTTACTGTTGAGCTGGCCTGACAGCTTGCTCCTGCCAAAAGCAGGAGTGTCTCGCTTCTGGTCATGCTGCGTACCAGTTCTGCAGTGAGACTTGTCCCCCAGAAGGGGATTCTGCTCACAGACCTGGCAGAAAATGGTTAACTTGCTGAGTGGTCAGAGTTAAGCTGCCTCAGTGAGGAGTTCATCTGCCTCCCAAGGGGAAGGAAGAGTGGCAGGACTCTTCTGCCTGGCAGCGGCAGTGAGCTGTTATGTTGGCTCTGCAGCTCAGCCCTACTCTGAAGTTGTGCCCTCTAACAGAACCTTGTCTGGTCTTTGTGCATGTCAGGGTTGGACTGGCTGAGGCTGTTCCAGGCAGTCCCACAGAAGTACACAGCCCTCATGGTATGTTTCTTAGTATCTTGCACACAGCATCTCTTACGTGACATTATGTTGTAATTTTTTTTCTAAGGTGATTAAGAACAACTTAAATCCATGCTGGAGGAAGTTCAGTGTTCCGTTGCAGACATTCTGTGGTGGTGATTTCAATAAACCTATCAAGGTACAGCCTTCAGAAAAACAAATTTGTTTGTTGTTGTAAGTAACCCAATCTCTGACATGTTAACTGTGAGTTATCGAGTTATCTAGTCACATCTAAAATTTTGAATTGCCTTTCTAGAATAACAATATGGCAGACAAGTGATTGTACATCTACGAAGTATGAATTGTGAACTAGAACATTTTGAGCTGTCAAATTGAGAAGATGGGAAAAGCAGAAGTGACACTCTCTAATGATTAGTCATAAGAAGAATTATATATGATTATTTGGTTGTTCTGGCCAGGGTTTCAGGTTTTTGTTGTTGTTGTTCAGTTGTTTTCTAATACTAAGCCAACTGTGAGGCTTATATATAGATTGGAAAAGCTTGAATGCGTTAGGATGCTGACACAGAGAGGGCAGCTGTCAGCTTCATGCGTACATACGAATGGCTGGCTTACCCCATGCTGTCTGCTCCAACAGGGAGTTGGGTTTGAGTCAGAACTGCAATTCCTTGTGGTCTTGCATACCGAGATTAATGCTTTCTGGTCCCAAGTTATGGAGGTGTTAGCTGAACAGCTACGTATTTCAGTAAGTTTATACAAAACTAATGTGATAGCAAATTTAATCCAGTTTCTGTTCTAAAGCAATGTACTAATGATATAAAGGCATGAAGGCCATAAATGGTTCTGTGTTCAGTATAGTCTCTCTCTGCTTATCCAACTCCTGAACGCTTTCCATTTGCAGAATTTTCCTGCCTCATCCTGCTCCTGAAGAAATCTCATGCTGGAAGTTTGATCTGAAAGGTTTAGCAAAAAGCAATGCATGCTCATCTTTTTATTTGTGCAGCATGGCAGATCCAAAACATTACTGAAATGATTGTCCTGCAAATAGATGTTCAGGTGTGCTGGGCTTGTTGGGTATGTGGTCGTGTTCTATGTGGTGGCTGTGAGCCTCAGTTAGGGCAGAAAGAAGTCTTGTTGGTCCAAAAGTGCTGAAAGAAATGTGAAAAGGAAGTGTGTTATTTTGTCAAAACTGACATGAGATTGTATGGTTTGGACATTTCATTGCATGAAGTTGTACTTTTGGTGATCTGAAAATATACATTTTTCAGAAGCTTTCTGTGCTTTGGGATTCACTTTGGAGTGATCTGTTTAAAAAAAAAAAAAAAAAAGTAGATCTTTGCTGTTAGTTCTTTCAGCCAAAATCCTTGATGCATGTGCAGATAACCTCCTGAGTTTCACCATGCATCTGTGAAAAAGGATTGAACTGTACCTCACCTACAGATGGGGAAAGCTGATCAGGAAGGAAACTCCATACTGGTGGGCAGGAGCAGTAGCCCTGAGAAACGTATGGTTGCACTGGGGATCTGCTTTTCATCTGGTGCCTGCTGCTGGGCACCTCTTGTCTGAGGCTTCCTAAAATTTGCATAGGAACAGTAACACCTGGTCATGGTGGCTGCTGAGAGAGAGGAGCCCTTGTGCTTCAGCACAGAGGAAATGCCCACGTGGGTGCCTGTCAGTTTGAAGCGTCTCATAAACATCAGCTTTGCCAGCATGCATGAGGATTCTGTAATGGGAAATATGCACCACGAGATGTGTGTGAGCAGCAGTCCTTTGATCGCATTAACAATTCTACCAAATGCGTGACTAATTCTTTCTTCATCGTGATGCAGAGTGGAGTTGTTCAGGTTTGTGACGTAATGTGATCTTCTGACAGGTTCCTTAAGAAAAGGGGCAAATGAATGCAGTTTCTCCCTCCCATGGTTTTTAAAATAGAAATACTAAATATGAGGTTTAAAAAACCAAACCAGCCTCTTCCAATCCATGCATTTGATGGCATATGCATGAAGGCAAATCCTTTTTCAGTTAATTTTGGAAGTTGTCTTGTAGGTGAAAGGGGCCTTTTACATGCAGAATGTATTCCAGGATTCTTGATGAATATGGGATAGTTCAGTTGAGAAGAAGTAAGTAATTAATCAGTAGATAATTGCCTGCAGTATTGCTAGCTGACCCCTGAGGTCAGGACTTGTTTCAGCAAGCAGTTATTGGCAGCTTGAGGTGTTTGTTCCCCATGTCACAGCTCCCACGTTTTGTTGGCAGCAGCACCACTCTTGGGCTGCTGCGTTTTAGAAAACCCTTGCAAAAAGGGGTTTGTTTTGAGCTATCTCATACTGAGCTAATAAAAGAACTGGTCCTAAATATGTTGTTTCTGGTGTGGCCAAGAGGGGACAGGAGCAAGCAGGAGGGAAAGGGGAGGTGCAAACAGCTGCGTTCTCTGCAGCCACACCTCCAGGTGTGTTAGTGCCAAGGGCACCCCGGGCCCATGCCCTGCCCTCTGCACGGTGGCCCTCCATCAGCAGCCCCCCTGTCATGGTTGAATCTCTTCTGAATAAAGGTTTAAAGGTGAGGGTTGTGAGAGGGGCAGAGGTTTGAGGAGGAGGCTTGGGGTTGCTTCATGGTGGAGCGTGCAGAAGGGAGGGATGGAGCAGCAGTGGGTTGGGAAGGATGAAGAAGGGCGCGGTCTCTAAAGCGAAGTCTTGTTTTCTCCTTGAAGAGACTGAAGGGTGATGTGGTGCTTCAAGTTAGGTTAGGCTGCCGTTAGGCCAGCTTTGTGTGCAGATTTTCCACTGATACCAGTGGAAGATCCCTTGTGGATCAGAGGTAGTAAGTAGTTGTCCACGAGCTCTGTCCTCAGATTTGTTGATCTAGCTGCTGAATCTGATGTCATGTCTAGTTGTTTCCTGTGAGTTCATCTTGTCCCGTCATCCTGAGAAGTAAGCTGTCACTGATTTGCACTGAGGTAACGCCAGTTTCTTGGTCAATAAAAGCAGATCTCAGAGCTTGTGGTGTGCATGAGCTTCAGACAAGCTGCTGTTCACAGACTGCGTTGACTGACTGCTTCTGGAATTGCTTTTGTTGCGCTGTCTTGTGCATCGCACGTGTTCTAAATGCTGCTTACAGCTGTTGAGTTAGCGGGGAGCTCTTGCCTGTGTACAGCCTACCGTGTGAGCTCTAAGCCATAGTTACTATCCTATTTTTATTTTTAAATGCTTTGCTCTTTTGAATCCTCTAGTTCAGAGGATTCAGGCTTACATGCTGATTTAAACATGGCTGGTTGTTAATTAAGTATTTATAATTTGATTGTGTAAGATGCAGAAAAAGACAGTGCTCTGTGGAAATTGCAGTTTCTTTGTAAATTGATGCTATTGCCAGGCAGAAGAGAGAAGTATATCCAGAAATTACATATGTGGAAGACTTTTAATTCTTCCGATTACACCAGTTGCATATCATGTCCTGAATGATCTTGAGTCTATACTTTGGGCTGTGAAATGTGAGTTTTTATTTTGTTGACTTCTGTTTGTTTTGTTTTAGTTTCAGTCTCTTCCATTTAAGCTGGGGAAAGCTTTTAGTTAAAAACCAAACTGTCACTTTATACGTAAGTAGGTGAGAGACTGAAGGTCTTCCTTGTTCTGAGGTTCACTCTGGGTGCCTCTCCTGCTGTCAGGTTTCAGGCAGTGACATGGATGACACCACCGGATCAGATCTGATAGGGGATTCACTAGCAGCACTGCAGAGCTGTTGGGAGCAGGAGCTGGCGTGGTGAGCAGCTGCTATTCTCCCTCATGCAGAACGCTACCCACTGCTTGCTGTCTCTTTCCTTGCAGGTCCAGTGCTCAGACCACGACAGCGATGGCTCTCACGACCTGATAGGCGTTTTTGAAACTACCCTGACTCAGCTGCAGAGCGCAGGTGCTGGCTCTCCGGTGAGCTTTAACTGCTCTGTTTAGCCCATAATTCAGTCTTTCACAAAGCCTTTTTAAAACAGATCTCTGGGAGATCTCTAGTTGTTGCCTCCAAAAGTCTGTGTTTGTTGTCTGTATCTCTGTAGTACTGAGCCAGTATCTGGGAAAAATAAAACCTGCCATGGGGAGGATGCTGCTGTTTTCTCTGGGTACTGTTACCCTCCTGTTCCTACAGACACCCTCGAGCCTGTTGTCTGCTGGCTGTGTGCCATTTCTTGCCAGCCGTGCTGTGTGCTCTTGCCTCCACTGAGTCAAGTGGAAACCAAAGAGCTTCTTGTTAATGCTCTAACAGAGGAGCCTGGAGGTGGGACTTGTCTCAGGTAACAGCAGTGCCTGAACTGGTCGCCTTCATGGGTGCTCTGATCTCCTTTCTAGCTAGTGGAGAGAAATGGTGCTTCCAGGGGTCTCTCTTCCTACTTTGTCTCAGGCACTTGTTCTAGAAGAATCTCCGTCTGCAGCAAAAACCTGAACTCTCGTTCTCATGGCAAGGTGCCACGTGGTGTTCAGAGTGAGTTCATGTGCAGCACGTAGTTTGGGAGTTCTCCTGCCACCAGCCAGTCTGATTTCTGTGATTGTTCTCCTAAAGCTGGTAGAAGATTATTGCCTTCTTCTCTGACCCACGGGAAGTCAAAGCTAATGTAAAGTAAAACAGAACGATGCTGTCAGAATACTGATCCTGCTGCCCCTGAGAACCTGGGACCTAGGGGTTTTTGGCCTCCTTCCCTCCCCCTGCCTGCTTTGTCTCCTTACTTCTGAGAAAGATTGTGATTATGTTGAGAGAAATGCTTGTATTTGTGACCAACTTTTTTCCCTCTGTTACAATAACAGTTGAATGATTCCCTGCAGACTAACAATCATGTCACAGAGAGTCCTTTTGAAGTCGTGTCTCATGTGCTTTGCCCGGTGATGGAGGCAAAAGCATCCATTTAACTTGTCAAGTAACAGCCACAGCAGTCACAAACCCTTTTAAATTGAAGTTTCGGAATACTGCCAGAGAACTCTGGAACTGTGTGATGTCTCACACTGTTCTATTTCATTAGTTTGCACTGCTGCAAATGCAGATATTTTGTAATTTGCTTCTCGCATGTTTGCTTTTTGTAGGTGGAATTTGAATGCATTCATCCTGAGAAGAAACAAAAGAAAAAGAGCTACAAAAACTCTGGCATTATTAGCATAAAATCCTGCAAGGTAGGAAGCTTTTAGTTGTTGTTTGGCTTTTTTAATTTCTAGTTATAACGAAATTTCTTCTTGTGGGGAGGAGGTGTAACACTGTCTGTCTGTTCCTCTAGGTTGAAACAGAATATTCGTTCCTGGACTATGTTATGGGAGGCTGCCAGATTAACTTTACAGTGAGTTGTTTTCCCACTTCACTTCTTGGTAGATGGTGGGACAAAGCAGTGAAATTGGAGTTGGTACTTCATTTGCAGCGTGTTTTCCTAGGAAGCAATGAAAATTGCAAAAAAAAAAAAAAAAAAAAGTGATTTTAGATTTTACTTTTTGCTATCAAATTAGCAAATTTAATGGATCTTAGGTTTCTTAAGCTTCTCTTGAGAAATCAGTCCTCAGTCAGTCAGTGGGAAGGACTGGTGCTCTTTAGGCATGCATGTGCCCTGGTGTGAGAGGTGTACAGGCTTGTTTGCCTGTCCCTGTGCGGGGCAGCCTTTGTGCCTGGGAGGAAAGGAGCAGCATGGGGCAGCTCTAACCCTCTGTTTCTGGGTATGGTTGGTTCTTCTCATTTGCTTATGGTGCTGTTCAGTGATGTGCTGTTATCACCTTCTCAACTGATTAGGTGGGCGTAGACTTCACTGGCTCCAATGGTGATCCCAGGTCACCAGATTCTCTTCACTACATCAGCCCAGATGGGGTAAATGAGTACCTGATTGCCATCTGGAGTGTGGGAAGTGTAGTCCAGGACTATGACACGTATGTAAGAGGCTCTTGACTGTTCTAGCCACCTCATCAGAAACACTTCACAGTGGGTGTCACTGATCAAAGCTGATGGCTTGTTCCAGAGCTGTCACATATGGATGGCTGAAGTGTTGCCTTTCCCTGGGAGATCCTTTCAGGAACTGCTACTGCTTCTTCCTGCTTTCAGAATAAATTCTGAAACTGTCAAGCCTATGCCTGAAACCCCTGGGTAACTGGTTACTGACTGGGGGGAACTAGGGGTGGGTTCCTAGTAGAGACCAAGGTTCAATTCCTGCCGACTGTTTTCTGGGAATAAAATCAAGAAGTATTAAAGGATTTCTCTCACATTTCTTCTTGTTGCCCTTTCTCCCAAGGGACAAGCTGTTTCCTGCATTTGGATTTGGAGCTCAGGTTCCTCCCAGCTGGCAGGTGAGGCCTTCACAACGCTGTGTAGCTGCTCTGTTCACATCTGCATTCTCTAACTGGTTGTAACATCCCAATTTCTAGGTGTCTCATGAGTTTGCTTTGAACTTCAATCCCAGCAACCCGTATTGTCAAGGTGAGGACACCTCTTTGTTAACGTTTTACTGAGAGGAACTGATGTTTGAAGTGCTGCATTTCTTTTGTAACTGGTTTTAAAAAAAAAAAAAGGTGCAGCATGAAGACATGCAGCAAACTACCTGTACTCTCATCTGGACGCTGACAAGAGTGGAAGTGTGTCAATGCAGACTCTGTATGGTCTGTGTAAGCCCCAGTGAAGTGGTCTAGATTAAATTTGGTTGATTGAGAGAGCTGGGACTGTTGAGCCTGGAGAAGAGAAGGCTCAGGGAGATCTCATCGATGTCTGGAAATACTTGAAAGAAGGGTGCAGAGAAGATGGAGCCAGGCTCTTTTCAGGTGTGCTGATGGACAGGACAAGAGGCCATGGGTGCAAATGGGAAGACAGGAGGTTCTAAACATCAGGAGGCACCTCTGTGCTGTGCGTGTGATTGAGCACTGGCATGGTTGCCCAGAGAGGCTGAAGAGTCTCCTTCGAGGTCTTCAGAAGTCATCTGGACGTGGTGCTGGGCTACCAGCTGTAGGTGGCCCTGTCTGAGCAGGGGTTTGGACCATGTGTTCTCCAGAGGTCTTTTCTGAACTCAGCCATGCTGGGATTCTGTTTGTGCCAAAATTTTTGTTGCTGCAACTTGGTTACTTCTGGTATGTTTCAGGTGGCAGTGAATTCAGATCAGCAAAGTGTCTGTGTTAGTCAACACTTCCAAAGCCACCATCTGCTAAGGATGTTAGAGGCTGTGGTTACTTCTTCAGCATTGTGAATGCTTGTGTGTTATCTCTTAAAAGACTGTCTTAAATGTTTGTTTTTCTTGAAGGCCACCTTCTTCTGAGGTAGCTGTCACCTATTTTTAGTGGCAAGTCTATGAACCAGATTATGAACTTCTAGGACTAAGGACTCTCAGCCTGCAGTGACACAGAATCGTTCTTGAATGAATGTTTTTCCTCAGTTTTTCTGTCTGGTCTAAGGCCAATATTAGAATCAATGTTAAAATCCAGGCATTTCCTTGGTGAGTTCAACGTCTGCCTCACGGGGGTCTGCCTTTGCTCTGTAATGCTGCTTGTTGCAGTAGCTTTAGGAGGTAAAGCGCTAAAGTCCACGTGGTGGGCAATGTGAGCGGCAGTGGCAAATAAAGAATGTTGATATATGCCAGTATGTAGGGCAATTTAAATGGATCCACAAAATGTGCGCCACTTAAAATTACACTCTTTTTTAAAAAAAATTTTGCTTAGTTAATGTGAGAAAAGCTTCTTGCGTATTTCTGTTACAAAACGTTTAAATCCAGGAATCATTGTCCATCTTGCACATGAGGAAAACAAGCAGTTAATTGTTGCAGAGAGTTTCTGACTCTGTTGTCTAATTAGACTATGCTCAGTTAAACAGAAGAAGCTGGATGACAGGGTAGGAAGGACAAGGTCATCAGCATGCCTTCGCTGGATTGTTTCACCCTGGCTTCCATGAGGCACAAAGAGTTGTGTGAAGAACACAGCGGGGGAGATCTGGAAACATCTCCGCACGTGTCCGCTGTTCTTGGTATTCGCTGTCACCCAGCTGTTTGTTTGTCCTTTAGGAGCTCACAGCTGTGTGAGAGTGGTTAGCCTTTTGCCATACTATTTAGTAATGCCTTAAAATAATGGCAGGACAAATTGTGTGTTAGCTTGCCTTCCTTGTGTTACAGGGATCCAAGGAATAGTCGATGCCTACCGCCAGACCCTCCCTCAGATCCGGCTCTACGGGCCAACCAACTTCTCTCCCATTATAAACCACGTGGCCAGGTTTGCAGCGCACGCGGCGCAACAGGGAACTGCTTCTGTGAGTCCATGCCCACTCCTGCGGCTCTGCGCGTGGCAGCGTTCCTGTTTTTGGTGCTCGCGGTGGGGCAGAATGGAGTGATCTCTTCTTCCTCCCTCTGGATCTCAAGTTTGGTCCTCTCTTACCAGCCTCTCTTACCAACCTCTCTTACCAGCCTCCAGAGAGGCTGTTCCTGCTCTCTTGGCCAGTATCGGTGTGAGCTTGTACCACTGGAGTACACAGGGGTGCTGTGCCTGCTTTTAGAGTGGGTGGACTTTGTCTGCAGTTGCCTCACCCTCACCTCCCTTGCCAGGCTCCGTCACCTGTGGAGAATGCGCACGGTATTAAGGGCCCTGTCTATTTTATTCCAAAGAATTTTGCACACCAGAATGTACACAGAGAGGAACTGAAGAATGTCAGAGGACGTGGCTACTGGTCCCACTGTCAGCCATCCTCCGAGGGCTGTGTTAACCCAGAAGCATGAGAACTGGCACATCTGCATGCTGTGTGGCAGAACATCCCTGCAGTTGTGTTCTGATTTGTGTGCTTGCACGGCCATGGCTGCTGTTAAAATTCAACCCCATATCTTAAAACGTTATTTGTCGTGCTTGAGGATGAAGGGCTCATATCTCCTGATCCATCTAACTGATTCCATTTTGATTACCTGACCAGAAGGAGTTTTGATGTACACACTGATGCTCACTTTATGGTCTAGCTGTAGCAGGATTTCGATTTCTGCTTGAGTTTGTGTGTACATCAAATTAATTTTCCATGCTTTGACATTCTTGGTCTAGGGAGATACTTTTATCACATTTCTGAGGGTATTTATTAGCTATCCAAACACCTTAAGGGAAATCTTCCTATTTTTCTTTACATGTAAAATGTTTCTACTTTTTCTTACAGATGAAAAGATCCCTCAGTAATGGGATACAACCATAGTAACACTTGTGTTAACTGGCTTTTGGAATCAGAAATCAGTTTAGTATTATTTTCATTCTGAGCCTTGGGTATCTTTTTCATTTCAAGTCTCTAGGTAGCTGCTATAAAACAGTGGCTGCTCGTTTTAGAATTGGGTGTTAAACCTTAGCCTCTGGAAAGAAATGGAAATTTTAAACAGTGAGCTTTCTAGAAAACTTGCATGTTCTTCCCCTTCTATGTCAAATTGGTGGTAACTGAAAAAGAATCACAGAATGAGGTTGGCAGGGCCCTTAAGCCCCCCCAGCCCCAACCCCTGCCACGGGCTGGCTGCCACCCCCCAGATCAGGCTGCCCAGGGCCCACCCAGCCTGGCCTCGAGCAGCCGGAGGGCTTTATTTGAGTTACAAACAGATATTTAAGGATAGATTTTCTCCTTTTTGAGATGTCAGTGAATAAAGCAGCATCCAGCAGTGAGTTTTGTATACAGCTTTGTTGATTTAGTAGTACTTTGCTCACTGCTGGTATTTTCTGTCCGTTGGTGTAACTGTTCTTTATAAATTGAATTTAAGCCTCTTACCTAATACAGAGGAAATCAGAAGTGCACAGGGAAAGGTGATATGCATGAAAAATGGGAGTCAACATGAACTCCTTTAATGTTCTGGTTTTGTCTTATCCCTTGCACAATCTGCTCGCGTTTTTTAGGGTTAGAAATTGCCCCTTTTTGCCTGCAGTTGATGGTGAACTCGTTAACTGGGTACTTTCTAATGTTTTTCAGCAATACTTTATCTTGCTGATCATCACAGATGGAGAGATCACTGACCTGGACCAAACTAGGCAAGCGATTGTCAATGCCTCCAAGCTGCCCATGTCCATCATTATTGTCGGAGTGGGTGAGGCTGATTTCAAGGCCATGGAGTTTCTTGACGGGGACAACGGTGTCCTGAAATCCCCAGCAGGAGAGCCAGCTGCCCGGGACATTGTTCAGTTTGTGCCTTTCCGACAGTTCAAAAACGTGAGTTCCCTGGGACTTCAGGGGAGTTCGGCTGCCAATTTGTACGTGGTTTTTACATCCAAAAATCAGAATGTGTCTAAGCAGTTTAGTAATGATGTGGGGTGTGAAGGCAGCAAACTGTATGGTCAAAGTACCGTCAGACCTGCTTGTTCCCGGGGAGAGCCGAGGCATGCTTCTGTGCTCAGAACTGCGTGCGTCGTCACAACGCTCTTGCAGCTTTGCCTAAAGAGTTCTTGTTGTGTCATTGACACTGCCTCTTGGCTCTTGCAGAGTTAGGGGAGTAAATGAAGTGCTTTCTCTCCTGGGATGCAAACATTTAGGCAAGGAAGTGAGATCGTATTGCCTCAGTCTCTGTTGCCGAGTCCTACGAGTGATTTAAGCTGAGATAAATCCTCCCTGCTGTTGGAAGCACTCCTGCTGTTCCCTGGCTCCTCACTGCTTTTTCTGCTAGTGCTAGTGTTCCTGCATGGTGCACAGTGGATGAGGTTGAAGAATGGAGCCAAATGGAAACCCAAAATAAGACAGCTTGGTGGTAGCTGGGAAACCCAAAATAAGACAGCTTGTTGGTAGCTGGGGCAGTTTCCCACAAGATCAAGACTCTGGGAAGGCTGCGTGAGTCTGGGCTTGGGCTGGGAGCAGTGCAGGGGCAGGAGCCAGTGATTTTCAGCAGCAGTGTTCGGCGAGGCTGACTGGGAGCGCTGGTAGGCCCGCAGCAAGGAGCTCCTGAAGCAGAGGGAGTGAGACTTGAAGGAGGAGCAGGTCGTGCTGCCTCCTCGGCCCCGCAAGCCTGGCAGGTGGGGCTGCAGCCTGAGTGCTGTAAGAGTGTATGTCGCTGGGCCGGTTGTTCCTTTCCCTGCAGGGTGTGTGATTCTCACTGTTCCTTGCAGGCTCCTCGGGAGGCTCTTTCCCAGATGGTTCTGGCTGAGGTGCCGAAGCAGCTGGTGTCGTACTACAGACTGCAGGGATGGCCACCTGTGAAACTGCCGGATGCAAAGAAGATGTAGGCTGCAGCCTCACCCTGGCCGGGTACATCGCTGGGGTGAAGAGAGCTGCCTGCACCCCCACGTTCTGCCCTTGCACCCTGTGGGGTGCTCAGTGCCTCGAGATTGTACAACTCGCACTAATTTTGTTACCTGCTTGTGCTCTGTATCTTTGATATTTCCAGTTCCTAACTGGAAGAAATGTAAACATGGAGGAAAAAAGAAGTAACTGCTGTCAGTTCTTGTCAAAGAGAAGTAGCCCGTGTCGGTTTTCCACCTTGCAGCAGTGACATGTCACACCACGCCTTATGGCTTGGTGTGGAGTCGGAGTGGGCGGCTGCACTGAGCTGCTCACTCAGACCTGCCTCCATGACAGCTAGGACAATCACTTTTATTGCAATTATGCTGACCGTGTGTGAGTTCCTCAACAGTTTTTTTTCTTCTGTGGAGCTGCCTTGGGAATGGGGGCCCTTTGTTACTGCACGATGCCAAAGTCTGTTGGTCAGATGCCTGAGGTAGTTTCCATTGTGTGTTCATAAAGTGCCAGTATATTTTTATATGTAGAGGTTTATTTTTAGATTTCAGTTACATACTTTTGTAATCATTTTATTTGTATCACATTTTTCTGTTGGCAAAAATTGGTTCTGTGATGGCCTTTTGGAGCCATTGTTGCAATTTAAGAAACACTGCACTTTGCTTGTTTGGGAGGAGGTTAATGAGGTGTGTGACTTCCAGAATCCAGCAAGTGGAAACACTGAAATTAAGATGCTTTGAGCGATTTCCCTGGTGTCACAATGCTTATAAAATGAAGAAGTAATTATCTCTGGAACTCTGAAAAGGTGCTTCCTTGCCCTCAGAAGTGTGAAGTGTGTATTACCAAGTGGTTTGGGGACTGTAAACGGGTGATAGCAAAGCACAAAGCTTTGAGACAGTGGAGGCGGCCCATGGCAAAACAGAGATAAAGGAACGTGGGCTTGTCATTGCACTACAAGCTGTCATCGCTTTCGGTGTCATAAATAAATAATCTGCTTTGACTTACAGACGTGGCTGGACTCCTGTTTCCTTTTTGGGCTTTTTCTTTAGTTTTCCAGCAGTGCAGCTGTTGTTTGTGGAAGACTTTTGGTACAGTACCAGCCTGGTGATGCAGCCTAGGCTGAGCACGAGCAGCTACAAGGCAGAGCAAGTTGTCTGTCATCAGTAGCTCTGTCACCTGTTAATCACTAACACTGCAGAATGTGTATCGGCTCGCTGCAGGACAGGGCTGCAGGAGCTGTTTGCTTTCTGGGAAATTATGGAGGAATTTTTCAGTTCTGCTGCACACACCAGGAAGCTGTGAGAAGAAATTGGAAGACTGCCCTGGTGATTCAGCCTATGAAATTGGCAGGTTACAAACCCGCGTGAAAGCAGAACAGGGTGTGAATCCACAGCCACAGTGAGACTGGCATCTGGATGGTATCTACCACCAAACTAAGTGATAGATTCGGTCTGAAGGGCGGTGGGTCTGGGAGCACTGCTGAGCAAAGAAAATTTGTTAGTTAACGTACTTCTGACCAGAATGTGTTCTCCCAGGTTCTACAGGCAGCAGCAGCTTCCTCCCTCTGGAGAAAGCTGGACTGTCTTGCCTGAAGTGGTCCCTGTAGCCTGCAGCACCCTTGTCTTGCGCTTGCTTGGATTCTTGAGAGAAATCAAGCAATCCCTCGTGCTGAGTGGGTGCATGAACTAAAATGTGTTACAAGCACAGAAGAGAGGAAGGAAGACTGCCAAGAAGTTGCTCAGAAACTGCACCGTGGCTGAGAGCATCCCGTACTCATGCTTTCAGCTGCTTACAACCCAGAGGCAGAGCTCTCCTTCACTCTGTTACATGTACAAGCAAATCTGAGGCGTAGGTGAAGGAGTGTGCTTGCTTTTTTTTTTTTTTTTTAATATGGTGTTCTTCAAGGAGGTTTACAGCAGTAAACGATCCTTTGTTTGGCCAAAGAAATACCAGTGGCATTGTGTGGTGCTTGCTTCCAATGGATGGTTTCTTTGGCAAGACATCATGAGTGTGTTGTGGCTTTGCTTTGGACTTTAGAGGCAGAGAATGAGCTCTGCGCAGAACGCATAGTGAGAAATGCATTTTGCCTCTCCTTTTAAAATGTGTGGCAGCTCAAAAGAAGGAAAATGAAATCGTCCCTGGTCTGTCTTCACTGGCCATGAAGGGAGCTCAACGTCTGCTTCTCAGCAGCTGAGGTGACTGCGGAGTCTGGACTTGCTGGTGGTGGGAGGGACGTTTCCTGTTTGGGAGAGGGAAAATCCAAGGCATGGTAGGGGCTGTTGTAAGGATGTCTTGCTTGTGCAGAAGATGCTGCTTACCTGCGGGTAGGTGGGTGAAATGTGAATGAACAGTGGGACAGAGGCCCCATGGCTGTCAGTGGAGGAGAGGAGCTGTGTGGGTCTGGGCTGAGACAAAAATCCACGGGAGGGTCAAGCTTGGAAGCTGCTGAAGTAGGGCAGCAGGGTTCTGGCTGGTTTCCCTCATTCTTGACTCTGCCCAGGGCTCCTGTTTCTGGCGGCAGCTGTGACTGCTGCTGCTTGGAGGCTGGGGTGCCTCGGGCTGCCTGGGTGTAGCTGGAATGTGGGCTCGCAGCCTGAGGCTGATTAGAGCTGAGCCCAGCCTCCTGGGGAAGGAAACCTGTTCTCACCCAGTGACGGCACACTGCGTGCCATTCCAGACCGCTCTCGTGCCTTATCTCTGCCGTGACCTTGTTCAGACTGCGTGCTGTCCTGCTGTTTGCCTTCCTTCACAAGCTGTTAGTCCTATCTGCTGAGGGGCTGCATTTAGCCCAGAGGTACAAGGCCTTACAGGGCCACCTTGGTCCCCAGAATGCTGCCGCCTGTTCTCTGTGATCCGTCTGGACCTGGGAGCCACCCACCCTCGCCTTTCACAGGAGCTGCCCTCCTGGGGGTGCTGCTCTGTCCAGAGAAAAGGGCGGCTGCAGCCCTGCCTCCGCTTTACTAAAGCACAGCATGTGCCCTCATCCGCAGGTGGACTGTCACTGTCTTGGTCACCAAGAGAGGAGCTTGGTTCACGTTCCTCGATTGTTGGATGTGCGCTGGAGAATGACACAGGCACCACGCGCTGGCCAGGGCGCCTGTCACAGCACTCACTGAGGGGTCGGAAGTGGCACGGTCTCGCTGTGGGCAGAGGCCCGTTCATCGTCCCGCAGTGGGCTCAGATGCGTGGTCACGTGAAGGGCTTTTTTGGGTCTGGAAGCCCCCAGGAGTCTGCTTATTCCAGCCTCAGCTGCAGGTTGAGCAAGCACCTGCATACTCACTGTCACCAAAGGTATTTCGGGGCTTTCTATGACTTCTGATCTGCTTAAGGCAAGTGCCAAATTCACCCATCGTGGTGGTGAATGGCTCATTCAGCAGCCTGAATGACACCCCTGTACCCCGTGGACGTGGGGTCAGCGCGTGCAGCTTTCTGTGCTGCCCTGAGCTGAACGGTTCAGTGATTTGGGTTCCCCACAGTGGTGCCAAATGCTGCCTGCCTGCTAGGTGTCCCACTGCCACCAGCGCCGCTTTCCCCTTTCTCCAGGAAATTGTTGTCTAAGATGGAGATAGGGGAGGTAACCTCAAGGCTTGTCCAGAGCAGCCCAGCATTGCCCAGGTGTGATTCACTCCCCAGTGTTTGTGGAGCTGGATCAGCTGCCCCATCCTGGCGCAGCGCACCCTGCATGGCGTGCCTGGGGGCAGGTGTTTCGGCACTGGGTGCTGAGCAGGAGGCATCTCTCTCTCCAGCATCTCTCACTGATGAGTTCTCCTGTGGGTGAACTGGCTCTGCACAGGTGCTGGCACGTTGGTGCTGCTGGTGCTGCCGGGGAGCCCTCCTGGCCAGAGGGCCTCGGGCTGCGCTAGAAGGCTCCTGCTCCCCCCCTCCCTGTTTGCTGTGAAGGGTTTTTAAGTGCTGAAGCTGTGATTTGCCCTGCTGAAGCCATTGGGCTGGGGGCAAGCAGGGCTAGAGCTCCAGCTTCAGAGGCCCTGGGCAACTCTCCGTGGCCCTTGGGGTGTCGGGGGGCAGATCCAGGATCCATCCCTGCTGCACTGCTCTCCACCCACAGCACGCTCAGGCCAGTGTCCTCCAGCTTCAGAGGAAGCCCCTGTCTGCCCGGTGGCACTATGCCTGCTGCGAAGCACAGCCAAGGTGGCCTCCTCTTGTGGGACTTTCTGGGCCCCACTCCTCATCCCCAGCACATCGGTGCTGCCGCAGGGCGTGAGGATGTTGCCATCAGCGTCTGGCTACCGCAAAGCAACTCCCTGAGCCCTCCGTGGCCAGGAGCTCTCCGCAGCCCCCCTCAGCCACAGCCCAGGCACTGGGGCAGGCTGCCTGCGAGCCCATTGCCCGCCCAGAGCCAGCCCCAGGGTGTCCCCGTGGGGTGCCCGGAGCTGGGCAGGGAGCGGGCGGCCGAACCGGCCGGGCGAGTCGGGGCTGAGTCACGCCAGGCGGAGTGGGCCGAGCTGGGCAGTGCTGCTGGCCCGCGGCTCCATGGCGCTCAGCGTCGGCGTCCGGCGGCTCTCCCACCTGCCGGGCCATGGCGAGCGGCAGGTGCAGCTCAGCTTCCGAGGTGGGCCCCGACCCTGGCGGGCAGGGAGGAAGGGGTGAGGCCTAGATGGGGACTGCGGGGGCACAGAGACCCGGCGGGACCTCACGCCTCCCCTCTCTTTCCCAAGGCTTCACCCAGAAGACGAGGAAGATCCGCTGCGGCCCCGAGGCTGTCTTCGGGGAGGTGAGTGCGGTGCCACCGGACAAGGGTCGGGGCAGGATGGGGAGAGGGATGGGGATGTGGGGGCACCTCGGTTGGTTCCTGGTGGGCAGCAGGGGAGTGGGGAGGGGGCCTGCATCTCAGGGAGGAGGGGAAGCCTTCCTCCCTATGTCTGTCTTCACCAGCCCGTGCCTGGAGCCTTTGATACCCGGCAACCAGGGCTGGTGGAAAGGTCCCGCTCTCACCTCTTGTCCTCTCTGGATGTCTCTGTGTTGCCTGGGGCTCCTTGGTGTCTGCAGTGTGGGTGTAGTTCATCTAAACTGCCTTTTGGAGAGCCTGGCTGCTCTGGCAGAAAATTAACCCTCCCTGAAATGCCAGATTGGTGAGCTCAGTGGGCCCCACGCCGCAAGCATGGCAGGACCTGGAGCAGCAGGGACCTGTCCCTCACACCAGCCGCGGGCTGGCCCGTCTGGGTGTGGGCAGAACTGTGGCCTTGGGGCACAGCTTTGCATGTGCCTGTGCCTTGAGGCTCCCTGGTGCCCCACCCATGCCTCCGCTCTCCCCACAACCGCCAGCCCAAGGGCCTCAGCAGGCACCAGCACCCTCCCCTTCTCCAGGTGACGGTGCTCTGGTTCCTCCAGCAGCCACGCTGCGGCTCTGTGCCATGGGAGCGGGCTCGCTCCCCTCCCTGTCCTTCCGCTGTCCCCAGCTGTGGTCTGGCCCAGCCAGCAGAGCTTCCCCCTGCAGCACCTTTTGCCGTGCTCACAGGTTTGGTCACCTTGCAGAGGCTCGAGGGAAGAAGGTCCTGCAGAAAAGGAGGTGCCTGTGGCACACGCAGCTGTGTGTGGTCAATCAGATATCCTCCCCTTCATGAGGAGAGAGCAGTAAATGGCTGTAACAAAGCACCTCTTCGGACCTTGCTCTGTCTGAGGCTGGCTTTGCCAAATCTTCCAAGTGCCTGCAGGGACTGATATTCCTAATAAAAAACCGAGCAGAAGCCCTACATCTTACAGAGAGCGGAACCTGCAGCTTCCCACAGCCCTGCTGGCCTCAGCGACCTGGGGTGCTTGGAGCAGGCCCTGACTTTGGTGTCTCTGCTGTTGGCTCCATCACGATCTTCAGTACTGGGGGAAATTCATGTTGCAGACAGCTCAGCATTTTCCAGTGGCTACACAGAGTCTCCCAGTGCTGCAGAAGCTGTGGGAGCCAAGGAGGGTCACTGTGTGCTCTGTTTGCTTGCAGCTCTTTCGCTGGCCCCACTACGGCAAGCTCGCCATGGGAGAGATGCTGTCTGTTAAAGTTTACAACTGCAGCAAGGTTTTCAGTAACAGGTAGGTCCTTTAGTTCCTGGTGACCAGCAGAGGTGGGGGAAGAGCTGTACTGGTTTTAATATGGGAGCAGAAGAAGTTTTTTGGCAAGTTGATGGGAGAAAGACTAAAATAAAACGTATAGAAGAGGGATGGGGCCGGTGGTTCTGATGTGACAGCAGTGCTGTGTATATGAAGTAAAATGAGGGGAATGATTTAGCTGTGCCAGCAAATAGCAGAGGCTCACTAAGGGTCCCCAGATCAGACCCTGGCGGGGACGAAAGTAAAGCACAGGCCCACAGGCCCGGCCAGGAGCAGAGGAGTTGCAAGGGCAGCACTGCACCCACGGGGACCTGCCCTACAGAACTGCACTGCAACAGTGACCATGCTGCATCCCAGTTCAACACTCCTGTCCACGGGGAAGAGACCCAAGTCCATGATAGGAGGATTTAACCTTTAAAAAGACAGTGATTTAGGTTTAAGGGATCAGTTGGAATATAAAATTATTCTTAGTGGCATAGACAACGCTGTGAACCCAGCAGCTGTATCAGGGAGACCCAAGAGCAGAGGTGACAGACGGAATAGTGGTGGTGGAGCAAGGGAGGGAGCAGAGACACATCCTGCCCCATGTGAAGCACATGAGTACGCGGTAGGGTGCCAGCTCTGGTAAGGAAAATGTAAGAACTGATGGAAAATCAACAGGGACAACGTTCTAGAGACAGCTGATGGTGCAAACCCTTCCAAGACCATCACAAGCCTGCCAGAGAGGGTGTGGAGGAAACAGATGAGTACAGCACGTGCAAGACACTTAAAGCCAGAGCAGAAAATGTGGCTGAGCTTCGTGTCAGTGTTTACTGGGTGCCTTCCTTATGGCAGATGGATCAGAGGAATTGTCTCTGACTTAAATGTCAATAGGAACTGCTTTAGGACAAACTGGTAAACAATAACAAGTCACCAGGATGTGGTGATGCTGAGCAAAGAAGTCCAACGGGAAACGCCTGCATCTATCCGTGCACCTTTGCTGCTGGTGAGCAGAGTAGTGGTAGGTGGCAGAGATTAGAGTTTAAAAGCATTTGGTTGGTGTTTTTGGGGTGAGAGGGGACAATGGGGAGTCTGGGGGTGACAGGGGGCACCTGTCTGCGTTCCAGGCAGGCTGTGAGGTGCTCTGGCAGCAGTGAGAAGCTCTGCCTCATGCTGCACTTGGCTCGGCTGCTGGCACAGCTGCCACAGGGAGCTGGAGGACAAAACAAACACAAGTGGGCTCCAGCCAGCAGTGACACCAGGTGGGGTTAGGAATGGCTGAACTCTGTGTGCATTGTTACCACTTGCAGGGAGTAGAGAAGGTCCTCCCCCAGTGAGAGGCCCCTGTGGGAGGGGTGGGTTCTGGCCTGACGTGCTGCAGACATCCCTGCAGCCCTGGGCTCATGTCCTAATTGAGTACTTCCATGTGTACAGCCTCTGCTTCCCAGCTGGCTGCAGTGCACGGCGGTCGGTGCTCTCAAGTGTTTTGGCTGCCGAACACCGTGGTGCTCTCTCTCTCCAGGATTCAACTGCCCAACTCCCTGGGCAGTTTGATCCAGTGAGCTAGTGGCTGGCAGCCCTGCCCACGGCAGGGGGGTTGGAACTAGATGGTCTCTGAGGTCCCTTCCAACCCAAGCCATTCCATGATTCTGTGATTCTGTGATTCCAGGAGGTAGGCACGTGTGCCGTCCATAACGCTGCTGAAGCCTGTGATTTTGTTACAGGCTTCTTGGCACCCTTGTCCTCAGCCTCCAGCACCTGATGACATCCGGGAGGCTGATCCTGCGGGAGGCCCTTGTGGACAGGAACCACAGCATCACCGGTGTAAGTCCTGGGGATGGGCACTGCTCCATCTCCATCTGGGTGGGTGAAAAGCCCCAAAAGCACTCAGAAAGTTTTTGTGAGAAACCCAGGCGGACGTGGGTCTAACAGGGAGCCCAAGGTGCTGCTTGGAGCCCTCTCTGTGCAGGGGTGCAGCCACTTCACGCCTATGAAGGAGAATCCAGAAGCATTTGGGGTTGGCTGGGGGCCCTGGGGACCTGCTAGCAGCACCTCCCTGGACTGGGTGGTGGGTGCAGGACTTCCTGCTCCCCTCCCGCCCCAGTGCCGCACTCACCAGCACTTTGCTGGTAGAGCACGAGCACAACCAGAAGATGAGCTGCTTCCTGCCCACGGCGCTTGTTGGTGAACAGTGCACGGGCAGGGCTGGGTGCCAGGGCAGGGCTGCGAGGTGCTGCGCCCCTGTTTATCCTTCCCACGAGCAATGTGAGTCACTCCGTGGTGATGCGGTGCTGTGACCACGGGCCCAGGTAGGAGCTGAGTGCTTGCAGGGTGGTTTTTAGCCCTGTGCAGCTCACTATGGGAACGTTTGTGCTGGCAAAGGGAGCAGGGCAGGGCTGACCCTTCGGCAGCTGGTGGTGTCAGGAGGGACTGAGCTGGAGCATTTACACTGCTGCAAGGTCAGAGCTGCTCTGCGGCCCCAAACCTTTGCTCACCTGCCCCTTCCTTTGTGCGAGCTGCAGCACACTTTCTGATGCCTCAGTTGGAACGAAACACAGCAGCTTTCAATTTTGATGGGTTAGTTTTTGACTGGGCAGCTGGAGACCCTGCCCCTGAGTTCGTGTCCCCGAGGGAAGGAGGCTGCTTCAACCGCTGCTCCTTCAGCTAGCGGGGAACAAGGCCCTCCCTGCTGTTCCCAGACCTGAACTTCTCTGGCACAACTGAGACCTGAGTTATCTGCACCCTTTTTTCTATCCTAGTAGTTTAAAGGCGTTTCCAAGCCCCAGCTCTTCACCCAGCCTTGTCCCAGGCTTCTGCCCCCATCCATCTTCTGCTGACTCTGCCAGTTGCTGCGTCCCTGCTTCCCGGGGCTGCACTTCTCCTCCCAGAAACATGCCTTTTCCAGGTCTTGTGCCGGGACCCAGCTCATACATCCCGGTCACCCTGCTGAGAGGTGGCCTCCTCCATGGCTGCAGCTTGGCCTCTCGGGGGAATTTTTGCGTGGAAGAATTCACATTGGTGTGAGATCAGGCTGGGCACCTGCAGCCCGAGCGCCAATATCCAGTGTGCCCTGTGCTTCTCTGTCCGTCCTGCTCCCTGTTCTCCCCAGGCAGTGCTGACTCAGTGTCTCATGTGACGCGGATGCTGAGTGTTGCTTGTGGCTTCTGTGGTGTTTTGAACCAAGCTGACATGCCAGCTGCCTCCTGTCTCCTTCAGAGAGAGCACCCCAAACACGTGCACGTTGCTTTGCTCTGCTGCAGTGCTCTCCCCACTTTCCTGTCAAAAGCGCCCTGAGATGGCTCTCAGGGGCCTCTCTGTGGTTTATTTTGGATTTGGAAACTTGAGGCAGTTTCTATCCAGTGAATCCTGGATTTGGGAAGCTGTAGGGGATGGAGTTGATGGAGACAGGCAAGAGAAGTCCAATATAATTAGGATTCTCAAGGGGCTGTGATCTTCCTCCCTTTGCCATCTTTCTGCCAGCTTCTCACTTGTTTTTTCCTTCCACAATTCACATCCCCTTTTCCTTGGCATTTCTGCACATGTGCTGTGGCTGCTGAGCTCTCAGGCAGTTTTATTTTCTGGTTCTAGATCTACATTGAGTTGGATCTGCGCTACCAGCCTCCAGATGGCTCAGCTGGGACCTGGGCTGAAGAGGACTTTGTCTATCAGATGAAAGACAGGTACTGAAATACCGTGAGGGGAAAGTTTCCAGATGACTGACCTTTGTCAGGGGCAACCAGAGCCCTCTGGCATGAAACCCAGCCTCATTGACTCTCCGCCTCTAGGCTAGCTGATGCATTTCTGCTCTACAGTAGCAGTAAGTGACCAGGGCTTTTGGAGAGAAAACGCCTTGCCTTCACAAAGAAGACAAAGTGAGATTGACTGGAACAATCCAGTGCATCCCAGGAGACCCACTGGGACTCATGGGCACTTCTGCAGCATTCCTGGCTGATGAGAGCAAGGCTTTGTGGTTGCAAAGCTGCAGAAAGTGCGGCTTTGCAGCATATCAGCCCCTGACACCCTGCACATGGGTGGTGCCCAAAGCCAGTGGGTGTTTGGGCAGGCAGGACAGGGTCCAGGGACTTCTGAGTGGCCCAGAGTTGAAACAGCCCAGTAGGGTGGGAAGAAAAAAAAATATTTTTTTGGAGGGTGCTTAAGCTATGGCCAAGAGACAAGCAGGAGCACTGTTACTTAAATGCATTGGTGAAGAGCTGTGACACGCTCTTTTTCAGTAAAGCATCTCTTTTTTCTTACAGTTCAGAGTTAATCATCCGCAATCCTGCGTTTGAGGAGCTGGAGTAAGTACCTGTGCTTGAGGTTATCCACTCACCCCCCCCGGGTGGAGGGGAGTGCACAACCTGCTCCCCAGGGCTGGCAATGATGTGGTGGGGGGATTGCAGGGCAGCCGAGGGGCCAAGAGCAAGCGAGCTGGACAGAAGGGCTGCGGCGCTGGGCAGGAAGCTGGTGAAGGGCCTGGAGACAGAGGAGGAGGAAGAAGAGGAGGAAGAAGACTTCTACGATGTGTCTGACACGGAGGTGTCGGGCACTGTCTTCAGCCCTGTGAAGAGGTAGTTGTGGTGTGCTCTTCACTTTTACACCCACGCTGGGACCTGAGGTGGGAAGAGCCAGCTCCTAGGGTGACTTCTGGGGGGATCCTGCATCTCTTGGTGTTCTGCTTCCACAAAATGTCAGAAACCTTCTGTGGCCGCAAGCAGGGACTGTTGGGTGTTTGCTCATTCCTGGCTCAGGGGCTGGTATTTGCTGGGCTTTCAGTTTCCTCTCTTGGTGGGGTCTTGCTCAGGTCCATGCAGATGAAGGAACCAGCTCACCCACATTGTGTTTCTGTGCAGCCGTTCCAGAATTTGCTCCACGCGGGATCTGTTTGCCAGCCCAACCCCACAGAGCTTCCAGGTACTGCAGTGTTGGGTGCGTGTCCCTGCAGCTGTCTCTGGCCCCGCAGCCGGTCCCTTGCTGCCTTCCTGTGAGCCTGGGCTTCTCCAGTTGCTGTGTACCCTGGAAAGACCTCTAGCATGAAGACACCTTCTTGCTTTGTATGTCTTTGTCAGGCAAGATGTGAGATTCCCTGAGTGTCGGCATCCATGGATACTAGTTCCAAAATCAGCCAGTCCAGGGCAGAATTTCTTTCTTTAGGCCAAATACAGTGGGTGTGCAGGAGAAGCAAATCAGCCTGACATCCCCAAATGCCATGGCAAAACAATGCCTGAGCAGAGCTCTTGAGAGCTCCTGGGCAGAGCTTGTGCCTGTCACCCTCCCCAGGACCTGTCCCAGTCCTCCCGGGATACCTGTGGGGCATGGCTGGGGGTGGACGGCTGCTGCAGGGCTTTCTCAGGCACCCCAGGAGGCTGGTATGGAGCTGTGGCCCTGCCCTGTGCACCAGGTTGATTCGAAACCACGGCAAAGTTTGGAAATGGAGTTCAGTCCCAACTTTTGCACTCTGCATTTCAGGGCCAGGTCTCGCAGCCTGGATATGGCTTCAAATCCTTCCCTGGCTCTGAGTAAACATGGACTTGGATTTGAGTCTCCTGCTTTTCATGGCTGGGTTTTACCCACTGAGCAGGAAACTTTTGTGGGGGTGGAGTTCCCTTCCTCTTGTCAAAGGTGCTGGGGACTGAACACACAATTTCCTAGCTTGTGTGAAAGGATTATGTCCTAAATACCAGTTTGGTTTGGTGTTGGCCAAAGCAGATTTCAGCAGCTGTGCTCGTGCCTACCCTTAGCATCCAGATTTTCACTGAGAGGGTTCTGTTTGTTCGCATACTGAAACAAGCTCACGATGGAGCTGTGGACAGGCAGAGTGCTGATCTGATGGTTTTCTGCCATGCTTCCTCAGGTTGGGATTAATATCATTGAAGCACAGAAGCTGGTGGGGGTGAACATTAACCCCTTTGTGGTAGTGAAGGTTGGAGAGGAGAAGAGGCACACAGCAACGCAGAAGTCAACAAATTGCCCCTTCTACAACGAGGTGTGTGCTATGGACAGAGCTGTCACTGCTGTGTCAGTGTCCCAGGTGGCCAAGGCCCTCCGTGCATGGGCTGCTCTGCATGCAGCTGCCCTCAGGAGAAGGTGCTCATGGGGTCCTGTTCGGAGCCCAGGGCTCAGCTGTCTTTCTGTTCTTTTTCAGTACTTTTTGTTTGAATTCCACGAGCCAAGGGAAATTTTATTCCACAGGCTCATAGAGATTTCAGTAAGTATGCCCTCCTCTTGGTCCTCCGCCTGTAACTGGTGCAGCCCACTGCTTCTGTGTGTGAATGTTGGGAGTGACGGGCAAAGCAAGGGTACCAGTGCCAGCTAGGACACACCGAATGTGCGTCACCTTTTGGGAGAGATGCTGGCTTGGTGTGGGCATAAGGACTCCTGGGTGTGTTGCCCAGCTGCGAACATCTCTTGAGTTTCTGCTGTCTGCAGGTTTTCCACTCAAAGACGATACCTTTCCTGGGAACGTGCATAGGAACATTCAAGATGGACGTTGTGACGGTGTACAACCAGCCAGGTACAACCGAGCACACTGCGTACCTGCTCCCTGCCCCAGGCTTTGTTTGAAGCTGGGGTGCCCTGTGGGCTCTGCTGGGCCTGGTGAGGGCTCTCTCTTTAAATCATTTAGTTCACGTAAGGACCAGTACTTTCTTCTCCTCCTGGCTTTCTGAAGGCTGATGAGACCTCCTGTGCCTTCAGAGGGAGAGCTGGGGCGATGTTTGTGCAGACATAGTTGGGAGTGAAGCGGTATAACCCAGGCCTTCCATGAGGAACCCCTCCCTTCTCTCTCAGATCACAGGTTTTTCCAGAAGTGGGCTGTTATCAGTGACCCCACAGACACCCGGGCAGGCGTGAAAGGCTTTGTGAAGTGCAACATCTCTGTCACCGCACGCGGGGACGTCGTGGGCTCCCTTCCCACCACCTCCAGCAGCCGGGTTGAGGACATTGAAAGGTGAGTGCCGCAGCGTTCTGCACGATCCTGGGGAAAACAGGCATGTCTCTCTTCACTCTACATCTCTTTACCCCATTCTTCCCTCTTCTGATGAGGACAGAGCAGTATCCAGAAGTCCTGCTAACCAGGCCATTTTGTGGCTTCTCATTTTCTGGGCTCCAGGAAAGAGCCAGAACATTAATTTGTCTTTCAGGAACTTGCTGCTGCCTAAGAGAGTCCCTGCAGAGAGACCGTGGGCCAGGGTCTGCATCAAGCTGTATCGTGCTGAGGGCCTGCCCAGCATGAGCGCTGGCATCATGGGTGGTTTTTCCAAGATCATAGGGGAGAAAAAAGTGTTTATCGACCCATATGTGCAGGTCTCATTCTGTGGGCAGCAGGTGAGTCTGCTGGGGGATCTGTGTGGGACTGGGGTGATCCTCCCTCATTTGTGTCAGCACATGCTGAGCTGATGCTGCTGTGAGTGCCCGTGAGATATGGCAATCCTGAAAGACCCAGGCCTAAATATAGGGAGAGAGTCAAATAAACCCCAGGGGAGAAGTCCTCCACAGTGAGCTGGACTCAGCCTGGCACCCTTGGGAGAGTTGATTTAGCCAGTGGCCGTTTTCTTGCACCCATAGCTGAGGTTTATGGTCCTATGATGCCTGTTTAGATGAGAAGTGATCCTAGTGGGCCTGGTGGCTCTCCCAAGCGGCCCTGTGATGTGTCTGGCTCTGTTGATGCTGCCCACTTGTGGCCACTGTTTCTCTTGGCTGCGCAGAGCATGGGCAGCCCCCCTTGATGAAGGGCAGAGAGCAATAGCTGAGACCTGGGGAAAGGGCCAGGGACCTGGCCACATCCAGAGCCTGCCCAGCACCACCATGGGATGTGGCATTCCCAGAGAGGCCCTGAGACTTCCCTTGCTCTGGCTGCTGCTCTGGTTGTGACTGTGCAGCTTTCACACCTCCTTCCCAGGGGGAGACGTCTGTGGAGAGCAACACCACAGAGCCTGAGTGGAACGAGCAGATCAGCTTCATCGAGATGTTCCCGCCTCTTGCCAGGAAGATAAAAGTCCAGGTGCTGGATGACGCCAACGTTGGCGACGTAGCCATCGCCACACACTACATTGACCTGCAGCAGATCTCGGACCCTGGCAGGAATGGTGAGGCCTAGCATGGCTGCTCCCCTGGGGCAGGGCAGCCTGGGCACCCTCTGCCCAGGCCATGGTGGTCTCCTGGAGGTGGAAAGCAGGAGTGTGTGGCCAGAGCATGCTCACACTGTGTTCTGGGTTGTCTTCTTGGGGGAAGGTCTCCGCAGCACCTTGTGGTGTAACTAGCCCCTGGTCCTGTCGCTGCAGGCTTTAACCCCACGTTTGGCCCAGCCTGGGTGAACCTGTATGGCTCCCCCCAGAATTCAGCTCTGCGAGACATCCACAAGGAGCTGAACGAGGGCCTGGGCGAGGGGATCTTCTACCGTGGACGCATCCTCATGGCCATCACGGTGGAGATTTTCAGCAGCCCCAGTGTGGCAGAGAGGAAGCTTGGGGATAAGGCGAAAGGTGCCCTTAGCAAACTGAAGCTGAAGAAGAAAAGTAAAAAATCCAAGATGAAGGCCAAAGAGCTGACCCTGCTTCAGGGAGAGGAGGAGGCTGGGGGCTCTCAGGAGGCTGAGCAGCCTGGGGAGGTCACTGTGGAGGTGGAGGAGCTTCATCCCCTCCCTGAGGTGAGTCATGTTGTGCTGGTATGACCAGACCCACACCAGCCTGCTGCATGCACAGGCTCCTGGAGAAGAGTCAGTGGGGTCACGGGCTCGTGTAGGTGGCCAGTTGCTGGGTCAGCCAGGGCTCTCTAAGCCTCTGTGAGGGCCAAGGCTTCATGTGCAGCCCCAAACCTCCTCCCTCAGTGGGGGGTGTTCCCTGGAGCATCCCTGCATGCATCAGCACCATCATGTGGGTGCTATTCCCAGGGCATTGCCACCTTTGAACACACACTTCTACCCAGCAGCCTTGGAGCTGTTAGCTGGCTCTGGGTCACCATGTGGTCCCGGAGAGGCGGGTAAGTGGCAGCTGTCTGGGTACAGCAGCCATCCTTTAGCCCACAAACCTGGCTGGATACAAGCTGATGGCAGAGCATCAACCAGAGCCACATCTCCGAACCAGACCCTTGACATTTCCAGTTTCCAGGCAGCCCAGTGGCAGTGACCCCAGCAGTATCCCTCCCTCTGATGTCCCTGGGGCCTTGGCAAAGCCCTCAGGATGGCTGGCAGGCACCAGCCATGCCCTGATGCTCTCCAACTCTCTGCTGAGGCAGAGTTTTGGCATGCGAGGCTTGGGCTGAATTCTCTCTCCCTGCACAGAATGCGTTGGGGAAGAAGGAGGAATTCTTCCTCTTTGCTGCCTTGTTTGAAGCCACAATGATGGACTCTTCGCTCAGCTCCAAGCCTGTCAGCTTTGAGGTCTCTATAGGTGCGTATTCCCCAGGATCCCAAGCCAGGAAACTATGGGAATGGTGCGAACCTCCCTGAGCCAGCCCAGGTCAGCGCTATGGTCCTGCAGTGCCAAGCATCACACAACTTCTGTCTCCCAATCAGGAGCTCAGGAAGGGTGGGGGATGAGGCCAGGCAGTGCTCCCAGTGCTTTAATTACTTTAAAAGTCTGGATGCTCTCCTCTGTGGAGGTTTGCAGTATTTGTATGAACTGCTTGTTTGAGCAATGTGGTTGAAACCCTTCTGGGAGTGGGGTGAGAAGAGGTGAAAGGGGTTTGGAGCAACCAAAGGGGGTTGGGTATGTGGTGCTGAGGGGATAGGGGAAATAGTGGTAGGAGGGCAGGTCCAGCCTCTGACCTGTGCTGCTGGAGATGTGGAGAATCTTGATGCTCAGAAATGTTGAGTGTCCACTACTGACTCCAGGCCAGGGGTTTAGATGGGAGTTAGCAGGCGCTTGGTGAAGCTAGGGGAACTTGCAGGCACACACATGGGCTTCCTTGTGGTTTCCCAGCTCTGTCTCAGACCTCCTTGTTGTCCGTGTGGTGCTTTGATGATTGGATGCTGCTGAAGTACCGGTTCTGAAAGCAGTGCATGCCCACGTGCTTATCTTGGCAGCATAACTGCACTGTTTTTGCAAGCTAGCTGACTCATTGTTTAACACTGACCCCACTTTTCTGTTTGCTGTTTAATGCTTATCTTCAAGGAAACTATGGCAAAGCTGAAGAGGTTGTGACCAAAGTACATAAAAAAGGGGAGAAGGGAGAAGGGAGAGAAGAAAAGCATCCTTTGCTGGATGCTGGTTCGGACAGTGAGTTGGATGCTGAAGTCCTGGCCCCAGTTTCAGCCCCACTGAACAAGTCTGTGACAAAAAGCCAGAGACCAGAGCCCACAGAATACGACAGGTGAGTCTTATTCGTCCTTTTCTCCCTTCTGCCCTGGTCCTGATCTTCCCAGCTTGGTTAATCCAGATGCTGTTAGTGGTCTGCTCAGAAATGTGAGTGCTGTGCAGGTGTTTCACTTCTTTGCAAACCTGCAGCTTGCCAAGTCCTAGCAGGTTGCTATTGCCCGTTAGCCCTGCAGGCCTATGGTGTCTGTGTGATGTCTGCAGGTGGCCAAGGACAGGGCCACGGGGGAGCTGTGACCCATCAGTAACAGCAGTTTCTTATCTGGTGGACAAACAGCATCCCAAGGGCTAGATTCCAGCTTGGAGAACGGAGACAGCGCTCTGGCACATGGTGCTGCTGGGCAGGGAGACACACAAAGCCCTTCTGACGATGTGTTTGCCCTGGAAACACTGCCTGCCTCATCCTGCAGGCCTGGCAATGTCTTGGTGTTTGCACTGTGAGCCCTGTGCTCACTCCTACTCAGTCCTGTAGCAGCAAGGAATCTCAGCAGCATCCCGTGCTCCCATCAGCCTCGTTCATCTGGGCACATGCTGCTTTCTCTGCTAGAAACCATGTGCACTCGCTAGGGATGGCACAGGGCCAATCCCACAGCTTGGTCCATATCCATGGTCCAGGGCCCAAACCAGCCAGCTCTCTGCGAGGAGGACAGAGCCCTGATACTGCTCCTCATGCAAGTGCTGCCTTGTGACGTGGGGTTTGCTTTCTGCAAACAGCAGCTGTAACCTCCTGTGCTGCCCTAGGTCATACAGCTGCCTGCCCATGACGCATGAGAAACCCTGCATGTATGTGTGGAGCTACTGGGAGGATCACACCTGGAGACTCTGCATTTCCAACTGGATTGTCAAGCTGGCAGAGCGCCTGGTAACATGCACAGGGCAGCTCTTGGGGCATGGGGCTTCTCGTAGCATGCAGAGCTGCTTTGCAAGACACTTACCTAAATCTTCCTCATACCCCATGCGTGTCTGCATGGGTTCCGCCCCAGCCTGGCAGTGTCTTCTGGAAGTGAGAGTAACACAAGGTCCATAACAAAAGGCTCCTCTGCTGCCAGTCCTGCTCTGGGGAGATGCTGCTGCAAACAGGCTTTCAGCCTCGTATGGTCTTAGTGGGGTGAAGCCTCTTCCCAGAGCCTCGTCTTTCCTGTACAGGCTTAGAAATCTGAAAGCAGAGCTTGTACTGCTGGGTTTTGGCAACTGCTCAAGGACTGAGACACAAGGTGTTGGTATGACCAGTGTTCAGGTTATCCCTGAGCCCCCAAGACCTGGCAGTGCAGCCCTGTCCTGCCATGCTCTCTGCCCCAGCTCTGCAGTAGGGCATGTCTGGGGCAAACACATCCTTGCTGTGCTTCTCTCTGACCCCATGGCCCGGTACTCCGTGAACATCATGCTTTCCCCACAGGAGCAGGGGCTGGATGATGTGGAGAAGCTCATGAGAAGGCCAAAGGCTAAAGCAGAAGAGAGGCTCCAAGAGCTGCTGGAGGAATTTGTAGCTGGATGCAGGTTCGTACATCCCTGTTTTCCTAAGGCTTCTTGGCTCTAGGTTAGGAGGTCGTATCATCTTCTGGCAAGGCTGCAGGCAGCCTCCTCTTGCTCTCTAGAGTAGGACGATTGGAAGGAAATCAGGACAACCTGAGGAAAAGATCTTGTAGCTCTGCGAGCTCAGAGAGGAGACTGCAGTCCTGAGAAGCACAGGGGTAACAGCCTGCAGCCTTGATGTTCCCGGTCTTCTGGGTATTTCCTAAGTGTTAGGACATTTCCCTCACTCTCTTCAATCGCACTTCCAAGAAACTAGTGTTTTAATCACTGTAACTGTCTGGTGGGGTCAGATACACATCAGTCCCTAACCTAACAGAGACAACAAAGGAGGGCTTGGAATGCTGAGCAATTGCCAGTGTTCACTCTGATCAAAATGCTTGCAGAAAAGAAGGCATTACAGATACGGGTTTCTGCTGCATCCAGATTAGTAGCAGGGGTTTGGAGCTTGTGGCTCTGCTGTGAGAGCTGCGCTGTCCTGCAGGGTGCGGGGTGTAGATCCTGTGCTCCTTTTCTGGTTGCAGACAATATTCCCTCAGCGCAGACAGAAAAGCAATGGCACATCCAAACAGCCTCGACAGATGTCGGATGAAATACATGATGCGCAACATCGTAAGCTGTGGGGCTTGGGAGAGTGGGGGGAGCCAGTGTGATCCTCACTCTGGGAGACCAGCTAGAATTGATGCCAAGAGGGAAACTTGGAGCTAAGACCCACAGTACAGCATGAGCTTTTGCTGCAGCATCTCCCAGCACTGCTTAGAGCAGTACATCTTCCAGCGCAGGGAGCAGGGGCAGGGCTGCCCATGGCTGCCTCCTGCTTTACGCAGGTGTTGTGCCCAGATGCCAGCTTTCCAGGCTGGTCAAAATGCAATGACATCAGGAATTCAAGTTCAGGTATGTCTGGGGCCCTGCTCACTTCCCTCTGCCTCCCTGCACATTGTCACCTGAGTGATGGCAAAAGTCCTCTGGTGAGTACAAGACTCTCTGAAAGAGATAACCAGCCCAAGAGATGAGTTTTCTGGATTCTCCTGGCCTGTTCTGTCAACACGGGGTTTGAACCCTGAATTCCTTCTGAATTTCAGTACTAGTTCTGATTCATCACAACATCTGTCCATCCTCAGACATGACAGCCCAGCTCCACCTTCCAGTTTCCTTCACCTTCAAATTCCCAGACCTCTGTGGCCACCAAAATGCTCCCGGGCACCACCTGGAGCCTTACACCATCATCTTCTGAAATGTCGATTTCTTACACATCCTTCTGCCCCAAATGACGCAAAAATTTGTGCACTTCTGGTGTCGGCAAGCGGGCTGGTGGAGGTCATGGCATGGCAGGGCAGGATGGGTGTGGTCCCCACTTCCCCGTGGAGCCCCCATGAGTGCTGCCAGTGTGGCATGTGTGCGTCACAGCCAGGCACGTGACGGTTCTGCTCTCTGTTCAGATCCTGTATGCGAAGCAGGGGCTTCGCATGAGGCGGAGGCTGACTCGAGCCAACGTGAAGGAGAAGGTTAAGGAGATGAGGAGAATTCTGGCCAAGCTACGTTTCATGGCTCAAGAGGTACAGATCTCCTGGGGCACCCCGTTTCTAAGCAGAAGAGGGCATGGGCAAGGAGAGAGTGCTTCTGGTGTTCTTGTCAGCCTGAAATGGGGCTTTTTCTCTGAAGTCTTTTCCTGCTATGCAAAATCCCAGTTTCCAGCTGCTGAATGTTACCATATTTCATTTAATAGCTCTCACGAGGGATGAGGCTTCACAGCCTTGGAGGGCCAGTGGTGACAGAGTGGTGGCTTGGGGGTAGAGCTGGATCAGCTCCAGCCACCAGGACCTTCCTCCCCTCTCTGCCTGGCCTCAGGCCATGCCTGCAGCGTGGCTGCAGGAAGCCTGCCTGGAAATCAGCATCACCTGCACTGCCCGCACTCCCACTGGGAACCGATGCTGGCCCTTCCTGCAAATTCAGACCTGCATTGCAAGAAGGTTGCTCGCCTACAACAGAGACTCTCTGTGTTCAGTCTCACTGGCTCCATTTAATAGCTCTGGAAAACAAATGCATTCCTGTACTGTAAACCAGAGAGCAACGTTTGCAGGAGCTAAGTTTGGAGAAACCTTTCACCAAGTGCAGTTCAATCATTATCACACCTGTAGGTAGGTGAGGGTAGACAGGCTTCAGCATAAATGAAACTTCACCCCTTGCACTGCCAGAAGAAGCCGTGCTCAGGCTCCGGCCTTACGGAGTAAGGAGTAGTAAATTGCCTCAGCTACTCATGTACTGAAAAATAGCAAGTGCAAGTACAGTGTGCAGCTACAAACACTAGTTAGTGTCAAGCAAGCTGAGAGGGGGGAGAGCAGAGGCTGGGATTTAAAACAATTCACTCTTTCCGTTTGTGCATGTGCTTCACTGCAAGCCTGCTCTGAATGTGCAGCTTTGCGCCGGCGCTGGCATTGTTGGGTTGCTGGCGGAGGTGGTTCTGTCTCATACATCAGCACTTGGGCTTCTGCAAGAGGTGTATGTAGGAAAATATCACTTTGCCAGCCTTAAGAGGGCTCCCTCTCCCCAGCGTGGGATGGGGGTGACTGCATCCTACTGGTTTGTAATGAAAACCGGGGAGGATCACAAATCCTTCCAGGAAACCCACAGCGCTGTATGGCAGGGCTGATTTCAGAAGCACGTGTCCCACATTTGCCCCATCACTTGCTTCTGGATCTGCAAAGTACTGTGCAGCCGCCAGCCCTTGGTGCGTTGGGAGATGCTCATTACTCTTCCTCCCTTTCCTCACCCCAGCCTCAGTGCACACTCCCTGATGTCCTCATCTGGATGCTCAGCAACAACCGGCGTGTGGCATATGCAAGAGTCCCCGCGCAGAACATCCTGTACTCAGTTGTCGAAGAGGAGAAAGGCAAGGACTGTGCAAAGATCCAGACTGTCTTTTTGAAGGTAGGGTTTATACCAAAGCAATGTGTTTCTGCTTGCTTCTGCATCCTTTCTTCCAGACCTCCTTTTTCACATCTTGGTGTCTTGCTCCACTGCTGGTGCTTGCCTCTGCCACCGTGGTGCTGCCTCCTGTGCTCTGTGGCCAGCCACTGGCCAACAGTGACTGTCTTGGTCTGAAGGTGGCATGGCTGGGGTGGGAAACCTGCTAACCCTCCTGCACCCTCAGGTGCCCGGCTTGCACACTGGCGAGATCTTTGCCAAACTGGAAGTCTACATGTGGCTGGGGGTTACCAAATATGCAAAGAACTGCATGGCAGAGCTGCCCGAGGAGTTCAAGTACCTCTCTGAGAGCGGGCAGGAGGTCGCCCAGTTCTCGGTGTACAGTCCTCCCAGCCGGCTCATCAGGGATGGTGAGTTCCACAGCTTCAGCACAACTGGGCAAGTGGGGAGGTGAGAGGTCCTGCCCCAGGATCAGGTCCAAGTGTAGGACCTGGTCCATCATCTCTGAGGCGTGGCTGGGACAGACAGGTCCTGTTTGTTCACACACTCACAGCTGGAGCAGCTGGCAGGGTGGGGGCTTCCTGGGCACTGAATGTGCTGCCAAACTGGCAATGAGCGTGAGGTCTGACTGTCTGCTGAGTCCCATTGGTGCTCTCCAGAGGCAGGTTCTTACAGGAGACTGCTTTACATTTCACATCATGTCATTCCCAGGGGTGTCTGGGGAGCCTGCTGAGCTTCTCTTGCTTGGCCAAACCTTTAGTGACACACTGGCTCTCTGAGAAATACACTGAGTGCCCCTAGAAGTTCTGCCCCTACAGGATGTACCCAGTCTTACCTAGCTTGACCATATTCTTCCTGATACATCTTTTGGCCTCAGGATGGGCTGGATCAGGGAAACGGGAACTCTTTTTTTTTTTTTTTTTTTTAAAACCAGATTTCAGCTATTTCCAGCTCCGAGCCCATCTGTATCAGGCTCGCGGGATCCTCCCTGCAGATGACAATGGCCTTTCCGATCCATTTGCAAGAGTGGTGTTTTCAACACATTGCCAGACCACCAGGGTGAGACCTCTTAAACTTCTGCCTCTGCCTTCTTGGAGATCTGGGGACAGAAATATCACCATGTTCTCATTGACATGTTGAAGGCCGGTGCTGTGGCAGTCCTCTGGGAAATTTTGTAACTCCAGGCACAAGGTGTTTGTGTGCTCTGGGCAGTATGACTACAATCAGGGAATATTTGACAAAACGCCCATGCAGAGCATGGTCTCAAGGGCTGATGGCCATTTTCTTGCTCTTGGCCCCAAGTGCTTTTACCATCTCATGCTTTTACCATCATCTCCTGCCAGGCGCTGGCTGTGTGCGGCTGTGGGGAGAAATCAGCACACGCTTCCCCAGTCTCTTTACAAAGACTGTGGAAAGCTCAGACCTCCTGTCTCTGCCTGCAGACAGTGGAGGAGACATTGAGCCCAATGTGGAATGAGTTACTTCTGTTTGACCAGCTCATTATTGATGGGAGAAGAGAAGAACTGAAAACAGAGACTCCCATCGTTATAGTCAATCTCTTCAACCACAGTAAATTTGTAAGTATGGTCGCACTGAGCTCCTGCTGTCACTTTGAGGACAGGGGAGGCAGAAGAGCAACGTGTGGGTGCTGCAAGCAGGCACTTAGGAGCCACATGTTTGGTTTCCATCGCCCTGCCTGATCCTCGTCTGCTGGTGGCAGTGAGTCCTGAGGGCTGTGGCTGAGACTTTCTGCAGCCTTCTGCAATGAGCTGGGGTGAAGCTGCTGGCTGCAGTGTGCAGATGACTCAGAAATGCCCCAGGCCAGAGCCTGGTGAGTGCTTGCTGGATCCAGGATCTCTTTGGTGAAGCACTATGCCTCTCTCTGCTGCCTGCCATGCTTCCTCAGTGGTCTCATGCTGCAGAGGGCTTGTAGTCATGGGGCAATGGTGTAGCTCTCAGGGCTGTTCCTTCCTCTCTGTCATCTCCTGTCCCTCCTCAGTCCTTGCCTTTCCTTCTTCACTTACACTTTGCAGTCACACTCTTCTCCTGGGTCTTCTTTGTTATCGTAAGAGGAATGGCATTACTTGCACTGGCCTCTCCCATGTAGCTCAGCAGCTTTTCTGGGCCCAGTCTGCAACTCCCCAGTATAAGAAAGACGTACTGGAGTGAGTCCAGAGAAGGCCACCAAGATGGCTGGGCTGGAACACAGGACAGAGAAAGGAGAGGCAGAGAGACAAGAAAAGAGGATGCAAAGGGGGCATCCTATAGCTGTCTGCAGCTGGCTCATGGGAAAGGGTAGAAAAGATGGAGCCAGATTTCTCTTAGAGGTACACAGGGACAGGATGACAGAAAATGGACACAGGTTGGAACAAGAAAAGATGCCAGTTTTATGTGATTTCACCCTGATGCCTTGGCTTCAGTCAGCCTGTGGGATCTTCATTATTGAAGACACTGCAACCCTGGCTGGACTCTGAGCAATCTGATCTGGCTTGTTTTCCTCTGGTGCATGGTGCCAGGTCATTTGTCCGGTTCTGCATGGAAGCAGACACTGAGTTAAGAGGAGATGCTGTGGGCACCTCTCAGCTGCTTCTGGCTCTGGGTGGAGCAGAGAGTGGAGGAGAGGTCTTGTGCGTGCCCATAGGACTGGAACTGGCCATGGTCTTTCCTCTGAGATGATGAGTTAACCCTGGGATACTTCAACCCCCTCACTCCTTCCCCACAGGGCTCCCCTGAGTTCCTTGGCCAGGCCTTTGCGGTCCCGCAGGTGAAGCTGGTCGATGAGCCTTACTGCAAACCTGCCCTGCAGTTCTTCGATTTCTACAAAGGCACCAAAGCAGCTGGGGAGCTCATTGCCACTTTTGAGCTGATTGAGTTGGATTACAGTGGCTATTTGGAGGTAATGGACTTGGAGGAAGCCACATCTGGTTTTCACCTGAAGGGAGGCTGCAGGGGCAGAGCCCATGACCACAGACCAAGAGGGGAGGGAGAGAGAGAAATGGCTTTCATTGCTCAGTGTGCCCTAGCTCTGTCTGTTCAGCCTTCAGTGCCTGAGGATGTGGAGCCCAAGGAGCCCAGCTACCTAGGAGACCCCCGTGCCAGGCGGTTCGTCATCCCGGAGGGCATCCGCCCCGTGCTGAAGGAGTTTCGCATTGAGGTGGGCTGCCTGCTGCCAGGCTGGCTCCCATAGCAGGAGGCGCAGCCAGGCCATGGCAGGGCAGAGCTTGGGGAAGGAGTTGGGTCTGGGGCTCAAATCTGTCTTTGAGACCTGAGCAGGTGCCAGAAATGGAGGTGCTTGACATTCAGGAGAAACTATCTCGGTGGTTTAACAATCAAAACTGTTGTGTTCATTGGATCCAGGTGGCTGGGCTGGGAGAATGGTCTCATGCCTCTCTTGGGGTCTGTGCTGAGTGGGGTGGCACTGCCGGGCAGGGCTGTGTGGCCGTACGGTGCCTGGCAAGTCTGGAACAGCCCAGCAGCTTCATGTGCTTTAGATCCTGTTCTGGGGCCTGCGGGATCTGAAGCGGGTCAACTTGTTCGAAGTGGATCAGCCACAGGTGATCATCGAGTGCGCAGGCAAGAAGGTGGAGTCAGAGGTGATTGTGGCCTACAATGAGAATCCCAACTTCACCGAGCTGGTCAAATACATGGATGTGGTGAGTGGGAAGGGGGCTCCTGCCATGCTGGAGTGCACCACGGCCGTCCTACCACCTGCTTGCTCAGAGCGAGGGAACAGGAGGGGAGCTGTCCCCAGGGTTTTGCTCTCCCAGAGGGCTCCTCACTCCCAGGGACACACAGTTTGTCTGCAGATCAAAACCGTTAGGAATATGCCCACCGAGAGCAGTTTCAGCCATTGCGTCTCACCTTGAGACTCTGGTTTTAGGGCAGGGCTGTAAGGCCCCATCAGACCTGGTTGTGTGCAGCAAGGCTGCACAACAGTCCCAAAGACCTGGAGAAGAGAAGGCTGAGGGGGAATTTTACCTGCACATATAAGTATCTAAAGGATGGGGGTCAGGAGGATGGGGCCAGGCTCTGTTCAGTGGTGCCCAGCGCCAGGGCCAGGGGCAACGGGCACAAACTGGAACCCAGGAGTTCCACATGACCATGGGGACAAACTTCCTTACTTTGAGGGTGACAGAGCCCTGGCACACGCTGACAGGTGGGGTCTCCTCTGGAGATATTCAAACCCACCTGGACAACCTGCTGTAGAGAGCCTGCTTTGAGGGGTGTTGGACTGGAGGCTCTCCAGAGGTCCCTCTCAGCCCCTGTGGTTCTGTGGCTCTGTCTATTGCCCTCACTCCCACAAACCCTCTGTGCGGCTCTTTTGCAGGAGCTCCCAGAGCAGGTCTACCTGCACCCTCCCCTCAGCATCTTTGTGGTGGAAAAGCGGGCATTTGGGCGCACTGTGCTGGTGGGGACACACGTCGTGTCCGACGTGATGAAATTCTCTCCCAGAGAGCTGGAAGAAGAGGAAACAGAAGATGTGCCCAGAGGTGAGCTCCTTGGTGAGGTTCCTGTGGAGGCAGCAGGCAGGTTCTGCCTGTGGCAGAGATCCCGAGCCCTTCTGCCCTGTAGCCAGGCAGCAAAGTCCTTATCCAAGAGCCATGAGAGGCCCAACACAAGCATTGCACAGGGCAGGTTAGGACTGTGATCCTCTGAGGCTGAGATTGCTTGGAAAGTGGCTGCAGCCAAGCAATGCAGTAAGGGCTGACCTCTTCTGGACTGGCAGAGGGCAGTTTGCAGACCATTCTTTCCAAGGTTTGATTCACCAATCAGCTCTCCGACAGCAGCAGCCAAAGCTCCTGATCTGGGAGTTGTAAAGAAATAGGACATGAAGGTAAAGAAGCCAACGGTTGATCTGTGATGTGTTCCAAATAGTAAAGATGTATTTCATCTGTAACAAGTCTGTAACAAGCACGTAGAAGATGGTAGCCAGTCTCAGCACTGTACTTGGATTTCCAGTAAAGTACTGGCAGGATCAGCTATCAAAAAAAGCAATCACATTGCTGTGGAGTAAGAGAGGGGATTTTCCTGTGCAAAAACAACTGGCCAAAATGGAGGCAGCGGTCAGAAATAAAGGCATGAGAACATGATGCTCTTTCTCTTCGTCTTAGCTCGGAAAGTCTCAACGCAGCATCTTCCTTCTCAGACTGTGGTAAACATTGGCCCAGCTTCTGCTGACCCAGGTCCCAGTGCTCACCCCTTGAGCCTGATGAAGGTGAGCGATGTGTTGGGCTCAGTGTATTTTCAAAGTTCAGAGCCAGGTTTCAACCATCAGCTTTTGCTCCAGACTCAAACACCCCTCTTCCCCTGCCCATCCCCTGGAGGAATTTCGTATCTGCTTCTGCTGTTCATTGGCACTGCTGCACGCTGGGCTCCGGCACAGAGAGGAGAGCTCTGCTGCCTTGTGCAATGAATAAGCAAAGCATGAACCCACGCTTCACATGGCTTTGCACCTCCTGTGCTCTGCGTGAAAGCTGAGCCTTTGCTGGGGCTATCAGGGCGCTAGCACAGGGTGTGCAGGTAGCCTGGGTGGTCTTATCTTCCCTCTGAGCCCTTTGCTCTGTACTTCTAAGGCTCCTTTGAAGAAGATCCCTATCAATAAGCTTGCAAAGAAAGAGGTTGAATATGAAGAGGAGAAACCAGACCTGGAAGAGCTGGATTGGTGGTCCAAGTACTACGAGTCCCTGAAGGAGCTGTATAACCAGGTAATCTCTTGTGACAGCTTCCAGCTGAGGGCAAGAGTGGCTGCAGTGCCTTGAGGAAGATGTTTTCGGCAGCACAGAGTGCCTTAGGAGCCCCTGTGGCATGGATCTGCAGGAAGATGTAAGCTTTTGTGTGTCAAGCATGCTTAAGGTAGCTGGATATCAAGCATCCTCCAGGCGGGCTGATATCCGCAGGTGATGGATGTTGAGGCATCCCTGAAGCTATGACAGTGTGACTGGGCTCTTGTTAAGACACTCCTAAAAATGTGACATTGCTGATTTGAGATGCAATGCGGGGGCTTTCATGGTGCTTACTCTGTCCTGACTGTCAGTTGTGGGTGTGGTCTGCCACAAATTTCCTTGCTTCCAGTGCCTCCCCAAGATCCCAGTCCAAAAAAACAAAACAAACAAAATTCAAAAAAAAAACAAAACACACACACACGAAAAACAACAAATAACAAGAAGATCTGGGGAGAAGAAAAAATGTTTCTTGCAGGTATACCATTAAGACACTCATTGGGTGCCCTCCTGCAATAACGTTAATGCTGAAAGATCTCAGGCTAGATCTTGCTGACTCTGCTGGCAGGAAAGCTTTGAAAGCATCCTGTGTTAGGATGAAGAAGCCTTTGCTGTCAGGAATGTGGGGGTGACTGTCTCTGTGTTTCAGACACGCAGTGATGAGGAAGATGCTGAGAATGATGACCTGAATGATGCTGGTGAGTCTTCTGTGAGAAGAGCTGGGCCCTACACTGCCTAGAGGGTGGTGGACTTGTGGGAATGGGATGTGGGCAGGCAACAGCTTTCCAACATCAGAAAAAACAACAAGAACAACACAGAAGGGAGCAGAGAAATGTTGTTAAAGGCTAACAAAGGCATCTCAAGTTGAAAACACTAAACTTGCCTTGTGAAAGTTTGGAAAGTTGTGTTGAAGCAAGAGCCTTCCTAAGTGAGCAAAACCCTGCAGAGAAATGAGCTGCAAGGATCATGGGATCGTCATGGCGAGGGCAGGAAGGGGGATGGGCAGAGGGGCTGATGGAGGGGAAAAACTGCCTGCAAGCTGGGTGTCACTCTGTGCACATGGACACTCACATAGGATGCAACATGGACTCAGACCGTAACAAAAAGCAGAGGATCTGAGAACGGCGTTACAGATGTAGGCTCAGGTTTTCTGCTTTGTAGGCAGCGACTGGCCCAGCAATGACCTGAGCTGATGAGACAGTAAGTGTTGAAATGATGTAAATCCTATTTAAAAGGAAGGACGGAGGGTAGCTGTATGCCATTAGTGCTCAGGGGATCAGGGATCTTTGGGAACAGGGACACCCTCTGTCTCCTTGGTTTTCCGTTCCCCCAGCCTGATGCCCCAGAGGTAGGACCAGCTGGGCTCACCCTCCAGGCATGGCTGCCTGGGCCCAAAGTGGTGGTGATGGATATCCACCCGGAAGCAGTCCATCCAAACAAGTATCTGTCCAAAGAAAAAGGTTAGCTCTCATTCTTACCTACTCTGACCCTGTGGAAGGGTCCAGCCACCTTTCTCTAGCTGGTCCATCCCTGCCTGCTTCCTTCCTAAAGGACAGCCCTTCAGGCAGGCAGGTCTGTGCCAGCTTGTGTCCCCCCACTTGCTGGGAGGGCTGAGGTGCTGTAAGGACCCTTGCTGCAGACAGCAACAGCTCCAGTTGCCCCAACACAGGTCAAAGCCCTGGCTAAAAGCAGAAGCTATTGCTGAGGTCATTTCCTGGATGGACACTTGCGATGGTGGGGGAGATCAGAGCATTTCCCAATCTCCTATTGCCATTTCCAGATGGAGGGAATTTAAATGCAGCCTACATTGACATGGAAGCAGAAGATGAGGCAGTAATTGAAGCTGAACCTGCTAGGCCCAAGAGGAAGCTTATTGCCACCCTTCAGGTGAGTGTTGATCCATCCTCTCCCAGCTGCAGCCCTTAGGCCATGTTCTCCTCACTTCCCTGCTGGGATGGAGAACCTCTCCCAGCAGTGAGCACTGGGCCCCGTCCTTGCTGGGCTCTGACACAGCTAGTGAGACCTCAGAGCCCAGCTGAGAAGTGTGTGCTCATGTGATGAGCCTGGGAAGATGTGGGAAATCCGTAATGTCCTGCACTGAGTCATACTGGGTAAGGCAGGACAACGTGAAATGCTCAAGAGAGGGGAAGGATGGTCTTCTCGTTCCTAAAAGAAATTCTCCTCCCATTTAAGATGCCAGAAAAACACCTAAAATAACTTTCTACTTCTTTCAGATCTACAACTCTGAGCTGGAAAATGAGTTTGGTAATTTTGAAGACTGGCTATGTATTTTCCCCCTTCATCGTGGCAAAGCAAATGATGATGAAGATGGAAATGAGGATGAACATTTTGTGGGGAAATACAAGGTACTGTGTCATTTGATCAAAGCTTTTACTGCATGTGGAGGCATACTCTTACAGGGATCTCAGAGCATGCAGAGACCATTAAAGCCTTGGAGAGGATCTATGTGTGCAAGGCAACGTGAGGCCATAGTGAGGCATGGCCAGGTGTCCTTTGTTAGCTTATAGATGTGTCTGCTTTAGAATTTTTAGCTCTTACAAGGAGAGAACATGAAGCATAAAGGGAATCTTCTCCTGGTTGAGGCTTCTGGTTATGTTCAGTATATAAAGAAGTATTAGTGAGTGTCACTTGTTCTAAAATTGGTAAAATTTGTCTAAAAGAGGCATCATTCTCCCACCCAGAAGCTCTTGAAGACTCAGAAATATCAACTACAAAGGACTCTTGATTCCTCCCTGCTGTTGGAATTTCAGTTTTGTGCTTGGAGTGTTCAGATATGCTCGCGTTGGCCGTGGTCTGACAGCCTAACTTCAGACAGCGACTGCCTGCACCACGTAGGCATGACAGTGCTTTTGGAAAGCGCCGTCCCCGTGGGCACAGGCTGTCTGTGGCTCTGATTTCCCAGCTGGCAAGAGGGGCTGGTCGTGGTGGCTCCAACCCCACCTGAGCTGTTGTCTTTCGTATCTAGTCGTTACCTGCGGTGTCTTTTCTGCAGGGCTCCTTCTATGTCTACCCTACTGTTGAAGCTGGCATGGAGCCCAGGGTCTCCCGGGGTGTTCCAAGGAACAGACCCATCAAGGTTCTTGTAAGAGTTTATATCGTTAAGGTAAGTCTCTGGTGGAGGTGACGGGAATGCTTGGGGGGCTGTCCCTCCCTAAGGATGTCGGGCTGTTCTCCACTCAGTGAATTTCAGCAGTGACACTTCTGAAAGCTGCTGGAGGGACCAGTGATCTTAGGGTATCTCAGACCCATGCAGTTTCCTCTGCTCATGTTCTCTGCAGCTGATGTATGGCCGTAACTCTTGTGTGTTCCAGGCTACGAACCTGTCTCCAGCGGACCCCAATGGCAAGGCAGACCCCTACGTGGTGGTGACAGTGGGGCAGGAGCAGAAGGACACAAAGGAGAGATACATCCCAAAGCAGCTCAATCCTGTGTTTGGAGAGTATGCAGGAAGTTTTCTCCTAGAAGATTTAACAGGAATAATGCGAATGTGGGGCTCAGGCTATGACACAGCATGTGCAGGCTTCTGTTCCTCTCTGCTGGAGGATCTTGTGCTATAAAACAAAGCTCCCAGACTTGTCTCCTGCCTCCAGCTGTCACAGGAGTGTTTGGCTTTAGGAAGGAAGGACTCGAAGGGCTTGATTAATCAGACAAAGCAGCAAAGCAACAGAGCTTTGGAGATTTTTGTCCTTACCTCCAGGAGCCCTACCCAACAGCACACACTCTTGGATAAATAACTCCGTTGTTTGAACATGCACACTGAGAACTGCACGCACTGAACTTGTGGAGAGCCATGTCTATCAGAGGCCTTTGGGTTGGCAAATATAATTTCAAGTGTGTAGGGTGACTGAAGCAGAGCATGTGTTTCATTCCTCCTTGCTAACTGCGCATTTCCCATCTGCTTCCATCCAGAGTTGTGGAGGTGACAGTCTCCTTTCCCATGGAGTCAGAGCTCACTGTGGCAATATTTGACCATGATCTGGTTGGATCTGATGATCTGATTGGGGAGACCAAGATTGATTTGGAGAACCGATTCTACAGCAAGCACAGGGCCAACTGTGGAGTGGCTTCGCAGTACGACATGTAGGTACCGGTCTGACACACTAGGGCCATGACACTTCTTCTCCTCACCTGCTGTTCAGGTAAAACAGCACCTCCAGTTCTGCAGGACAGAGCTTGCATCCACAGTATCCTCTGAGCAGGTATCATGCAGGTGTGCTATGGGTTATATGAATAAGATCATCTCCTCGTTTTTTTTTTTTTTTTTTTTTTTTTTTTTTTTTTTTTTTTNTTGACCTTCTGGCAGCTTCATGTGATGGCTCTAGCTCCTACTGCAAAAGAATACATTTCTTTAATGCTCTCATGTTGGTGTTCTGGGAGAAAAATCCTCACTTAACACTGATGTAATTTTCACCTCTTTCAGAGAGCAGGGCAGTTTCTCTAGCACTAGCTAACTCTGAGCAGCTAGACTCGTGACTTCTGCTTTCCTTTGTCCTCATCCAGTGTGGATTCTTTGGTCTCTGGTGTATTTGGGCACATTTTCTGTAGACATTTTTTTCTCCCCTGCTATTTGATAATTAGCTGTGGGTGTGGAGCTGAATCCCCAGAACTGCTAATACCTCTCTTCGGGTTCAGAGCTGCAGCTGGAATTGCTGCTGTCACTACTCTGAGGCCGTTGGTTTTGTGAGGTGCAACCCTGGCTTGTTCCGGAGAGGAAGAGCTCATTAAGCATTTCATTCATTAAAATTTTTGTGTCTGTGGTTTTCCTGATGAAATTGAGCAGGGAGCTTGTGGCACAGCCTGTGCTGGAGGGTAAGCAGGGGGTCTCATAGTATATGAAAAAAACCTGTCATGTCCAAACTGAACATGTTCTCCCTTCCACGCAGAAAAGGCTACAACATGTGGCGAGATGCTTTCAAGCCCACACAGATCTTGGATAGCTTATGCAAGAAAATCTCACTCCCTGCAGCAGAGTACAGAAGAGAGGAGGTCAAAGTGGGCAATAAAATCTTCAAAGTCCCTCCAGAGGCTTTTCCTGAAGGTACAGAGGGCTTGGAGAACCACGACTGCTCCTGTGCTCAGCAGTGACCGTGCTGATAGTGGGGGCTGGGAACCCACCAGCCTCTCCTCCCTGAAGCGTCCAGGCCCGCTGGGCTGTCTGCCCCCCCAGCACCCTGCCCATGTTTCTGGGTCACCGTGGGGAGCACCCTCAGCACCCTGGCTTTGCTGGATGGTGCTTTTGCAATGGGGAGAAGTGATCCAGACCACTGGGTCCCAAAGCTTCTTCCTAGGCAGAGGGTGGAATAATTGTTCTGCAAAGTAACCCCACTCCCAGAGCAGCGATGTGCATGGGGGTTTGTTGCTTGTTCAGCCAGAGAAAGTGTAGCTTTTTCTAGTGGCTGACACTGGCCCAGACCTTTTGGTACCATGGTCCTGAATGTCCAGGCCTGTGTCAGAGCCTGGATGGGTCTTCTGACTCTGGTGCAAAAGCGGCTGCAGCTTGAGCTGAAGTTGGTGCCCCATAGACGCCTGGCATGCTTGGAGACTTCTCGGCGTGGTTTTGGTCTCAGGATGATCTCTAAAGGGCAGATGCTCTCCGTAAACCTGGGAGTGCGTGGATTATTGTGTCCTTACCCACTGGTTCCTGTGTTTCTCCCCACCAGTGGGCTGTGCTTTGGTCTTGAACAGCTATTTAGCTTCACTCTATGCCAAATGAGTCAATTAGCAGTAGAAACTGTTAATTAATGGAGGGCATGGCCTGTGTCGCTGCCAGCTGACAGGTGGTGCTTTTCTGGAGCACTTGCAGGGCAAAATTGCTCATCTGTGGGTCTGCTGGCTCTACCAGAGAAGTGAGGCCTTGAACTGCCCCAGAGGGTCACATCCTGCTCAGCATCCCATGGATCTTTCTCCCAAGGCCATAGTAAATGCTTTTTTGCCCTTTTCCTCATACTCCTCTTAGCTTGCTTGTCCTCTGCTTACCATTCTCCTCATCACTGCAGCATACTGAAGCCTTTTGCTGTGACTGTGTCCTGCTGCAGAGGCCTCTGTGAGGAAGGAGAGAGGAGTAGCAGATGAGAACTGGGCAGTGGATGACGAACATAAGGCTTTGTACGTCCTGCAGCACTGGGAAGAGATGCCAGGGTATGGGTACAAGCTGGTACCAGAGCACGTAGAGATCCGCTCCCTTTACAACCCGGAGAACCCTGGGCTCGTGCAGGTGAGATGTGTTTCCTTGTCCAAACAAGGCGTTGCTCTGGACAAGGATTTTTGGGGTAGCTGGTCCCCAGACCTCTGGCTGGTCCCCTGTTGTCCCTTTGTCTCCACATCATTGCGTGCATCCCATGCTCTGTCCCATCCTGGGTGGGCAACTGGAGCTGTGTGCATGGCCAGCCCTGCCATGGAGGGAGGACTGCTGGCACTGAGTGTTCAGCTCTTCCCTCTGACTTCTAGTGGTGCTCCAGGCCACTTTCCTCAAGGGACTCCTCTCCGCTGATGCTGTAGTCACGAAGCTGGTGGCCAAGAGGCCCTCCTGTCTCCTCAGGCCACACAGAACTGTCCTGATGAGGATACTGTGTGGGCGGTAAGGGACCTGCTCTGCCACAGAGTGGCAGTGTCCTTGCCTTTCCCCACCTCTTCCTCTTCTTTGTCACCCGTCACTGCTGCTTTGCTCCCCTGCAAAAGGCCCGTTCTGTCCCCTTGGCTTCTCTCTGCTCTCCCAGGCCACCCCCACCCCAGAGCAGGACCTTAGAAGCAACACCGGTGCCTCCTGACCTACGGACACAGGGGCTGGAGTCCCAGCTCCCTTTGCTGTGCAGATAGCAGAAGCTGGCTGTCAGTGGGGCTGTGCAGGGAGCACTGGACAGCAGTTCCAAGCGCAGCTCCTTCCTTCCCCTGATGTGCATTGAGCCTGTCTAGTGGCTCATCTGCCACAGAGCACCCAGAGCGGGAAAGCCAAGATACTCTGCTCAGTGGCTGGTCTGTGCTGCAGCCAGCCTGGACATGGGATTTCCAGACTGGAAAGGAGGTGTTTGCCTGTGTTTGAAATAGATTCAGTTCAGCTGTAATTTTTTTTTTTTTTTTTTTTTTTTTTTGGCAGCAGAGGGGGGAGGGAAATAAGCAGCTCNTTTTCCAAACCCTATCTAAAATCCAGTTAAATAAAGCTCTGAATTGCTGGGGATGGAGGGAAACAAGTGGTGGCTTTCTGATGAGAGCTTTCCTTGCAGGACCCAGGCCCTTGCTCCTTGAAGAGCAGGGGGTGGTCAGTCTTCTGAAACCTCTCTGCTGTTTTCTCTCATCAGGGCTCCCTGCACATGTGGATCGACATGTTTCCAAATGACGTCCCTGCACCGCCGCCAGTCAATATCAAGCCACGACTACCAATCAGGTAGCACCTGTGAGCAGGGCTGGGGCTGGTGAGCCCACATGGGGAGTTACTGTCCCTTGCTGTGCCTGGTGCCATGTGCTGCCAAGTCCTGTGCAGACCGATGCCTGTGCTGGCCCAGCACGCAGCTCTCTGTTGGTGTCTTGGGTGCATTGGAGTGGGGCAAAAGTGCTCCAGCCACACAGGTGTTGGTGAAGGACAGGGTTAAGTTCCTTGAATGCTGGGTATGGAAAAGAGAGAGATCCGGGTATCACGGGGCTAGGACGGTTCAGGTCCTGCTGCTCCATTGGTGTAGGCTTGATCTGCCCTCCCAGACACCAAGCATGACAGCAGGTGCCTCACCTACCCCTGTGTCCTTCCCACAGCTACGAGCTGCGCGTGATTATCTGGAACACAGACGATGTAATACTTGACGATGTCAACCCAATAACTGGAGAGCCTTCCAGTGACATCTACGTGAAAAGGTCTGATGGGAGCCAGCAGGAGGCCAGATCCTGGCTGTCCAGCTCCTAGTCCTGCCCCTCGCCCCTCACTGCCTCCTCTGAACTTTTGCACCTTCCTACCGCTGCCCTGACTGCTGTACCCCCAAGGACAGCAGTCAAGTGTGGGTCTAAATTGGCTTTCTGACCTTTTCTTTCCTGCTGCTCCATGGGGTTCTGCCCCTCCATCCTTCTGCTTTGTCTCTGGGGCTTGGTGACAGGGGGTAGGAGATAACTGAGCTTCTCCTGCAGCTGGATAAAGGGGCTCGACCATGACAAGCAGGAGACAGATGTTCACTTCAACTCCTTGACCGGGGAGGGCAATTTCAACTGGAGGTTCATCTTCCGCTTCAACTATCTCCCGACCGAGAAGGAGATCACCTACAAGAAGAAGGACTCTGTCTTCTCCGTGGAGGAATCAGAGTTTCGCGAACCGGCTGTTCTGGTCCTCCAGGTCTGGGATTATGACAGGATTTCAGCTAATGACTTTCTAGGTACGGTATGGTGTGCTGGGAGCAGGGTGCTCTGTCCCTCACCTTGCTGGAGCATTGCAGCATTTCCCTTGGGGTTTGGCTTTCCAAGAAGGAGCACCAGCTGTGCCAGATCAAACTCTTTAGCTCAGCAGTCATCTGGGCTGGCTTGTGACATGTGAGTGATAAGCAGAGCCTGCTGGTGCACAGCTGCCCCACAGAGACACACTGAGCTGGCATGCCCAACAAGAGCCTTGTACCCCCAAGAGACATTTCCAGTGGTGATTGGTTCAGCAGTGCTGCTCGGGCACTGATGAAAGCGTTACAGAGGGATCCCAGTGCTTCCTGGCAAGCATAGTCTTAGGAACTTTCAGGAAGGAAGGAGACTCTGCAGTTTTTATTGCAACCTCCTGCTCCAGGCAGGGCTAGATGCAGTGTAGATCAGGTTTCTCAGGGCCTTTTCTGGGGGAATTTTGAGTATCTCCAAGGACAGATCCTAGCATCCCTCTGGGCCCCTTTTCTAGGCTGCATCATTCTCATCATTCTCAAATTGTTCAGCCTATCTCTAGCTGGAGTTTTCCTTGCTGCAGCTCATGTCCATTGTGATACATGCTTTAGTGAGTTGACATCTTTTTGTGTTGTGGGTCCAAAATTGGACACAGCACCAGACACAGTCTCACCAGAGCTGAGCAGAGGGGAATTTCTATTTCCCTTAGTTGCTGGCTGTGCTTTGGCCAATACAGCGCAGTTTGTGATAAGACCGATTTGCTGCGAAAGCTCAGGGCCAAAGTGGAACAGGAGCTCCTCCCAAGGAGGACAGAAGTGGAAGGCCAAGCAGGGGAATGAACTGGGAGTGTTTCAGTTGTAAATCAAAGGTGAAACCCTCAATGCATTTTCCAGATTGTATAATTCCTTATAAATGATTGCAGGACAAGGGGGGAAAAGAAGCTTGGTCGTATGAGGAGAGCTTCAGGTTCCCCACCTGTAAATGTGCAGTGCTCTGTTAGATCATTGCGGCAGCTGGGACGTGCTGCTGGCAGCTGAGCACGGCTGAGACAGAGCAGCTGGTGCTTGGGGCTCACCTCGGGGTTTCACCATGAGCCTTCACTGTGCCTGCAGGCTCCATCGAGCTGAAGCTGCATGACATGGTGCGGGCAGCCAAGAGCTCAGAGCATTGCACCATCAAGATGGCAAAGGAGAATGCTACACCTCGCTTCTCCATCTTCCGAAACAAGCGCATGAGGGGCTGGTGGCCCTTCATCAAACTCAAAGATCAGGAAGACGAGGAGAGAGAGGAGAGGGAGGCCAAGCAGAAGAAGAAGAAAAAGAAGAAGTGGAGCAGCTCAGTCAAACCAGAAGACATGGAGTTCACAGACCCCAGCGGGAACAAGTACCTCCTGACGGTAAGGCAGGGCATTGGCAGAGGTGAGCAGAGAGCCAGTGCTGTGCCTTTGCCGTGACATGGCAACCTGTCCTGTGTGCATGTAACCTGCAGAGGCAGCAATGACCCAGCTGCCCAGAACTTTGTGCAGGGTCCTGGGGACCTGTCCCACCTGCTGCAAGTCCAGTGCTTCCCCTGCCCAGAAATACCCGCTGGGGTGTGTGCAGGGGGTGTCTTCACATCTTCCTCTGAGCCTCCTGCACAGAGCAGTGCTCAGTGAGAGGAGGCACGTTGCTCCCTACCAACCAGACAGGACAGCAGCAAGATAGGCACATCCCAGGGTCTCTGCCAGCCCCAGAGAGGGAGGTGATGACTATCCCAGGGCGGACTTGCTGCTGATGGCTCTGGTAGTGGACCATTGCTCATCCCCAGGGTTGACTTGTGTTCAGTGCCAGTGTAGGAAGCTGCAGCCAAATGCAGGTAGCTGGGGGGTGCATTATAATACGGTTTCATAAAATCATAAATCATAAAAATAATAAATCATAAATCATAAAAATGATTAGCTTTTGGCCAGGCCACAGCTTCTTCTTGTGAAGTAAGAGGCTCTGCAGCTAATGACTGGAGAGAAAACTTCATTGCTCTGAGCATCTCCAGGTGGAATTGGGAGAAAACCACCCAGTCGTGGCAAAGCGTGTGGTTAGCAAGCGGCTCTGTGAAGCAGCATGTGCAGCTGTGGCTCGGTCATTTTCCCCCTGCAGGGTAAGGTGGAAGCAGAGTTCCAGCTGCTGACTGTGGAGGAGGCTGAGAAAAGTCCTGTTGGTTTGGGCCGAAAAGAGCCTGAACCCCTGGAAAAGCCCAAGTGAGTATCTGCATTCATCACCGTTAAGACAAACGGCCGATGCCGGGGATAGCTCTGGTTTTGGCAGCTGTTTGTCAGGGAGGAGGGAGAACCCACTCGTCAGGAAGTTCAGACAAATTGAGCAGCAGGGCAGTGGGGTCTGTAGGGCTGGGGCTGCGGAGATTGAAGGGGTCCCGCAGGACCTGTGGCAGCAGCCGCCAGGCTAAGGCTGGCGACTGTACGGAGGGCAGCTCTCCTTTAACCATGTGCCCACACCGTTAGCTGTGCGGGTGCAGAACAGCTCTGCTGGGGCTGCACCCAGCTCAAGAGCCAGCCCTGCTGTCCCCAGCTGCTTTCATTGGGACTGCAGCTATTGCAGCCCACAGGGCGATCCTTCCTAGCAGCAGCAGGAAGGGCTGGTGGCCGTGAGGGTGGCAGGGCACGGATGCAGAGGAGCTGCCCTGTGCTCTGCTGCTCTGTGGCATGAGCCTGTGCTGATCTCTTCATCCCTTCGTGTTCCAGCCGTCCAAAAACGTCTTTCAACTGGTTTGTGAATCCCATGAAGACCTTTGTGTTCTTCATATGGAAGCGGTACAAGAAGTACATCATTGTGCTGTTTGTGGTGGCTCTTCTGACCATCTTCCTGGTTCTATTGATCTACACCATGCCTGGATACATCAGTGAGAAGATCATCAATGGATAAACACTCTCCAGAACAGGACTACTCAAAGGCAGCGGTGATTATTGCTAGAGCTGAGGCTGGACCAGACCATTTAAGGAAACCCTGTAGGTGCTCAGGCAGCCTGCAGAGTGAGAGGCCTGGAGAAGTGGCCTGTCTTTGTGGAGTCATGTCTCTTGCTAAGAACCCATGAGATGCTATGAAACCAACTAACCAACCTACTAAATAAGGCAAACTCCTTCAAAGACAGCTACAGCTTTGGGGAAAATACTGTTTTTTTGTTGAGTGGGGCAGGATGGTGGGAAAAGGATCACAGCAGTCCTGCAGCCATGGCAGCTGGAGCCAGCTCTTGCCACTGAGAGCCATTCTGGAAGGGATGGGGACATGCAGGGCCATCCATGCCCTGGCTGGGAATACCTGGCACCTGAGGAATTCAGAGCACGTTATATAGGGGAAGGCAGGTCTGGTGCGGGGCTGGTGGAGGTGGGACCTGGAAGACCTTCGAATGGGGCTTCTCAGGGTGCTGCTGCAGCTGCTGGGTGGAGGGGAAGAGAAGGATGGTAGGGCCAAGGTGCTCCCCGGGCTGAGGCCACCCTGCTGCAGACAGCCCTTCCCGATGCACCTCTGCCCTTCCTCCCAGGTAGCGCAGCGCTGGGATGTCACTATGGGGCTGTCAGCATGAATCTGCACTGTGGTGTTGGGTTGATGTAAATTAAATAAGACTGGTTCTCAGCATGGTCTCGCAGCCCTGGGGTTCCTGTTTTCTGCACAGACGTTGCTGAGACAAGCTCATGATCGGATCTCAAGTCCAGGTGCTTCAGCAGGAGGTTTGGCCGGATGGCTTCCCTCCACGCAGGAGATAGTGCTCAAAGGGACAGTGGCATTTCCAGTGAAATTAAATGAGTGGGGACAGAGTTTGCTCCCGAATGGCAAACAGGAGCCCCCTCTTCCCACCCCTGTGGACCCCTAGGCTGCAGGGGAGCAAGTGGGCTGTGAAGTCTCGGCTCACGCAGCACCGATGTGGGTCCAGAGCTGGGCCCTGGGGTGCACCTGCTGCTCTTAGCACAGCATCGCCTCAACTTTCTGCAGGAGCTGTCAGGTGGGACATCACCTTCACAAGTGGCACCTGATGCACCCCAGCAGTGTGCACCCCAGCACACCCAGTTTGTCACATCATTGTCTGGTGCAGCCCAGCATGCATGGTGCACCCCAGCAGTGCCCAATGTGCCCTAACAGTTACCAGTGCACCCCAGCACATCTAACACAACCCAGCAATGCTCGGTGCACACCAGGACACCCAGTGCACCCCAGCATGCCACGTGCAGACCTCCAGGCAGCTCCTTGGCTCTTGCAGCCACATCAGCTGCACTCTCCATCGCCCATCAGGCTGGGGCTCCCTGTAACCCAAAGGGAAGCACGTCTGCCCCAGCCTTCCCAAAAATGCTTTGGCTTAGGATTGCAGGGTTTGCAGCTGTGCCACTCTGTGTGTGTGCAATGGGCGTGCTTGCCTGTTTGGGCCATCGGTGTGCAAGGCAAGGGGATCCCTCTTGCCCCCATCACTGGTAGCAGCGTGACCCCAGTCCCCGCCCCAGCCCCTGCCTGGCCCCGGCTCCCGCCTGCAGTTCCCCTTTCTGGTGCTGCCGGGCTGCCGCACCATGGCGGCCCGCATCTCGGTGTGTGACTTTGTGCAGCAGGTGCAGGAGGACCTCAGCTCACCCACCACCTCCGCCTTTGCCGGCCACATGGGCCGCTGGAAGGCCACTGCCTGCAGCCTGGAGGAGGTGAGCGGGGGGACAGTGGGGGCACTCCGAGGGAGCTGGGGGTGGGTGGCCCCATGGTGGTCACATGGGATCTGCACTTGTGCAGTTGTCACTGTGGCATTTGTCATCTGGCCTGGAGAGCAGTGTGAGCATCTCTGGGTGCCGGTGTGTTTTGCAAAAAGGCCGAAGCAAAGGGTTGGCAGAGGCTGGTGACAGTTTGTGGTGGCCAGGTGACAGGCATTAGCTGGTGGGGACAAGAACAAAGGGGGTTGTGTGGGAAGGCTGCATCTCGTACCCAGTTCACACTCCACGGTAAACTCAGAGCACTTTGACCAGATGAGCAGCACCCTAAAAACAAAACAGAATTAAGGGAAGTGCTTGGGGTGGGGTTGGGGGGGGGTTACCTCGCATGTCCAAAGTTGAACCGTGCGGTATGCCAACATGGAAACTTTGCCAGCCAAATACATGAATGGTTCAAAAAATCCATCAAGAAGGGGTCAGAACTGGCTGCTGAGTGCAGCATCCAATGCAAAATATCCTTGGGCCAAATGCTTGCTGACCCTGACGCACCTCAGCAGGAGCTGCGCAGGAAGGAAGGGGCTGCTGGTGCCTGAGGGAGTGAGCAGCAGAGAGCTCCACGCCTGGCAGCCCTGAGGAGCCACAGCAGTGGTGGGGCTGAGCTTTCTGCCAAGAGCGTCCCCACCGCCCACTGACCCACCTGGGGACTAAGCAACAACCAGCCTAGTGTAACCAGCACGCCGGCTTGCTCCTGGGTAAATCAAGGTCTTGCCCCCCATAAAAATATCTCTGAGATTTTGCCACTGTGGTGGGGCTCCCTGTATGGTCTGGAGGCCTCAAACACAGAGAAGGGAAAGGTCTGCAGGGCTGTGCCAGAGTCTGTCTGTGGGCTGTGACCACTGTGCTGCCCTGAAGTCCCCCAGCACCCGGGGTCAGCCAACTCTGCAGGCTGTGAGTGGCTGTGCAGCTCCTGAGCTAAGGATCCTCAGTGGTGGTCACTGAGGCTTTTCTCTTAGCCCTCTGGAGGTCAGAACTTGCTCAGGAGCCCTAGACGTGGGGCAATTTCCTTCTGTTGCTTAATTTTTAACTGTTACTCCACAATTTCTACCCAAAGCAAAGTGAAAACTTCAGTCCTTTAAAACAGAGCTGCTGCATCAGGAAGCTGTGGTTAGAGAGAAAAATGTACACTGCCGAATTTGCTCGTGTCTGCAGAGCTCCTGGCTTGGGACTCATGTCACAGGGTGAACAGAAAATGCAGGGCAGGGCCCCCACTGCTGAGTGGCAGCACACAGGGTCTGCAGCAACAGTGGCAAGGGCTGGTGAGAGCTGAGCTATGCTGGGGACTAATTTCATCTTTGGCAACATAGCCCTGGCGGGCAGGACCAGGCGGGTGTCAGGAGAACCTCCAGCAGGTGGAAAGCTGAAAAATAATGCTGAAGTGTGCCAGCCACTGCCTCCTTGAAGCCAGTGCTCCTCAGGGTCTTGCCAAGACCGAGGTCAGCCCTGGGACCAGTGCAGAGCACTGCTGCATCCATCCCTGACAAGGCCCTGTCCCCAGGCTGAAAAAAATAAACTTGGAGCAATGTTTTAGGTGTGTCATGATGAACTGCTGGTGCCCATGGCCAAAAGTCGAAGTGAACGCTTGGTCTCTGCCCTCTCCACACACAGTGTGGCTGTCCTTCTGGAGACCACTTAGTCCCACACAGGTTACAGGCTCACCCAAGGCTGCCTTGTGAGTGTGAAAGCCATGTCTATGAAGATCAGACTGTGTGAGCTGGTGGTTCCTCAGCCTGAGAATTTCTGCACTCTTGAAAACTCGTGGGAAGGGAGGGGTGTGCTGTGACCCCAGTGTGCTGGAGAGCACAGGCAGGGGTGGGAAAAGTCTGAAGGAGCAGGAGCCACAGGGGCCTTCTGGTCCTGGTCTCGCCTCAGAAAGGCAGAAGTACCCATGCCTGTGACTCCTGAAATGCTTCAGCAAGCAGCTGTTAATGAGGGTGTGGGGGAAAGTCATACAGCAAAGAGCCTTGGGGTGTGCGAATTGCCTTCAGCGACTGAATATTTGCAACAGGGAGCAGCACCAGTACAGGATAAAGCAATGCACACAGCAAAAGCCCTTGCTTGAGCAAGAAGAGTCCTGGCGTGGTATGGGCAGCAGCGTGCAGGAGCGCTGAGCTGCTGGGGGAGGACGGGTTTCCCACCACCACCTCCCTCGAAGGCAGGTCCCCAAAGGGGAAGTCACACAGCTGAGCCCAGTGCAGAACCAGAGCTGTGTCTCCAAGGCAAACACACAACGTGAAAACGCAGGCAGGGAAGGGGGCTTGGGGTTTCCTGCACCGAGCATCAGGCATCTTGTGGCCAGCAGTGTTCTCACACGCACTTCAGACAGCGCACAATCCTGGGAGGTGGTGCTGCCTCTTGAAGCTGGGCTCACTGAACGGTGGGAGCCCGGGGGGGTGGAGGTGGTTATTACCGATGGCCTCGGGGATGTCATGTACCCGTCTGCCCCTGGAGCTGATCCTCTGAAGCTGGGAACCCTCCTGGAGTGATGGTGTCAGCCTGGAAGGGAACAGTCCCACAGGTGGGGGTGGGTTACGGCCCTTCATGGGCTGCACCCTCAGGGAGGGGATTATTGGAGGAAAGGAAGAGGAAGGGCACACGTGGGAGGCTGGAGTGTCTGTGTGTGGAGAGCTGAATTTTGACAAGAGGCAATGTACAAATACAGCTGGCATTGCAAGGGACCTGCAACGGCTCCTGGGACATTCGGAAGGGAGGCAGCTGTCCTGGTCGAGGCGGCTCCCAGCAGCAGCGGGGAGAGAGGCCCTGGAGGCCATCACATAGCTTGGTGATTGGGGTTTCAGTGGAGCACACTCCAAAATGCTCCCTCCCCGTGCCATTTAGAGGCCAGGTGGGGAAGAGGAGGCCAAGTCCAGCTGTGGCTAAAATCTGCTGTAGGGCCGAGGAGGTGAGAAATGTGTTCGATGTCTGGAACTTGGGAGGCCGCCTCAGTGGAGCTTCTGCAAGGGAGACAGACTTCTTCTAAGCCAAAAGGGCTTCACCTCAAGAAGGATGAAGAGAAGCTTTTTGTTAGAGAAAGGACACCTGCAGCGGAGACAGGCTTTGCCTGGGCTGGTCCTCCTTTGCTATCTGTGTGTCTTCTGGAGAGATACGGAGGAACAGCAGAGCCTCTTGTCCTAACCTGGCTGTGCCACACAACCTGCACTGGAGATGTTCACGGCTCCTGTTGTGAGGGTCATGGCTGCTCAGTGACTCATGAAACTACAGGGAGCTGTGGCCCGGGAGGGGACTGCCCCAGCCCTGTAGTGGCACTGACAGTAACCATGTGTTGCAGTGGGATGTGTTTAGGCCTTGAGGTCCTTGCTTAGCTTAAAGTGATTTTAAAGTGTGGGTGACAGCTTCTCCCTGGTGAGCAGGAAATCTGGTAACACCTAATTTGGGGGTATATGTCTGTAATTCAAGTTCTCAGCGTCACTGCTTGGTTATATGCAGGAAACATATAGGAAGACAGTTTTCCACTTTAATGCTCTCTGGGTACCTCAATGTTTATGGTGAAGACCCTCACATGTCGTAGTCTGGGTTGTGCTGACCCATGCATAGCCTGACTTGTCCTCTTCCTCAACAGGGGTTCAGCTGCAAGCCTTGGCTGCTGTGGTGCACAAGGGACAAAGCCAGATGTGGTGCCAGCTCCTGGGTACCCAGCCCCTCCTGATCCTAAACAGTTCTTTTTCTAAAATAGTTTAGAGTTCTCTCATAGTGCCTGATCACTTCTTCCAGAAGGCCAACAGGAAGGCTTGCTGTTATTGAAGATACTCATGGACTGCTGCCCCTGGGCCATCACCTACCTGCCTGCAGGGAGGTCTGGCTTGGGGATGCTGAGGCTTGGGCTGAGTTCATGTGCAAGAACATGTGTATGGATGCAGTCAGTGACCCTAACCTCTGCATTTCTAGGAGTTGGATGCAGACCGAGGTGTGCTGCAGAAGATGAAGAAAGCTGCAAAGGCAGAGCACAGCTGTGGACAAGGTCAGGGCAGAATGGAGCTGAGGGGAGGCTGGGTTGGCTACAGCAGGGAATCTGGGTCACAGGAGCTCCTGTAGCTGGGTGGTGGGATGGGCAGCAGGCTCTGGTGCCTGAGCAGAGCTGGGTTCCTGGCACTGAGTTTATCCTGACCATCCTCCTGCACTCACTGGAGACCGTCCATGTTCCCAGACCTCATCAACCACCTCGCAGCCCACATCGCTGCCCAGGAGTCGTTCTCAGCCAACTACCAGGCGGAGGGTGAGGAGCAGCTGGCCAACGCCTTCAGCACCCTCGCGGCCTTCTCCCAGGAGCTGCTGGTTGCCGTCAGGAGCCTGGTAGGCAGCCCTGTCCCCTGCGTGACCATCGAGCAGAGCCCCAAGTTTGCAGGGGGATGTTGATGGGGGGGGTCCCCAAGAAGAGGCTCTGCTTCATGGCCTGGAGGTCCAAGTTCATCCCTTTCCTGGACTAAGGCAGGAGCCTGTGGTGAGCAGTAGCAGAGCCATAAATGCAGCCTGCATGGCCATGGCCATCGGTGCAGACCCCTGCGACTGATCATGGTGGCCACGCCAGAGCCTGGGGGCTGCAGCATGTGGAGGATGGGTTCCCCCTCCATGCACATGGTGCCAACAGGGAAAGGGCTGTTCCCAGGCATCCTGTCCTGGTTCCTGAGCCAGGCTCTAGTGGCTTTAGAGGATGCCATGCAAAGCCTTGCCATGGAGCCATCCCCTGCACCAGTTTCCAGAGGTTCGTCATGAGCTGGAGTACCTCTCAAGCTCTGCAGAAACATCTACCAGAGTTCTTAGGGACAGAAAGCTCTTTTGTGGGTATATTTGCCTAAATCTGGCCCTTCCTTTGTGCTGAAACCACACAGTTGGTGATCCCAACAGTTGAGCTGGGAGAGCCCTGGGGCTCACAAAAGAGCTGGCTGCAAGGGCACGTTGGAGGTCTCCAGTCTGGTGTCCTACATGAAGCCAGGCTCACCCTAACACTGGCTCGGACTGGCTGTGGCTTTTTCCAGCTTGATAATTTCCAAGGATGGAGGCTTCTAGCTGACTGTTTTCTAAAGTAGTTCCTTCTGTGGGCCCATGAGCAGCCACTGAAGCAAGATGTGTCTGATGACATCTTCTGGGGGCCTGAATGTAGGTACCAGTAGGGAGGGCAGCCAGGTAGAGAGTTCTACGGCAAATAGGTCCTGGGTCCTCAAAGGCTTTTCCTGGCCTTGGTTTCCCCTTTCCTTGTGCAGCATTAGCAAAAGCCACTCTCCCCCTGGCAGGGCCAGGAGCTGAACATTTCAAGGCAGAGAGCTGGGGGCTGCACCCCATTTCCAGGAGCTCTCATCCTATTCTGACCAGCTTGGGCAGTGCCAGCAGCATGATCTCTGTCTTTCCTTTCCAGCTGCAGAGTCTGTACCACAACATTAACTTTTCTCTGGAGTCGTTAATAAAGGGAGACATGAAAGAGCTCAAAGGGGTAAGCAGAGGCTGATGGGGCTGCGCGGTGCTGGGGCTGCTGAACAAGGGGCAGAGCAGTAGAAACAGAGCAAGTTTCTACCACAAAGTCCCCATGATGGTACTCAGGCTGCCAGCCCTCTGGGATTGTCCCTGTAAGCAGGGTATACATTTGAAATGCAGACCAGCTCGGGAGGAGCAGGGGCAGTGCTGCTGCGCCCTGGAGCAGGTCCTTGCTATGGTTCTGGTGCCATCTTCCACTGCACCTGCTGATACTCTGCCAAACGCCCCCCGTTTTCTTCTTCTAGAATTTTACACTTTGCTGCGATAGTATTTTTCCTCTTGAGATACTATGAGCTGATAATAAACCTGAACCTGTTTCAAACTCTAATTTTTCCCGTTTAATCTCCAGTTGCCAAATGGTGAAAGAAATCATGAGCATTTAGGCATCCCATTGGGATCTAGCGCTATGTAGGAACATGAACATGGAAGGAGGGAAAAATTTCTGGAACTTCTAGCATGTAGTAAGGTGATGAAAGAATATAAAATATGAAGGAAAGGAATCTGCTTTTTTTTTTTTTTTGCATTAAGGACAATGTCAAGAAGATTGGGAACCCAGAATACCAGTCAGAGAGAGGAAAAAAAACCAGCTGCCCACAAGGAGTTGTGATTAAGCAGAAGGCATTTTTAATGGGGTCCAACAGGGATCACAGCCTGACCTCAATCTGTCTGACATCCTCTTTAGAATGGAGATAAATGCAAGATCTGTCCTGACAAGGTTCTGCCTTGACATACAAAAGAAATTTAACCTTGAGGAACAGGGAAGTGTTGGGACAGGCACCCAGAGAGGCTGTGGGGTCTCCATCCCTGGGAGTTTTTGACATCTGCCTGGACAAGGCGTGGTCCTAATTCACTGCTGCCCCAGCCTGGAGCAGGAGGTTGGACTAGGGACCTCCTGAAGTCCCCTCCAACCTGATTTACTCTGTCTGTCTGTGAGACAGAAGTCTGCAGAACACTAAGCAGTGAGAACAGGGCAGAACACGTGGGATCGGTGCAAATGCATTCAATGGACAAGCGCAGATGTCTATAGCAAGATGGTGACTGCTGGAGAGACGATACACATACGTGTGATTTATGTTTTGGACAGTGTGTGGATGTGTAATTGCATGTGTGTTTGTGTGCACACCAGCATGTGCCTGTGAGTAAACCTGCACTGGTGAGCACACTGATCCTCAGCGCACGTGGCAGAGGCGAGCACAGGGTCCTGGGGAGGGACAGCCCCGTGGACAGCCATGTCCTGGGGCTGTGGGGGCCTCAATACTAGGGTAACCTGGTGGGAAAACAGTATGCTGAGGATGAGGAAGGATCTGTCCCGATCGCAGCCATCAAACAATTCCTTTGGCTCTCCCTAGGAGTTCAAGAAGCCCCTTGAGAAGGCCTGCAAAGACTATGAGAGCAAACTGTAAGTTGCCAGGCTCCCTCACCCTGAAACCTGGACCTGGAGGCTCATTTCTGGCTGCCTTCTCCAGGGAGCAGTCGGACAGAGCCTTTCAGGTGTTCGTCCTCTTTCCTTGAGCGCGAAGATCGAGAAGGAGAAGCGTGAGCTGGCGAAGCAGCACGGCATGGTGCGGAGCGAGGTGAGCGGGGGGGAGATCGCCGAGGAGATGGAGAAGGAGCGCAGGACCTTCCAGCTGAACATGTGTGAGGTAAGGACAGGGACAGGGCAAGTGGGAGTGGCCGAGGCATGGCATGGACCCCACAAGTCTGCCCAGCTCCAACGTGTCCCAGTCCTTTGAGGTCTGCCCACACGGCCCCCAGCACTGCCTGGGTTGCAGAAGGCTCAAGCCAAAGTGGGGTAGGGGCTGGTCAAGGGCACGATCCGGTATTAACCTGGCAGCAGGGGGCACTGCGCGTCCACCGCGCCTTCTGCCAGCCCAAAGCCCTGGTGCTCATGGGCTCTGCCTGCCACCAGCTTCTTGGCCCATAGAAGCCACATGAGCTGCTCCCGTCAGGGCATGACCACCAGGAAGAGCCACAACACGCTGCTCTTCACTGGTAATGGGAGGGGGGACGTTAAAAAAGTGCATGAACAGCGTTTCTCTCTGAGCTACACATTCAGTCCCTGTGTCCTTTTCCCTTCAGTATCTAATCAAAGTGAATGAGATCAAAACCAAGAAAGGGATCAACTTGCTGCAAAACCACATCAAGCACTGCAGCTCACAGTTCAAGTAAGATGACCTGCAATCTGCCCCCCCTGCCCTTCACTCCAGAAGTGCTGGTTTCAGAGGGAATCTTTGGGGTGGTTCAATTCGCAGGGCCTAAGAGTTTTGTGGTTTACTTGGCCTGTCCTCTAGCACGCCGATAATTCTCTTCTCTTGGAGGTGATGGAGCCAAGGATCTCCAAGGGCTGTGTCTTCTCTCGTTAGTCTGACATTTTCATAAGACAATCTAAAGTAGAAGGCAGGCAACTGTCACTGAAATCTAGGATGTGAAGAAGACAGAGTGCTGAGCCCTGAATTTAACTGCCTCCGACTCTTTTAAAAGTATATTTCCTAACACAGATCCTTTTGACTATGAAACAAAAGTGTTGTCTGCTGAAAGTGTTGATGGGCACAGAGCCAGGAGCTCAGGACAGCCCAGTGCAGGCTTCGCAGCCAGAGCTGAGAGCAGGATTTCAGGATGTGCTCTTACATCAGCCTCTCCTCTCAGTTTTTTCCAGGAATGTTTAAATGCAACAGCAAAACTTAAGAAGTTTACAGAGAAGCTCATCCCAGAGCTGCAGAGTGTGAGTGCTCCTCTGAAGCTGGGTCTGCTGGGGAGGAGCGGGCTGGAGAGCAGGGGTGTCTGCCCCAGGGCCTCCTCTTCCTCTGCACAAGTCGATCTGGGGAGCTGTGCATCTGTTAGTCACTATTTGCTGAGCCTCCAGTGCGTAGTGACCTTTTAGGGGAAAGTGAAACCATCACTGGGAGTGGGAAAGCATCGTACCCTAGGGCACAGGATGGGAAGAACAACCATGGAAATGGATACCAGAGGCACTGACGCATTCAGCTCTCAAAGCCCTAGCTGCTTCTCAGGCTTTCAGGTTTCTGCTCCTGGCTTTCCCTGCCCATTGCTGCCAACTCAGGCTCTTCATGCTCTTCCTCAGTGGCTTTGCCTTGCTACAGAGCTTTTCTCAGGGGGCTGTGTAAGCCTTGTGACCTTTAGCTTTTGACTTTGGGCTCTGGCAGTCATACATGGCCTGGAGACTGTCCATTGGTGGTACCATGTCCTCCAAGTCCTTGTAAGTCATTTGCAGAGTTCTGGGGTGTAACCCTGACCCAGACACTGTGATGGCATCACCTGTACTCATCAACCTGGCCCTGTAGTGCTGCTCTCCTCTGGGCAATCGCTGTTTTGTTTGAAGACGCCTGCTTTAGGCAAGCCATCCTGCTTGTTCCATGAAGTTATCATTCATATTGAAATTAAAATTCATCATTTAAATCACAAAAAGAGAGGACATGCCACCCTGACGCTGGGTAACTGAGCACGGCAAGCAGCATTTGCCTGATGCCCCATGCAGATCAAGCCCCAGGCTCCATTTTGGGGCCACGCTCCGGCACCAAGGTCCCTGGTGGAAATCAGCTTTTTGGTGGCTTGGAGACCTTTTAATTACTGACACTACAGAACTTGAGAGAAAAAACAAACAACTGCAGTGACCTTCAAGCTATTGGTTGTTTTTACACTGCGGAGAGCTGCAAACTGCTGTTTTCTCAGAAAATAACACGATGGCTAAATTGCAGGCTGCTCTTGCCACAGCCCCGTGTTGCCTGTGGACGTGCCTGCTCCCTCCCTCACAGAGGTTTCTGCAGAAGAGTTTTGTGCCTGGGCACTGCGGCACTGCAGGGGGTGAGCGGCCACCTCCCACCTCTGGCCTGTGGAGGCAGCGAGGGGCAGGGAGAAGCCTCTGCTTCGCCAGGGCAAGGTGAAGGTCCCTCCTTCTCCTCGTGTGCGAGCTTTCTCTGTGCTGTGCCCTGCAGCTGAAGATCAGGCAGGATGAGGAGAAGAAGCAGCTCTGTGCCCTTCGGGATCAGCTGAAGGCGGTGTTGCAGCTGGAGCAGAGGGAGGTAAAGCCGGGACCTTCTTCCCAGGGTGCGGGTTGCCCGCTTCCCTCCTGCCTGAAGCCTCCCTGTCCCAGCTGCCTCCTGCTGTCCCCGCCAGCTGCTGTAATCCTTCTCCTTCTGCCAGGACGCTGGAAGCAAACAGGCAGGGTACAACATGCACCAGCTGCAAGGGAACAAGCAGTACGGCACGGAGAAGACAGGGACCCTCTATAAGAAAAGCGATGGGTGAGTTGGGATCCAGCATGTCCCTGTCAGTTGTGCTTTGGTCACCTGGGGCCAGGGTGGGCTAGCCCAGCCCGACCTCCTTTCCTGGGACAGTGACAAGGGCAGAGGAACAGGATGAGGTGTGTGTGGCTCTGTCCCAGCCTGCCATGTCTTCCCACACAGGGCTGCAGGCAGTTCAGCGTCTGTCTCGTGGCCCCGAAGGCATTCCTCTCCTGAGGAGCTGCACAGTGCTTTCGACTTCTCCCTATGGACTGGGACAGGACTTAGAGATAGGCTGGGTGATGTTTTCTGCTCTGTTTCACTTCTGTTCCTCACAGCCCTGACCCTTTGCCTTTCCAACCCCCTGGCTCCACAGATCAGCGCTGGGCTCAGCTTCCTGAGAGAGATTTAGGGGAAGGAGCAGAAATGGGGGGGTAGATTAGAAGCAGTGCGGATAAATGTCGCTTTGGAGATGGTATCATGGGTAGAAGGGAAAGCCAGAAGGGAGCTGGTGTTCCCCTAGTGCTGCTTTAGCCCTGTCCTGTGCCCATGCCTGGCAGCCAGACCATGAGCTCCTGGAAAGTGCACTGCTGTCACTGGAGAGAGGGTCTCTCACCTGTGCATGGGAGCCTGTTTGCTGGGAATCAGAGGGGTCCTACACTGGGAGATGCACATGTCTGGGAAGGACCATGAACAGTCCTAGAAAAACCTGAAACTGGACAGAAAATTATGAATTGAAGCTCAGGAGTCTCCTTCACCACAAGCTGGAGTTCAGTTTCTCTTCCCTTTTGGGTGTGTCTCCTCCATCTTTTCCCTGTTTACGGTTGTGGATGTTGTTTGGAGCAGTTTGTAGGTGATGATCCTGGCTGTCTGCTGGGGACACCTGCAAGGGCCTGTGTGCTCTGCTAGCCAGACTTGCTGCCCCAAGCAATGCTCTGTGCCTACATTGCCTCTGCAGCTCTGCAGCAGCTGTGCTGCCTGTCTGTACAAACCCATCCTTGTGCCATATGATGGGACCTTCTTGTTCCCAGCAGACCACATGACAGACTCTCTGGCAGTACGGCCAGCGTGTCCCATTGCATGGCTCTTGTGCCCACCAGCACTGCTGCATGGCACAGTCTGCTCCTCTCCATGGAAGGCACGCACCCTTTTGTCTCACCCTCTGCTCATTTCCAGGTTGAGAAAAGTCTGGCAGAAGAGGAAATGCACCATCAGCAATGGCTACCTGACCATCTCTCACAGCATGGTAGGAGCTGCTTTGTCCATGTCGTTCTGCTCCTGCCTGGGAGCTGCTGCCCACCCTGCTGGGTCAGCAGAGACCCTGCTGCCCACCAGAGCAGTGGCTTCTGGGACCCAGCAGAGCCCTCGTGCCTCGTGCTTGCGTTGCTGCGCTGACCCAGCAGAGCTGAATTCCCACTGAGACTTAAGTCCCTGTGACCCAAGGGGCAAACATGGGAGGCCCTCATGCACCTGTGTGCATGGAAGGGAGTGAGCCTGAGGACCAGGCACCCCCAGCATGGGGTGGCTGTTGGGGAAGAAAAGGTCCAAGTTGCGATTTCTTGCATTGCTCCTGAGAGCAGAGCCAAGGGTGAATGCTGGGTGCAAGGCAGCTCCATGGCTCTGGAGACAGGTGGTGGCTGTCGCTGCTGGGCCTTTTGATGCCATGAGGACTGAGATTTCCTTGTTCTGCTCATAGCCCAACCGTCCCCCAGCCAAGCTGAACCTCCTGACCTGCCAGGTGAAGCCGAATGTGGATGACAAGAAATGCTTCGATGTGGTTTCACGTGAGTGCTGGCGCCTGCCCTGCGGCTCCTGCAGAAAGCGTCTGGAGAGATTTTGGTGCTTTGGGTTCAGAAAGGGAGAGCGAGCAGGGAGGAGGTGAAGCTCTGTGGCTTTGGGTCAGCTTGTGGGGGCAGTTCTGCTGGGGGCAGCTCTGCTCTGAAGCAGCGGTACACCCGCAGGCCATGACATGGGCACCACAGCAGCGTGGGTGCATGTGGACCACGCAAGCATAGTTCCATGTAGCAGCTTAGCCAACACCAGCATCCCTCTGTCCCAACGCGGGAGCAGGTTGGGGGAGCACCGTGGAGGGGCTGAGTGGGAAGGAGGTGGCTGTCACCCTGCCAAGCCCAGCTGATGGGGTGGGTGAGCGTGGTGCCCAGGGGAGCACGACTCTGTGTGTTTCAGACAACCGCACATACCGCTTCCTGGCAGAGGATGAGCAGGACTGCTTCACGTAAGTACTGCTGGCAAAGGGCAGCTCCTCTGGCTGCCGCTGAGGAGCCAGCGCTGTGGCTAATTAAGCAACTCATGGCTGCCCGTGTTTGATGTCCTTCCCATCCTTGTATTCTGATCACTTTCGGGGCTGAGCGGGTCACAGGGACCCACGGAGGTTCTTGGCACCCACTTTGCTGATGGCGTCCTGTGCAGGAGCCTTGTGCTTGCTGGCTTCATGCAGAGCTGGGCTCTCCCCTGCAGGGCCCCCTTCTAAGCCACTTTCTGCCCGTGCAGCTGGGTGTCCGTCCTCAGCAACAGCAAGGAGGAGGCACTGAACGTGGCCTTCAGCAAGGCGCAGGGCGGAAGGGAGAGCAGCGGGGAGGAGCTGACCCGGGCCATCATCGAGGAGGTCAGAGGCATGCCTGGGAACAGGGAGTGCTGCGACTGCTCAGCCCCAGGTGAGAGCCAGCTGCTTGCCTTCCCTCCCTGCTCCAGCAGCTCTCTGCTGCTGGTCCTGCTGCACAGCTTGTGCCCTGGGTGGTGGAAAGGACAGGCAGGAGATGGGCATGAACCCAGCAGTGTTGTCTCTGCAGATCCCACCTGGCTCTCCATTAACTTGGGCATCCTGATCTGCATCGAGTGCTCTGGGATTCACAGAGAGATGGGCGTGCACATCTCCCGCATCCAGTCGCTGTCTCTGGACAAACTGGCAACCTCTGAATTGCTGGTAGGATGCTGCTGGTGTGCTCTGTCCACAAGCCTCCTTCGTTTGCTGTGGCCTTTCTGAAACAAAGTTGCTTCAGTGGAATTTTCCCCTCTTAAACTGGCCCATACCAAGCCGTAATTCCTGGAGTGCCACAGTTACTGTGGCAAGCATTGCCATCTTCAAGGATAAGATAACTCTGCTGTTCCTGGGTCACCCATCTTCCCCAGCTTTGTCCCCTGGTGCAGGGGAGCTGCAGGGCAGGACCAAGCCCAAATAGGGGTAGAGCAGAGTGTGGGGCGGACAGGGGTCTGGTGGCTTTCTATGGCACTGTTTTAATGCGTCATGAATGGCAAGGGCTTGGTCGGCCCATGATGGGAGCTGCTGGTGTCAGGACAGGGGATGGGAGTGTTGGCAGGGACCATTGCTCTACCTTGGTGCTTTTGCAGCTAGCGAGGAATATTGGCAACGCTGGCTTCAACGACATCATGGAAGCGAATCTTGCCAGCTTCTCCCTGAAGCCCGTGGCACACAGTGACATGTGAGTTGCTCCACAGGAGTTGGTGTTTGTGGGCATGCTCTGTGGTCCTGCTTACTCCTCCACAGTGGCCAGGCACATGGCACTGCCCGGTCTACTCCCCAGACTCTAACTTTGGAAGCAATTTCATCAAGCCCAGCAGGACAGGTTTGATAAAGGAGACTGGAGAAGTGAGGCAGAGCCATCAGGACAAGGGTCAGGATCAAGGAAACAGTGCTGGAAAGGGCCAGGCAAGAAGAGAAACCAAAAAAAGTGGAGTTGCCAAGCAGAACAGCCCTGGCTGTGCACATCAGCAGGGAGGGAAGGGTGGGAGGGAAGTAGCTGGGACCCAGGGCTGGTGAGCTCCGTGTAGGCATCTACAAGGGAGGAGAAATGGTGAGAAAATGAATGCTGGGCATCATGACGTGTGTGGCCAAGCTACCTGTGATGTGAGTGCAGAGAGACACAAGCCTGTACTAGGTGCCTGTGTCTCTTGTTGAGGCTGTGGGGTTGTTCATTCACTATGGATGGAAGTCATAAAACCTGCTTCTGAGATTGCATACAACATTTTGGCTAAGAAAATGCAGAGTTAACAAGAGTTGTCTGTCCTCCTGCTTCTGCAAGGTTAGAGGAAGGATATCTGGCTTGAAGGGACCTGAACTGGCTTGTTGAAAGAGGAGAGGAAGGCACGTCATTCCTCCTTGGCCTTTTGCACCAGAGCTGCAGGAGTGGTAGGGACAGGAGAGCAGCAAGGAGATACCACAATTCACATCTGGGAGAGAGCAGAGCTGGTAGCTGCAGGCATTCTCAGGAGATGTGAGCTCAGACCCACTGTCCTGTACCCTGGAGTATCCCGGCTTCTAGGAGAGGACAGGGGAGAGCTCGAGGGTGGCTGGTACAGCAATAGCTGGGGGCTTCTCCAGGGCTTAGCGCTGCAAACCTGGGCTTCAGCAGAGCTCTTGGGGGAAACCCACAGCTGGGGCTATCAGGGCCAAGAAGACTTTCAGGGGGCTGGAGAGGCAGACGTGGCACCATCTGGGTCCATTACAGGTGTGTAAGTCCCAGCTAGGTCACCTTTTAGACAGTGTGGATCTACCCCACAGTAAGCAGATGGGTAAGGACCAAGCACCTCTGGCTGGTCACTGCAGCTGCTGACCCTGAACTCTCCAGCTGGAGAGCTTACTTGGCGAGACCTCGTCCAGAAGTTGTCCCTGATCCCTGGGTGCTCCTGCCCAGCTGAGTCCAATACAGAGCCCTTCTCTGCCAGAGAAGAGGTGATGGAGGGTTATGGAAGTGGTGAGTGCTCAGGAGAGGGCGAGAGCCACTGATGCTTCCCCATCTCTCCCAGCAAGAACCTGGGGCATCAGAGGAAGGTGGTGGGAGGACAGGAAGGGTGCTGCAGTGCCTGGCAGGTCTGGAGGGGAGAGGAGGAAAGCAGCTGGGACAGCAGGAGAGGAAGGGCTGCCCCTGGAAGCTCATGGGGTTGCTCTGTGGCCCCTAATTCTCACTTGGCTGGTCTCTACCAGGGCCTTTCGGAAAAATTTCATAATTTCCAAGTATGTTGAGAAGAAATATGCCAAGAGGAGCCCTGCTGCTCAGCGCCCGAGCCTCCCAGAAGCCGTCAAGAGCAAGGACATCTTTTCTTTGCTCCAAGCTTATGCTGAGAACATGGATTTGAGCAAGCCTGTGCAGGCACCTCTGCAGGTAGGGCACCTGGCGGAGGGCAGGGGACCGTCCTGGCACCACCACAAAAGGGGCTTGCATGGGCAGCCCCAATGCTGCCCTCCTGGTGAGGGCAGAACCCTCCTGCTTCTGCCCATAGAAGGCGGTGGTGTGTTTTGGGGGTGTTTGGGGATGTTTTGGCAGGTTCTTTGCCAAAAGAACCTTCAGAGTGAGGAACACCATGGCAGCGGGAGGTTTTGCTGTGCCATCCCCTTTCCCAGCAAGGACATTGGTGGGAGTCCTCCTAAGTAAAACTGAAGGAGCCAAGTGCTGCAGTGAGCAAGAAACACCCTCAGAATGGGGTGTTTGGGGATGTCTGCTGGACGGGGGAGAAAAAAAATCTTTTGGTTGCTGTTTCTAAATGTGAAAAGAGCATCCTCTTCACGAAGCCACCAGAAATACATCAGAAAGGTGCTAGGTAAAGGGCAGATGTCAAGAAAATGAGTGGCTAGGCTTCAGAGAAAAATGAGTAAGTTGCATAGAGGACAAAGCCGAACGTGAGGAAAGGATGATTAGAAAAACTTTCCTCAAGAAGTGTGGCCCCATGGCTCTACACCCACTGCCTAACTTCTCACCAGCCTTGGTGGGCATGACTCTAAAGAGAGAGAAGGCAAACCTGCTCCTGCTCACCTGTCAGGGATTTTAAGTGCATGAAGAGCAGTTCCTAAAGGACAGAGCTCCTCTCTGGACGGCAGTGCTGGCCTTCACAGTCCCATCCTGTTGTGCGCTGTTTCTGCCTTGGTTACAGGAACTTGGGGAGACCGTTCTCCACCTGGCAGTGCTGCTGTCTGATCGAACCTCTTTGCATATCACTGATTTCCTTATCCAGAACAGGTAAGCTCAAACCACCCCGCCAGCTTGTCATGTCTAAGCCAGTGCTAGTGAAAGGTGCAAGAGTGATGGGCTTCTCCAAAATGCTCCCAAAGAAGAGCAGAAGCACCAGGGCTGACCTTCCAGCAAATGTGCCTCGGGGTGGACTTGTGGTGACCATCGCTATGTCAGAGGGGCCTTGGTTTCCCTCACCTCCTCTGGGTTCAGGTGTGGTGGTGGTGGTGGCCACCGCTTCTCTAGCCGCCTCCAGGAGAGATGGGAACAATGACACGGAGGCCAGCATGTACCTCCGGGATTTGCTGACAATATCCACCTTCTGTTGCAGCGCGAGCCTGGAAAAGCAGACTGCAGCAGGGAACGCACCACTTCACTACTGCAGCTCTCACAACAAACCCGAGTGTCTCAAGCTGCTGCTGAAGGCCAAAGCCAGCATTGCCATCAGTGAGTGGCCAGGGGATCCCGGAGCTTCTCAGCTCTTCTCTGGAAATAATCACCCTGACCTTGCTTAGCAGGGCTTGTCTGCAGCGGGGGAGATTCAGGCGAGGCAGGTTAATGATGGCGTTGTGGGGAGCAAGCCCACAGGGTGGCAGGCACTTAGCTCAAAGCCAACCCTGCAGTGCTGGAGAGTGGGTAGGAGGGCTGCCAAAATGCTGCTTCAGAGACCAGCATTGTGCTGGTGCTTTGGAGCCCAGGTCACAGGTTCAGTCATTCACAGTGCCTGCAAATGTCCTCTTCACAACGCAGAAGTGAACTTTAAAACCAGGCTCCTTGGGTGGCGTGGGAGGCTACAAATATTTTCAGTGTCAGTGAGTGAGTGACTGGGCTGGAGCCGTGCCTCCTGGGGCACTCCTGAGGTGCACCTGCCTCCCACAAGGGCAGAGACACCATGGTGGGGTGGTAGAACCTGGCGGCATGTCTCTGCAGCCGCACAGTGGTCTGGCAGCCAAATTTCTCACTGCCTCAGCCGTGCCAGCTGCAGCACTGCCTGACCCATCTTTGCTGACTCTTCTGGCTGCATCTCAGGTTCTCAGTGCAGACCCTCAAGTTCTCAATGGGAGTTCTCCATGGTCCCTTAGGGTGCAGACCTCTTGTCCTTCCTCTGCCCCAGGGTCCCCGCAGCTGCCCACCCCTCCCCAGCCAGCCCTGTGCCACAGCTCTGCAGAGACAGGCCTACAATGAAACTGGAGTAAAACAGGGGTTGTCGTTTGCCCTCGCGCTGCCATACCCACGCTCGCAGGCGTGGGGCGTCCAGGCAGCCTGCCCATCCACCAGGCACCAGGACACACGTACCACGTCTGCCCAAAGCTCCCTGCAGTGACTCTGAGGACAAGGGGTGCCAGCTTTGGGGCTGATTTTAGCATTTGGGCTCTGGCAGTGACCGTGCTCTTCCTCCCCTCTTTCCTGTCCCATTTCTGTAAGCCATCAGGATTTACTCATGGTCCTTTCTCTCCTTATCTGTCTGTCTCATTGCCCTTGCTCTCTTCTTCAACTTCCCACCACTACCCATTATTGGCTTGAGCCTTTTTTTCAATCTGGGCTTAGGCTATCACATCTTTTTGGCTGATTTGCACCCAGCTTGTTTGAAGCAGCAGGCAGAAGCAGCAGTCAGAAGCAGCAGGCAGATGTGATGGGATCTGAAGGGTCTGTTGACCTTGGTGCTATCAGCACCTCGCGCCGCCTCTCTGGGTTCTATTCCTCCTGCACTGGACACGTCCTCTTCTCTTTCTCCCATGACTGGAATATATCTGCTGCAAGTCTCTGCAGGCTTTCCACATGCAGCACTGCCCTTCGCTTCCCCTGAGCAAGGCTGAAGGCTGCCTTTTCTCCCCACAGCTAACAAAGCTGGAGAGACCGCCCTGGACGTTGCCAGGAGGACAAGACATCACCAGTGCGAAGAGCTGGTAGGACACGGTGCCTCAGCCCTGGTTTTGGGACACATGGGAAAGGCCAGGGGATGCTTGGTGCAGGGCCACCCATGTCCTTCAGCACCTCCACTGCTGGTGTGGGACACAGAGGGGGGTGCCAAGGGGTCTGTTGGGCGTTGGCCCTCCTGGGGTGGGATACCTTGGGGCTGGGCAGTTTGGGACAGGCCAGGCAGGGGTACTTGAAGTTGTACCAGGCCATATGGGCTGGCATCATCTCCTTGGTGAGTTCAAGCCCTGCTTTGGCCATGTCTCAATGTGTGTTTGGACACCTTTGCAAAACTCTTGGCCTCCTTTGTGGCAGCCCCTCATACAGCTTGCGATTATTTCTTCCACAATCAAATGGTTGGTTGGGGATGGGGCTGGTGGGGCAGGACAGGGCTGGTAGGTCCTCAGGGAGCTCCTCCATGTCCCAGCTCCTGCAGGCCCAGAACAACCAGTTCAACCCGCATGTCCATGTGGAGTACGAGTGGTGGCTGGGCGAAGACGACATGTATGAGAGCGATGAAGAGCTGGATGAGAAGGTGAGGACCCTCCATGGGCCTGAAGCTCTGCAGAAGAGCTCGGGTCCACTCATGCCACCACTGGCCCTGCTCTCACCACACTGGAGCGGGTGCTCCTCCTGTACTGGCTGCTTGCCCTTGCCTTTGCTCTAACTTACAAATGTCTGCTTTCCAGCTGGGTCTTGTGAAGAGGGGGCCTGCTCGCCCCCAGAGCTTCTGCCGCCCCCCTGCCACTGCCAGCGGGCCAGAAGCAGCAGGCGCGGTGTCCCAGGGGAGGTGGCTGGACACCTACGCCGTGCCACATGCCCACCTCCGCAGCCTGGACGTGCCACCAGCCCCCTCCTACCCGCCTCCCTTCCCTCCCCATCGAGCAAAGTCAGGTGAGATCCTGCGTGGGGTGGTGGGGTGAGCTGCTGGAGCCATGCAGCATGGGTCCACAAGCAGAGGATGGGGCCCTGACGAGGTGTGAGGTCCGGTGCTGTAGAGTGCCCTTCTGTCCTCATCTCCTCGAGGGAGGCTGGCTTGTGCTGACACATCTGTCCTAGCCCTGAGCCCCACTGTGAGGCGCAGCATGGTGTGCCCTTACCCTTGGTGCCCCCGCGCTGGCACTGTCAGGATGCGCTGTACCCTCCGGAGTGCCACTGCTGTTGGGAAAGGCAGAGGTGCACGTCTAGAGATAGGGATGGGAAGAAAACACTGCCGGCAGAAACAGCAGCTTTGCAGTTCTGCTCCTTGGTGAGACTGGCTGCTGCTGCCCTTGCCCAGCCTTTCCATGCTGTGTTCCAGCTCCAAAAATTGGAGGTCCCTGGTTCCTTGAGCTGTCCTGCTTTCTAGCAGACTTGCCAAGTCCTGCCTGACCTCCCCTCCATCTGTCCCGTCTCTGGCTCCAACCTTACAAATTTCTCAAGTCAGACCTGTGAGCAGAGAAATGCACATCCCTGTCAATGTGTTTGTGCCAATTTTCCTCTGCAGCTTTGCTCCTAGGAGCTCTGCTTGCTTTTGACCCATGATCTGTTCTTGGTCCCTTTTTAGCTCCGGAAAGGACCCGTCCACTCCTTACCAGCTCATCCGTCTTTGCTGAGGACACGAGAACCAGAAGCAGCCCTCCCCTGTCTCTGAACATTAAGCACAAGCGCACGTCCTCAGAGCCAGCTCCTTGGGTACCGCTTAGCCCTGACAAACCCAGCCTCAGCCTGGCTTCAGGTAACAAATGGACGGGCCCAGGAGGAGGAGCCTGGCCGTGCCCTGGGGATCAGCGGTGCAGGTGGAAGGGCCCCTGGAGCTCTGCAGCCCAGCTAGATCGGATTGGCCGTGGCTTTGTGTAACCATGGCAGCTTGAGGGCACTTTGGAGCTGCACAGCCTAGCTCCCACCACTGCTGGCTCTGCCTGGTGACACTTCTCCTTGCCACATCCTCTTCCCCCGCTGCCTGTCTTCAGCCCATCCCCAGACTCTGTCCCCCTTCCTGCTTTCCATCTCCTAAGCCGATGGGGAACTTGTTGCCCATGCAGTGCCAAGGAGCAGGACCATGATGCACAATGCTGCCCAGGAGCTGTGGTTGCTCTTGTCCATCTGTGATTAAAGGTGGGAGGACATGACCATCCTGCTTGTGTCACAGGTGCCCCGATGGCCGTGGACTGTCTCTATGCATCTGTCTCCAAGAAAGCAGGACAACCTGGCCCACAGCAATCCCTCCAAGAGTCAGATCCATGTTCTGGACATGCCCCGGATGTTCCACCTCCTCTTCCTCGAAGAGGCAGTTTGGTAGGTGGCTGTGTGCCAGGATCACCTCAGCTCAGCTCCTGGGTGTGCCTGCATTTACCACGTTCAGTTCTGAACTGAGCTGGAGCTGGACCCTGCAGCCTCTCCTCCCAGCCCCTCTGCTGTGCCTCCCTGGCACTGTCATCTCCCCACCAGATGCTGGGAATGCTCTGCATGGAAATGGCAGGTCATTGCCATTGCGCACCAGGCACATGGAGATTACTGTTATTTACTGCTAGCCAAAATGCCTGTGATGCTCCAGTGCCTTTTGAGAAAAGCCTTGTTCATAAATTCAGGTCAGGGTACACTTTTGAGTACGGACAAATGTGCAATGACCACCCTGGCCCAACCTCTCTGTGCTTCAGGGGCCTCCCTTCTCCCCAGCCATTTCGTTAGCGGGACCTTGCCTGGGTTGCTCAGTCCTGGGTTGTACTGAGCAGCACTGCTGCCTCCTCTCAGAGATGCTGTGAGAACTGGAGCCCCAGCCAGGGCCACCAGCAGTGCCACAGCCCTGGGGAAGAGGAGCAGGTGCCTCTGGACAGATGCTCATGCAGAAAGAGGCCTCTTCTGGATCCCTGTCCCATCGAAACTTCCAGCCCTCCCTCCAGCAGCAAACCTTCCCATCTCTTGTACTTGCTCCTCACACATCTTTGCCAGGGGTTCTGGGATCAAGGCACTAAAGCCACTTTATTTGTGTCCGACAAAGCTGGTGGCACAAGGGATGGAGGAGGCCTGACAATGCTCTCTCCTGCTTGCAGAACAGACTGCTGTTCCGCAGGGTCCGCGCTCTCTACGACTGCAATGCTGACCGGGAGGATGAGCTGACTTTCCGCACAGGCGAGATAATTGTGGTGTCTGAAAAGGAGGACAGCAACTGGTGGGTGAGTGAACTTGTGTGTGCTCGAGGGCATTGGGATGCACATGACTCCTCTCTCCATCCGTCTCCTGCCTCTGTCCCATGACAGTCACACTGGTTGACATCTGTTCTGCTGCTGTCTCTCCACCTTCCATCTTTTCCTTGACACTATCTCCTGCTTACACCTGGGCAACCTGCTCCGAGATCACTGCATCCTCATGTCTTGCATGGAGCTCACACCTCCTGTCTGCTCTGCTGTTGGGACAGAAGCCAGCACGTTTCCCTGCCACTGCTCACGGCCGTTCCCCTCACCCCACGGCAGCTTCCTTGCCCACCCCAGCCAGCCACCCTCTGCGCAGGCATCAGAGACCGCTCACCTACGGGTCACTGTTGGCTCTCTCTAAGGCAGGCAGGTCTTCAGCCCTGGTATGAACCTATGAGAAGAGCACAAGAAGCTTAAAATATTCATATCCTCTCTTGCAAACAGTGGGTCTTGCCCAGTACGATTGGTTGGTATCTCCAAAACAGGACATCTTTGGGCAGCCGTGGTGGCTTCTGCAGCCTCAGCAGAGCCAAATGCCAGGAGGATGCTGCTGTGCCACAGCCTCCTGCAGACCTCTGGGGCTGCAGTCCTGCAAACCAGGAGCTGCCCTTGCAGGCAGCAGCACGTCTGGGTTAGACACAGGCATGAACGCACCCCTCACCCACACCTTAAGGGAGTGAAGCAGCAAGCAGTGATTACAGTTGTGGTTTCCTGGTCCTTCAAGCAGCTGCAGACAGCAATTACAGATACTTATTGTCTGCTCATTGAGTTCCGCCAGTAAATAATTTGTTCACTTTCACTGTTTTTCTTATAAGCTGTACATTCTTTGTAATTAATGCAATTAGTTTTAGAAATAAGCATTTTTATGTGCTGTAAATAAAAGCTCCCCAGGGGGTCACAACCTGTGAATCTGCCTCAGTTTCCTGGGTGAGCTGCAGGCTGTGGGTGGCACAAGCGAGCCCTGGGCTGCAGGGTCAGGACACTTCTCCAAGCCCTGCGGGGCCTAAGCACAGGCGAGTCAAGTTTGCAGGAGGAGAAGAAAATCTAAAGGTGTCGTTTGCTGTCAGCAACTGATAGCCTTCATTTAAAAATGACACCTAATTTCTAATCCAAATGTGTCCAAATTCTCCATCCAGCCATCAAATGTATTTCTGCATTGGAGAAGAGTCCTTTCTCCCAGACATTGATCAATCAATATGCAACATTCAAACGTCCTCGTGTGCTTCTGTCCCCTTCTGTAACATCACTTTTCACAGTTTGTATATTTTCTGTCTCTTTCTTGTCCTTCCGATGCACAGGCATTGCCCATGGTCCCCTAGTGCTGTGTGCAGGTTCAGCCTCGCTCCCTTCTCCTGCACATCCTCCTTTTCTCCCACCAGCCACCACATCCTGCAGAGCTTTGTCTTCACCAGACCGGCCCTGTTTCAAAGTCTGGTGCAATGCCAGGGATGTGCAGGGATTTCCCCTCTGAAGGCTGTCCCCTTGATGGGGATGTCGCTAATGGAGCTCGGGCATTTGAGTGCACGTCCTGGCCCTGAGGCAGGGCTGTTGGAGCAACTGTGTGGGTGCAGGTCCTCGTTCCCCTGAGCACCCCTGTGCTGTGCTCACTGCTCCCTTTTTTTCCTTTCTCCCCACAGAAAGGCTGGATTGAAGGGCAGCCTCACAGGCAAGGCGTCTTCCCTGCCTCGTTCGTTCACGTGCTCAGCGAATAGGAGCCGCTTCCATTTGGGAGGGAAGATCTCATCACCTGCTTGAAAAGCAACACCCCTAAGCCCCCATATCCGCATCCCTGCTCCCAGCATCACCTCTCCTCCCATGGCCAGCCTGACCCAGAGCATCCCCTGGCCAGAAGTGCTGGGGCCCCAGAGCCCCAGGTGCTGCTCTTTGAGCAGCCCTCAGGGCTGGGCTGCAGGGGGGACAGGCACTGGCTGCCATCAGATGCACAGGAGGCAATGGAAGAGGATGGAGCAAACTTTGCCCTCCATCAACCTGAGCACACTGCCTGCCATGCGTGCTCCCCACTCTGATGGCACTGCAGAGCTGTGCCGACGCCTTGCGGGGCTCCAGGGCTCGGAGTGGAGCTGTGCTGGTGCGCAACCCCCTGGCACGGGAGCTTCTGCTGAGGATGGAGCACAGCAGGAACCTGGAAACACAAACGAGCCCAGTGGAGCCAGCAGCACTGAGCGCTTGTGCCGCCCTCACTGCCTGCTCTGTGGCAGCTCAGGGCATGGCTCCAGCAGTGTGTGGCCCCAAGAGCGATGGAGAGGCACTCTGAGCCCGCTGCCAATAAATACGAGCACTTCAATGCCCTGTGTTGTGCCGGGCTGCTCTGGTTTGGGTTTCCTTCTCTGTTTTCATTCCCCTGCACTGCTCTCCCTCGGGCATCCAGCCTGCATCACAGCCAAGCAGCTGACCTCCCCTTGGGTGAGATCGCTCACAGTCCAGCTCACGTGGCTTTTCTCCATGGGCTGGGTTTTTCCAGGCACATTTCACAGACTTCCTCTCTCCTTCCTGAGCCCATATCCTGTCCTGGTGATCTGCAGAAACCAGCTGGTGAGACGCCGGATGCACAAGGTTCTCAAGACATCCGATGATGTTTTCAGTCGGAGGTTGAACCACCCCACCCCAACCTGCTGGGACAGGAGGGCGAGGCTGTGCCAGGTAGCTCCTCCCACCCTCAGAGGAGAGTTTTATGCTGAATTTCCCGAGTTGGGTCCTGGGAAGGCAGCCGGGACTCTGGTGGGACCTGGCACAGCGGCGCTGGGCCGGCAGCCCCCAGCTGACTGCGCTGCTGCCCGCCAGGCTCCGCTCTCCACCGCCACTTCCTCTTCCTGCAGCGGCCATTGCAGCTTGCATCGAGGGAGCGTGGGGGTGTCATCTCCGTCTGGCTGTGCTCGGTGGCACTTTGCCCAAAGTGAGGGGACCTGGGGACAGCTGGCTGGAGACCACAGGGTCACAACGCCCTGTGAGCCCCTCTCCCATCTGCGGGGCTGGGGAAAACCTGACTGTATCCCTTGGGACTGAGCGAGGGCGGGGACAGCTCTATGGCCGCTGGTGCACCCGGTGCCGTGGCTGCAGCACAGCCCTGGGTGCAGGGCCAGAGGCGTCTCGGCCACCACAGGGCTGCGGGCAGCCTGGCTGCAGGGGTCCCATTCGCAGCATGGCCGCTTGTCCCTGCCCACCCAGAGCACTTGCCCTCAGCCTCTCCCCTGCGATGGGTGACAGCAGAAAGCTTCATGAAATAATCACTGCGCTGCCGGCATCCCCTGGCTCTGGCTTAATGGAGCTGCTGGCACCGGCTGCGCGGCCACCAACCAGCGCATCCTACCCGGGGCCTGCGGGTGAAGAACCCGGTGCCCAAACCCGGTGGGCTGCAGCCCAGCAGCCTCAGCAGCGGGAGGCTCTGTGCCTCCACCCCGGTGCTGGAGGGGGGGTTTGGCACCGGGGGCCTTTGTTTTGCGGCCTGCCCTTGAGGCTGTGTTTCCTGCACTAGAGCGCTCACGGCTTCATTTCCGGAATGCTGGCAGTGACTCGTTTGCACTTCCCCTTGAGGTGACATTGGTGACACTTCGGTTGTCCCCAGAAGGGCGGTGAGGCACGACCACTGCAGCTGCCTGGGGCCGGCCGGGTCTTGCACACCTCGCAGAGCTGCTCTCGGCTTGGACGCCTGAGAGCGGTGCTGCTGGTGGGGGCACGTTAAGCGAGGCCATTTTGGGCGCTGGCTGGAGAGCACGGCGTGCAGGTACGTCACGCTGCAGGAGATGGAGGTGTGGAGACCTGGCCCCGGTGCTCACCTATGGTGAGGAGGGGGCTACGGGGAGCACACGGCACCCCGCGGGGGGCAGGACGGGGGGCTCTGTCCTTCAGCTTTCCCAGTGCAGTGGGGAACCCCAGCCATGGGATGGAGGTTGTCCTGCCGTCCTGCCCTCGGTCCACGGCACCTGGTACCGAGATGCTGAGCACCTCGTGGGGACAACAAATCCCTTTTCCCCCCGACTTTGGCTGCGACCACACGCAGCTGCAGGTCGGGAATGCTGCTGGCAGCGAGGGCTCCGATGGAAGGCGCACGCCCGCAAGCCGCAGCTGCACTCTCGGTCCTCCCTCCCGGCGGTGACTCAGGGCCCTTGAAGCCGCAGAGCCCCCGGAGAGCGAGGGCCCGGCGGCC
>VXAV01006195.1:117768-147382 GCA_013399715.1 Alectura lathami
GAGCGCGGTGCCCGGCGCAGCACGTGCCGCCGGCCGGCCCTGCCCTGCCCCGCGTAACTGCGGCAGCGCGGCGGGTTCGGGAAGGAAACCCGTGCTGGGATGCTCCAGGTCTGTGGTGGGGAGGTGAGCAGAGGAGGGGCCGCAGGACGGGCCCCCGGCGGGTCCCAGGAGGCCAGGTAGGGGTCCTGCTCCTGCCTGCGGTGCCACCGCTGCCCATCGCCGTGCCCTCCTGCTGCAGGTGGCATGAGGGATGCAGTGCCGGAAGCGCACGCTGCTGGTGCTGGCCCTGTGCCTGCTGCTCGGCTTGTGGCAGGCTCTCCGGGCCTCCGTGCCCAGCCTGGGCCATGTCCTGTGGGCGCCTGCCACCCCCACTGCCCATTGCCCCGCGAGCACCAACGGTTCTGCCTGGTTCAGCGCCCGCTTCGATGCAGCCGTGGGACCCCTGCTGACGGGTGTGGCCCACGAGCTCTCCCCGGACGTGGTTCACTGGTGGCTGGTGAGTGGGGTGCAGGCGGCGCTTGGGTCTTTCCCTGGCTCCCGAGTCTGCTTGCAGCGGGTTTCTCTGTGCCCATTGCCCCCCAGCCTTCCCCGTGGAGGAAAGGGGCTCCACGCCAGTGGGGCTGATGCTGCCTGTCCCTTCCTGTGCTCCCCCAGACCCTGCAGGGACCCCCCACCATTGCCCCGCTCCAGGCCATAATCCAGAAGCTCTTCACTGTCCTCCCGGCCCCAGAGAGAAGCACATGGGACCCGTCCCAGTGCAGGAGCTGCGCCGTAGTGGGCAACTCAGGGCGGCTGAAAGGGTCCCGCCACGGCCCGCGGATTGATGCCCATGACTGGGTGCTGAGGTGGGTGACACGAGGGGCTCACGTCCCCTCCTTGATGCTGGCCAGGGTCACCTTCATGCACGCACCTTCACGTCGGGACGTGCCTTCCCGCTGTCCCCCAGGATGAACAGAGCCAAAACAGTGGGCTTTGAGGTGGATGTCGGCGCGAGGACAACCCATCACTTCATGTACCCAGAGAGCGCGGTGAACCTCTGGCCTGGTGTCCACCTCGTCCTCATCCCCTTTAAGCCGCTCGACCTGAAGTGGGTGACCAGTGCCTTTTCCACGGGAGAGCTCACGCAGTGCGTCACCTCTGACATCATGGGGCTCTGGGAATGGCGTCTCGTGCCGGGGCATGGCGTAGGGGGTGAAGGGCTCAGAGTCACTCGGCGAGGGCTCTGACATCCCTCTGCACTGCAGTTTGGGGCACCAGGTGCCAGCCTGTTCCTGTAGGGCCTGGGCATCCCGTGGGGGGGATGGTGGCCATCCCTGCTGTGGAGCCATGGGCTTGACGTGTCCCTTCCCAGGGCCAGGCCAGGAAACGCCATGGGGCCAGCCTAAGGGGCTGTGGGTGCCATGGGGTAGGTGCTGATGGGCACAGCAAACCAGCGGCCCCTGAAGTGCAGGTGCCTCACGGCTGTCCTCTGGCTTTTGCAGCACCTACACTAGAGTGAAGCAGTTCATTAAAGCTGACAGAAACAAGGTAAGGGCTGGGCAGGCACCCAGCAAACACCTCCTGCCCGAGAGCCTGGTGCAGGCGCTGGCTGTCCTGCTCTCAGCTCACCCTGCCTCCGACCCCGCTCAGGTGCTGATCCTGAGCCCGGCTTTCCTCAAGTACATCCATGAGAACTGGACGCAGCACCACGGCAGGTACCCCTCCACCGGCTTCACGGCGCTGCTCTTCGCCTTGCACGCCTGCCGGCAGGTGAGCACAGCCAGCTTGCCACCGTTGCTCCGCTCCTGGGGAGGAGGTTTTCTGTATGGCCACGGAGGCTTTCCTTTGCTGCAGTTTGTCTGCCATTTTGCTGGCTCTGGCTCCAGCTGCCCTGTAGCACATACTGGATGCAGCCTGCCAGTGTTGAGGGTGGGCGGACAGTCACGGCCCTCAACTGCTGGCCGGGCTTTTGCTGGTGGAGCTCAGGATGGGGTCATGATGGTTGTGTCCCCTCCTCCCCACCCGCCTCCCCCAGGCCCTGGTGCTCCGTGCCCAGAGAGGGCTTCTCCCACCCTGGCTCTCAGACACGGGGCTGCATGAGGCCCGCACTCATCTGCGGGCTGACGGAGCGCCCGCGCAGCGATGGCTCTGCTGGCATGCCCGCAGGTCTCCGTGTTTGGCTTCGGAGCAGACAGCAAAGGGAACTGGCATCACTACTGGGAAGAAAACCGCTGGTCTGGAGCCTTCCGCAGGACGAAGGTCCACGATGCTGATGTGGAGTTCAGCCTCATCCAGAGGCTGGCAGCTGAAGGCAGAATACTATTCTACAAATGACGCGTACCCAAGAAACGAAGCCAAGCTGGTAGCACGAGAACCGGCAGCTGCCGCGGGTCTTTAGCTTGCTTCTCCCCTCGCTGCCATGAGCCTGTGCTGCGCACCCCGGGCTCGGTGCTGGCTGTGCCAGCCCCACCAGCTCGGCCCTGCGAACAGAGTGGCATTGGGAGCTCAGCTGAGCCCGGGAGACGCCTGCTGCAGGTCCGGGTCCTCTCCAAACAGGAGGTGGAGGGACAGTGGTAACCGTGGCTGATGTTCACGTAGCCAGCTGCCAGCGCAGCTGCCTGGGTGATGGAGCTGAGATTTCCACTCACTGATGGCAATTCACTGCTGTTCTTTGGGCAGGAGGAGAGGGGCATCTTCCCTTCCTGTCTTTTTATAACTAAGGAGTATTTTTTTTATTGTACCAAAGGAGATAAGAAATGAGAAAATGAAGTATGCTAAGTCAGAATACAGCAGAATTGAGTTCAGCTGAAATGATCTTACTTTGAATAAACTTTCAAAGCACATGTGCATTTATTACTAATTTACTTTTTAAGCCCTTCCTGCTCTCAAAGGACGGCACAACTGGTCTCAGCCCTGTCCTGTACAAAAAGACCGCAGACCCTGACGGCTTCCCGACCAGGGGCAGGAGCAAGCACCCGCTCCCTCCAGCAACACAAGCACCTCCCCACGCCTCGGTTTTGCTGATGCGTTGGAACACCCACTGTGCTTTGCAAAGCAGGCTGCAAAGGTCAGAAGCTTTAGCCACCCAGCCCAAGCAGATCTGTTGAAGCAGTTGCAGACAACCCTTTTTCAGAGGTCTTTGAGAAACGTGCCACGCACGGGACTGCTCAGAGCCCTGCTACCTGCTCTGCTCCGCAGAGTGCCATGACCAAGACAGCAGCTTGTCACCTCCTTGCAAACACAAGCGTCCTTGCATCAGACCAAGCTTTTTCATGGCTACAGTTTTACTCACTTGGAAAATCACCAGCTCACAACTACTCATAAGCTCCCATTTCACAGCAGGAACCTGTTACCGCTCCCTGAGCTAACCATCGGCTTCGTCTCGTTTCTGCCTCTCTAGGCACAATCTCCATTTCTGTAGGAGTTTTCTGTTTCTCCTTTAGGGATCCTTTAGCACCTTCTGTGGAAACACAGTACGATCAGCCCACCATCTCTGCAGGCCAGACGCCGCACACAGCATACAAGTTTTGTTCTTCCCCACCCCTTCACCTTCTGCAGGTGCAGCGCTCTGTGTGGTGCTCTCCAATCTACAAGTAACTGCTTTCCTATCACACAAACAATTAGCTGCTTTAATTATCAGTTAAACGCTTACTAGCTTACCTTCACTCTTGATTATTCTTCCAGATTTAGTTACAAAATTGTGTGCTCTGCTGAGTGATGAAGGGGCTAGAGCTCAGCCTTGTGTTCCCAGTAACGCAGATTCTACATCCCCTTCCTCTTGTTGCAGCAGTACGATGTACTCCCGACCTGATGGATTTATTAAATATATTTGTTTCAAATGCATTTTTTCAGTATTCCAGCTAGGAGATCAATCAGTCACCTTAACCACAGAGAGGTTTTTATACTAGCTGTTCAGAAGGTCTGTTCCACTAATCACAAAAATACTACTTCCAAATCACTATTTGCCAGCCACACTCACTGTGCACTGTTGGACCAAGCTGTGCCAGTCACTGAGTTTAGATAAACATCAAAGCAAATTTACAGCTGAGATTAAGAGCACTGAGTCTGTGTTCCCTCAAAATGAGGCAGGAATCCAGTTTATTTTGTCCTGTTTTCAATTTTCTCCCAGTGTACTTTCACATGCTAACCACTCTGCTCACCTGTGTAGGTCATTATAAAGAAAAAGAAAGAGATCTTCATCGTCAGATCTCCACACTTTGCCACACTGCAGGTATTTTTTATTATAATGTCCAATTCAGTACCAGGATTGGTTCAAATAATTTAATTATCTTCCAAATGCTTTACCAAACCACAGAGGATGGACTGTATTACAAAACACAAACAGAGGGGAAGTGAAAAACACAATTAAAATTAATTAAAACTCCAAACGCTTTTTTCTCTGCATACATCAACCAGCATCTTTCATCAGAAGAGCAACCTGAGGCACCCGCAGCACCCCCCGGCATGGAACGCACACCCTGCACGCCAGGCAGCTGGAAGGAGAGCACGTGGGGTTCAGCACGTTCCCGCAGAGGTCTGGCACACAGCCTCAGCACATTCAGAAACATTTTTAAGAACAATTAAAAAAATAAAAAAGATTGAGGGCATTGCCAGGAAGTTTTTTTGATGGCAGCTTCATTCCAGGTTCCATATGGCGCGTTCTTCCTGCAGCATCTCCAGCAGCTCCTGCAGGGGGCAAACGGGATGAGCACGGGCTGACACACCAGGGTTTTACAGTAGGGCCTGCACAGCCAGACGAGATGGCCAATGTAGCTTTACAGCAGCAAGGTTCAAGCAGTTCCATCCACCAACCGACGCCAAACAAAGGATGATGAGACAACCGGGGCAGTGGGGGGCATCTGGAAATTCCAAACCTCTTGTCATGTGCACTCAGAAGATCACATGTATTTTGAAAAACCCGTTTAGTTCTCCTTGCAGTTTTTTTGTCTGGTGAGGTCATTGTTTGTTTATATTGCTTTCCCAAGTTCAATTTTCTTCTGGATGGCACGTGCTGAGTGATAAATCAAGGAGTCAATGAATCCTGCAACTGAAAGGACAAAACAGGTAGATCAAGCCAGACAAGCCTAAAACATAGAACTTCCCCTGCAGAAAGAAAAAACATCCTTCTGTCAGTGGAAAGGAATTCCAGCTCCCCCAGACAGAAAGCAGCTGCTCTGCTCAGAAGACTAAGGTCCCATCTCAGTAGGAAAGACAAGATCCAGCTTGCAGGGGCAGAGGTGACCATGCTTCTCCAGAAAAAGGTCTCTCAAAGAAGTAAAAATGAGACAAAGTGGACTGATGAGTGAGAAAAGTCTGCAGAGCAAGCTGATTCAAAGAGCTGTACACCCTGACCCAGCTTGCCAAGGGCACGTTTCCCTTTTTTTGCTCATTTCATAGAACCCTTATAAGCTCTTCTACCTGACAAAACACACGCTACCCTTCCTGGACCCCCTTCATAGGGAGGTGCAGTGTTTACCCCAGACCTCTCCCACCAGCGCACTGAAGGAGCCTGCTAACTCAGTTTGTTTGGGCTTGTTTGGGCCCAGAGAAAAGCTCAGAGAGGCTCTTCTGCACCAGAAAATCCAGACAACCCTGCAGCCACCAGGGTGGCCGTCCTGTCGCAGCCAGGAGCTCTGAGCTCCTGCCCAGCTCCCTGAGGGAACACAGAGTGCCACCAAACAAAGATACTTTCAATGCCTCTGTGAAGCTGAATGTTCTTGGGCTGTTTGATTTATTCAGCACCTCCAATATAAGAAATAAGGGATGACTTGGCCCGACATACATCCAGACACTTTAATACTATTTGAAGAGCAGCAGGTAAGATGGGAATTGATTATTCCCACTGCGGCCTGAGGAACTACTAGTCTTGCTATCTGCTCTTTCATTTACACCCTGATGACTGTCTTCTGCCCTGACAATATTTCTACTTGTGGAACCAACGTGATGCTGTAACACAAAAGCTGTCACAGAGCTGATTTGATCTGTCCTCTAGCACAGACAGAGTCTGAACGTGATGTCTGGCAGCAGACACCACGAGCTGGCTTGTCAACCCTGATCACTGATAGAGGACGCTTGCATTTGTCACAATAATTTCTGAAAGCCACAAAAATGAACACGATCAGATGGGCTGCAGACAAAACTCCTGTTTGTCGGTTCTTCACTATCAGACTGAGTGCTGTGGTCCCCAGGCGATGGGAAGCCTAGCAGACGCAGGGCCTGCATGCTGCCTAGACCTTCACGAGAATGTCTCGGAGCATGTTTCAGAGCACCCTGGGTTACCACCTGGAGGGCATGGCTGGACCAAGGAGGTGCTCTGTCACACAGCTGAGGAAATGCTGATCTGCTACTCCAGAAGGCAGCACTGATGGTGAGGTCCAGAGACTCAGCTGGCTCTGTATGACCAGCCTCTCCTCAGGGGATCCAAACCAGCTGTGGAGGCTGCCTTTAGGCCCTGCAGAGAGAGCACTCACTGGAGCTCCTGTGTCTGTGACCTCTGAGGTGCCTCTGCCCACGGTGACCTTGGTGCACGAATTTTACTGGCTTCAGTTCCACATGAGAGAAACTTTCTGCTTCCAGACCCAAGCTGGCTAAGAAAACAGTGCCGATGCAGTCAAATGATATGTGAAAGACTGCATTACTTGAAAACAAAGATCTCATAGAACATGAAATACTCCCACAGTATTTCATGTTCTGCAGAACATCTGTATCACATCCTGAAGGCTGAAGTCACCTTTCCCCAGTAAACAGGGATTTACAGTTAGCTTTATATAGACTTTAGAAAGAGTAAGATGGCAAATGTTTAGAGAGAAAAAGGATTTAAGTGCAGTACCTGTGAATATGCCACCAACAATGGCACAAACTCCTGTGAGGAAGTGTGTGAAGGGCCTAGAAGGAGGAGAACAATTTGAAAAACCAGCACGAGCTCAGACCCCAGCATGGCAGAGAAGTAACAATACAAACCAATTATATATATTATTATTATATACAAACCAATTATAATATTCTTTATGCTACATAAGCATGCATGATATAAATATTAATAGTTGACAACAGATTTAACAATTAAACATCTCCTGTTGGCTACAAGATGGGGTTCATCACTGAAACTTTGTACGGAGAGGCATCACTGTATTCAGTGCACTACAAGAAGCTCAGTGGCAACCCCAGGAGGCACATACCGGATTTATAAAACTCAACAATGGGCTTTTCATCCCTAAAATTTCAGCCACTTCTGCTCAGACAGAATGCACAGCAGGCTGCTGCAAGAGAAAAAATCCCTAAGCACATACTAATATATGATAAGGCATAGAACTGGGCTGTGCCTCATTATGATCCCTAAAGATCTGACAGCCACAACCCCTTCTGTTTCCCTACAGTCACAAGCCTGTGACTAAATAAGAACCTGCAAGGAAGGAACAGGCTCCACACTGACTACAACATGCAGAAAAGCTTTACGGAATGCAAAAGTAAACGGATCAAAGTGGGTGCCACTACAGATGCCAATGTTCTTGGACAGTGAAAATGATAAATTGCATTTGTACTTATTGGTCACGTTGGCTTTGCTATGCAACTTTAGTCCTCCTATCAAAAAAACATTGAGGAAATTAGTCTGAACTGTGAACCATCATACAAAACTTCCACACTTCTCCACCCTGACACTGTACTAAAACACTCTGGGTAGGCACAGGAAAACCCCAGACCCCTTTCACATGTTCACAGTGAACTGCACCTCATCCTCTGCTGACTATGTGGGGCTTGGCTGGCTCCCAGACAGCTCAGCCACGTCTAAGTGAGGACTGTGGTCTAGGCCATGCAAAAATCAACACGGGGCAAGTGAAGCACACCGAAGTGTCTCTTACCTGTGTTTCTCTGTCAGCTTCACCATCATGGGCGACAGTTCATACAGCACAAACACGCCGGGCAGGCCCTGGTCTCCTATTAGCCCATTGGCTATCTTCTCGTGTCTTGTAACTGAAAACTGGTTCGTCCTTACCACCTAGCAGGAAACAAAGCCAGCACGTGCGGTTTTGGTAACAGGGAGCCGGAAGGGCTCCTAAACCATGAGCTCAGCAAGCCACGTCAGCGTTGCCATGTCCCCTGTCCTGTGGGGTCGTGCCAGCAGTTACAGTTGTAAGAGTCATAAGAAGCACCACCAGAATCAGGTCTAATTTTACTACAGGATATCGGTCAAAGCCACATTCAGGCAGAAGAATGAGCTGTGCATCAGCCCGCAGGCGGGACCGTTTGGGGCTCTTCTGGCAGGTAAGTGCCATACGCTGTCCTTCACCTCAGCCCAAAGCCCAAGTCATCCTCTGCCAACTGGCTGCCCACCGAGCATGCCCCAGGAGGCAGCACTGATGTACAGCCTGGGCACATGTCAGGTTCCTGTAGCACTGACCTGCTTGACCTTCCAAGCCTACTGGCTTAGCTTTACACCTTGCGCGGTCACTCTCACAGTTTCGAGTCCATGAACACTGTAACAGCCACCTCCTGAGACCCTCTAAGAGGGAACACTTGAAGCTGGCAATACTGAGCTCCCACGCAATGCAACAAAAATTTATCTCTGCATGTGAAGCATCAGGAGCCAAGGTTGAATGCTGAGAGAGGCCTGCCATTAGCAGCTGAATTTCCATGGAAACAGCTGGCAGTGATATTCAGACACCACCCTGCGAAGCATAAACGGAACATGGAACAACCCTGGGATCTGCAGTATGAGAAGGCTACATATATTCAAGAGTGAGAAATAAAATAGAAGTAATACACAAAAGGCAGGAGAGTTTCAGAGCTGCAGAAGAACAAAGATAGCCCATCTTTGTACAAATCAAAAATGACCCTGACGTACTGTTCTGTGCCCTGTGATTCTTCTACAGGTTGTTCACGTTGGTCCTATTAGAGCAAATAAATTGGGTTTCTATAAAATGAAGTTATGTTCTATCATCCCTAATAAGCTATCTGAAACAAATTACAATTCAAGCTGAAAAAGATACTGCCCAGCTTCCTAATCAAGTTCCACATTTTGGGGTTCCAAATACCAAATATGTGAGACAGGTCATGGTATGCTTCTGGCAGAGCCTTTGATCCATAGTTACCACAAACATAAGCAGCATGGGCTGCATGGATTCCTCTCCTGGGGACTAAAAAGCAGTTACTCTGACAGAAGTCATCCTTTGAAAACTGGACAGCCCTACATGTGAGATTCCACCTGCAGAACCACAAGCCGTGGTATGCTGGGGGACAGTAAGAACAGTAAGAACAGGGCTCACAATGTGCTGTTGTTTGTATGTGGGGAATTTCAGTCATCCACAGAAACTGCACAGCCAGCCTGAATCCACATAGGATGAGCTTCAAACATGGTTGGAAGGTTCTCCCACTACCACCTCACAGCAAGTACCTTCCAACCTTGAGATTTCCTCCTCAATTTGTTTATCCTACTCACCCCAAAAGAAGGACATAGTCTGAAAACAGACCTGCAAGTCCAGCCACGCACTTTTGGAGGCTAACGGAAGAATTTTTAAAATGGAGACAAGCTTATCTTATCTTATTCTCTAAATACCATTTGCTCCTTGGTTCTCTGGCTTCTCCTGAGCAGGCAGTATGAGAATTCATGAGGGAACATGATGAAAATGGCGTGGTCTCTTTGAGCTACGTGGGATGGAGGCTGAGATCTGCTTAATCACTGCAGTAATGTTACAGATGACGTTACTCCTCCACAGAAACTCGCTTTTGCTGAGGCTGCTGTATGAAGGAAGCTCAACAATTTCCCTTGCTTCCACCAGAGGTCAGACACGGTGGGTCAGAATATGAGCACTACCTCCGAAGGCTCTCGCTTGTTCTACATGGTGAGGAAGTGGATTAACTGCTAGGCCAAAAGAAGAAGAAAACCTAAAAACCACCTTTCAGATCTGTGAAATGCTGATTAACCCTACTGAATTACTCTAGTCTAGAGCTGGACATGAGGGAGTTGAAGCCACCCAATGTGTATATGTTTGGAAAAAATAAATTCCATAATAATATACAAAAATAAAATAAGAGAGATACGTTGTTGCACAGAATGTTGCTGGGGTCTCACCTGATGCTGCAGGCTACAATAAGAGCTGAGTATCAGCTGAGGCTGCTTCACCTCTCACACCTATGGTGCAGGCAGAGCGTGACATGTATGACCACAACAGATGCTGCTATCAAAAACAGAACCTCACTTCCTATGTAAGTGAGAGCATGTGCAACTTGCAAAGACAAGAAAAACACGTGGATTTCTGATTTTAACAAACAGCCAAAGCAATAGGAAAAAAAAAAAAGGTACCTACCTCACCATCTACTTTCATATAAACTGTGGGGACCACTTTGACAAAATACTGAAACATCATGGAAGCTACAAGCAAAGACAGAGACACAGTTAATAACCGAGACAAATGGCAAAGAGCTGGAAAGTTTATCTGTCAGGTTAGTTACACACTGACTGGTTTTGTTCAGAGAAGTCTCTCGAGGAACACCTTTCTGCACAACAGCTATTTGAGGCTTTCGGTGGCAGTGACGTTAACGTCTGACACCAGTTTTCCCTTTTTCCAAGGTGAATGTTGTTGCTGTTCTAACCAAAACTGAAACTATCAGCATTTTCACAGAATCATAGAATGCCTGAGGCTGGAAGGGACCTCTGGAGAACATCTGGTCCTCAGCAGGGCCACCAAGAGCAAGGTGCCCAGGCGGCTTTTGGAGATCTCCAAGGAGGAGACTCCACAGCCCCTCTGGGTACCTGTGCCAGTGCTCCACTGCCCACACAGCACAGAAGTGCTTCCTGATGTTCAGGGGGAACCTCCTGTGTTTCAGTTTGTGCCCACTGCTTCTTGTCTTGTCCTTGAGTATCACTGAACAGAGCCTGGCTCCATCTTCATTGCACCCCCCCTTCAGGTATTTATACACATTGGTAAGATCCCCCCCGAGCCTCCTCTTCTCCATGCTGAACAGTCACAAATTTTGGCCTAATCAGAAAAAAAAATTTAAACCACTTATCATACTGTAGTTTTTACCAGTATAGCTTCTTCTTGAAAATTCTTGCCCTAGGACATGAAAACCTTTATGTTTAACAGCATAGTCCTACAAAAACGCTCTCTAAACAAGCATTCTATATCAACTGCAACTAACAATTCACCTCCTGATGTGATAAACACCATGTTTCTAAGCAATAAAGGGGAAGATCTCAATCGGTGAATAAAAACTAAGAGGAAAATTCCTTCTTCTACCTCACACCACTCTATTCCTTCAGGTCTTGTACAGAAATGGAAGGTAGCAGTCATGCTGAAAACTTCGAAGAAGTTCTCTCTGAAATTCCCTAGAGGAGAGTATTACTCCTCCATTTCTACAGAAGTAATCCTTATGTATAATATCATAACAGCAAAAATAAACAGCAAAAAAAATTTTACCTGCCATCTACTTTGCCTACATCTTCAGCCCCAGTAATTCCTCAAGAATTTGCCAGTTGTGTAGCTGATGCCCAGCAGAGAAAGCTTTAGCCTACACAGAATTTTAGCAGCCAGCTATAGGCTCCCTCTCAGAGTTTATTACTCCATAAAGAAATAACATTATCATGGCACCTTTTCATTTTCCTCTATTTTATTTTAAGCGCCATCCTTTGGTTTGGGGACAACAATTAAAATAGATGATGACAAATTTAAAACAACAGATTTAGGTAGATAACAATCCCTGAACCAAACAACTTATTTCTCTAAGCTTTATCACATAACACCCCAAACACCTGCAAAGACAAAGTCTGCAGCGGATCTAAGTAACATAACTAATCTCCGCAGCAGCATGTGAAGTAGCTATCCTTGAGGCCTTTTTTCTCTGTCCTGCAGCTTCTGACTGTCCCTTACTGCACGCAGTAGGCGGGCAGAGCTCTCCCTCAACTACACGTGATGTAGGTGCTCACTAACAATGTGCTCTACCTGCTGTTGTACATCCATTAACACTGAAGAGGGATCTTTCAGAAAGGTCACAGCACCAACACAAAACACATAGGCTGGTTTGTTGTGGGGGAATGGAAGCATCTGCTTCCGAAACAGCACAAGGTGGAGGAGTCTGAGTTGTACGCAGTGCTGCCAGGGTTCTTGTCTAGGACTGGGAACTTCACTCTTCTCTTATTAACATAGACACTTACAAAGATTGCTCCCCGCTGGCTCTTACCCTGCTGTGCAGTGACATCCGTCCCATCCAGAGGGTTCACGATGCCTGGATAATCCCTTCCAAATGAGAGATGTTTGATGTAGTGTGTCATATTGATCTGAAAAAGAAATGCTAGTAACTCAAACAACTGCACAGCACCCTAGCGGCAAGGCAAGGGGCCTGAAGTTAATTATCTGCATGTTTTTATCAGTGTTCCTCTTGCAGGCCCTCCCTTGCTCTGTGTTTCCCAATGTCAAAGCACTGGCTCTTCTTTTTTTATTCATGGGAGATTCCAAGATGTGGAATTTCTCCTTTTCCTTCTCAAAATCCCCAGCTCCTGGTGCCCTTCCCTCCCAACCACAGACTAAGCTCCCCCATTCACTCCTCTCTCTGTCCTGGGAGCACTGCTCTGTGAACTGCAGGAACAGGCTGCCTTCCTCCCAGTACAAGGTACACTCCAACAGATCCAGCAGCAGCTGGAAAATGTCAATCCTAGAAAACTGGGAAGCACAGATTAAAGACCAAGGCAGCCATAGGAAGAGGGGAACAGGCTTGCCATAACACACTCCGGAGCCCTGTGTGAAAGCAGGTCCAGGTTATGCTTGGATTCATAAGACCTAAAAAGCCAGCTGGGATCAGTACGCTAAGATCTCAGTGTGGCAATGGCAGGGAAATCCAGAAAGAAAACAGAGAGAACTGGGAAACTGTCTTGGAAACACTTACATTATCAAGTCCGAAGCTCTGGAGGTCATGAACTGTAACAGAAAAAAGTTTAACAGTTTAGTTGAGACTACAATATCAAACCCTATTTATTTACCTTATTTTAGCTATAAGAGAGCTTTCTCTTATTTCCATTGCTGTTTAAAATGGCAAGAAAACAACTTGGGTTTCTCTCTTGCTTGCAGTAGGACACAGAACCACAGCATGGCTGGGTTGGAAGGGACCCCAAAGCAACCCCACCGCCTCAACCCCTGCCGCGGGCTGGCTGCCACCCCCAGATCAGGCTGCCCAGGGCCCACCCAGCCTGGCCCTGAGCACCCCCAGGGATGGGGCACCCACAGCTGCTCTGGGCAGCCTGGGCCAGGGCCTCACCGCCTCTGTGTACACTACTGCAATTCTTCTCCTGTCACAAGTGAAGGAAAATAATTTCAGGTTTATTCAGGTTAGATATTTCAGTTCTCAACTAAATAATATTCTTAACATGTGACACAAGCAACTTGCTGAGGTCAAGCAAGGAAAATTTCACTGTTACCTCAATCACCATCTGATCTCCATTGTAGTTCCTGCTCACCTCCTCTAACTACCATAAAACGCAGAGGCATGACAGGTCTAAACTAACAGCTGAGAGAGCACGTGCCTTCATCCTGCATGAAAGCACCCTAAAGAAATCACCAGCACCTCAGCAACCCTTAGCACTCTGCCTGCAAGCCTTGTTACTGCTTAGTAGAGAACACACAGGGAAAGGAAAAGTCTTTGCAAGGCCTTTCACCCTGCCCTCTCTCTGCCACTCCTGCATGCAGCAATACGACACAGCAATATGACACGGCAGCACCGTGCACCCAGAGCAGACCTGGCAGAGGCACGGGCCACGGGAGGCACTGCCAAAAGGAACCAGTACCTTTCTGTTGGCTGCTTAACTGGCTTTGTGTAATGCCAGAAGCTTCAGGCTCAGGATGAAAACACAACCAGATTTCCGTAACACCCCTAGCGGCTTTATCCCAAGTTGCACAGTCACCCCAGAGCAGCCCGAGGTTGTGGCACGTTTTAACAGGGACACTCGTGCTCAGGAGGGCAAACTTCAGCTTCCACCTAAGCAAAGAACAACATACTTCAAAATTTGAGGGCTATTATTTTATGAGCAAAGGGAGTCAAATCACTGACTGCTGCATTATTAATGAAGGAATAATAATTATAATGCAGGAATGCTACTTTCTTGAAGGGTTTTTGATAATGCCATCTAGCACAAGAAACGCTGCAAAGCTAAAGGAATTATTGGAGCCAGCCTCTCCTTTAAAACAAACATTTATTTAACATGCACATTGTGAACTCATTTTTTCCTAATACATTTCAATAAAATAATGGGAGTTTTGCTTGTATGAAACCCTTACTAAAAAAAAAGAAAGATATGTACATGCAAAACAGAGGATGTACAGTTAGAAAAGGAAATGCCATGCCTGAACTCATCTTTCTCCTAAAGCTCTGACCTAGGGAGAAGCCTTTGCATTTCACAGCTAGGTTTTCAATGCTTAGAAACCAAGGCTGCAGTCCTTGGAATTAAGGCAATGGTTTTGCATTACAAAGAGCTCAGAGCAGCACTGGCCTCAGATATTCCTGTTGCTGGAAAACAGAACTCCTTTGGTCTGAAAAAACAAAACAAACCAACAAAAAAAACTCCTACCAAATATTTGGAAATACATATAAAAATACATATATACATATAAAATAATGGGTAGAGAAAGGAAGCAACGGAGAAGTGGCCTTGGTAATACATTTTTCTTAACGATTTCCAGCAATATCCTGTTTAATGTTGCAGTGTCATGCAATTCAGTCAAGAGTTCGGCAGGTGAGCTGCCTGTCGAGCGTTGTCTCGCTGCCTTTTGCAGCAGCTGGCTAATCTTCAGCAGGTACCAGAGTTCTGCAGGGACCCTGGCTGTACTGGACCTGCATTTAAACTCAGCCTAATGCCATGGGAACAGAGCAGTCCTTGCCTCTCATCTTTCTGTTGATGGAGCGCCCCCCTCTCACCCTCCCTGTAGTCAAGAATCACGTCAGAGCGTAACAGGCCAAAACACAGGTACTGCACGATGGGAGGCCTTTCTTTCAGCCAGACCAACTTCAAAACAAGGCTGCACAAGCACTTGTGGTGGGCGGAAGCAGCCGGCATAGCATGGGACAGGAGTGCTCCTCCTGACGGCCGCGCTGGTACCATTATGGTATTCCCCAGCTTTAATGCTTGGACAGTCACATTTGTTAGGGTTTGAAGTGGGAGCTGAGTACTGGTACAGCTGACAAACATTATTGGAGTACCAGAGAAATTCAAGAGAAGCACTTGAGAAAGACCAGTCCCTGACTCACCTGTTAAACTGGATTTACATCCTGCACAACCCCTTTTAATGGTTATAACTGCTCAGAAGAAAATTTCCCCAGAGTACTCTGCAGTAATGCTTTTCACAGATATAACGCTATTAGCGTTTTTAAAACCTTCCCAATAAATGATTTATAACTGTGAAGAAGCATGATTCATAAACGCAGGTTCCAAAGCAGCCTTCCACCAGGCTACAGGTTTATTCATTTTCCATCACCGAGGATTATGCTAAGCACATACATGTACAGTTTAGGTTGGAGGTAAATATTCAGCAAACCATAGTTTGCTTACAGCCTATTTAGCGTGCTTAGAGAAGAAACAGAACAAGGAAACAGAAGAGAAGACCTTAAGAGACTGTCAGCAAGGGCCAGAGCCTTATTTCTAAACAAATACAGCCAGTTACAGAAAGGAAAAATGTGCTTAAGTGCTTAGCTACCTAACATAAAGAAACCTGTCAAAGATCTTAGGTTTGCCAAGAAGTCTGTTTTCATATAATCTGATTTTCTTCACTGTTTTAGTAACACATTTCTAAGACTGCTGTCTGTCTGAAGAATTCTCCCCACCTCACGTTTCTGACCTGAAAAACCACAAAGCTCCTCACGCTCTGTAACCCAGCCCTTGACCTGTACAGCAGGGTGAAAAGCACTCACTGCCCCGAGGACCCTGAGCATGAACACATTCAGATTGCAAGAGGCCCAGGACACAGCTGCCCCAACACGCTGCTCCAATATGAGCTAGCTCACCACACCTCACAGTGCAGATGAATTTTCTGGAAGAAAAGGCTCTGACGGGAGCACAGTGGCAGGCAGACGGCCAGGGGGATACGGATGCACTGTGAAGGGGCACCGAGGCAGGGAGCAACACAGAATGTTGCAGCCTGGGGAGCGAGAGAGCACAGCAGAGCTCCTGAGCCCCCCAGCAGCTGTTCCTGCGTGGAACCATCACATCCCAACCTGTAATCCCCAGGATTCTCTCACCCTTAGGAACGGCCAAAGGCTTACAGGCCCTCAGAAAGCCTTCCACTGAGTACTCTGAGATCAGAAGGATTGATGAGAGGATTCCCAGGAGAAATTCTCTAGCCTGTTGTACAAATGAGATTAAATGAGATACTTATCCCATCTGACTTCAGAAGGCTCCAACTTGTCGCTGTGTTCCCCTCAATTACATCACCTGCACAAAACAACCCATAATCCACCAACATATGATCTCCAACTGATGTTCTAAAGTCATCTAAGACAAAGATCCTCCAGCTTTTCCATCTGGTGACCTCATTTACCATAGAAGAATGACCTGGGATGGGTATCCTCTTAGCTTTCAGGAAATCTTCCCAAATCTCTCCCAAAGGAGATGTATGGGCACAGCAAATAACATGAATCAGGTTAGCACTTCAAGTAAACAGTTTTGGAAAAAAAAAAAAAAAAAAAAAAGGATACAACAACACTTACTCTCAACAGCGTGCACTGCAAAAATGAGCAAAGTAGGAGAGAAGAGAGAAACATTCAGATCCTTACAATGAAAAGCAGAGATTCAGATACAATAGCATTTAAAACTTGTACCAAAAAGGGGAAGAACAATAGCTTTGCTGGTGTGCTCTCTAGGCCATACACAAAGACTCCCTAGCCAGCTATACGGACTAGCAATCATTTAAAGAGTAACAGAGAAACAAAAATGCAGGAACTAACAATCAAAAGGAAGAATACAGTGGGACATCCATGTATTTTAAAATAACTTTTAAAGTAGCAGGGCACGCAGCACTGCCGGTTATATTTAGATTTCTCAATCTTTCAGGTCCTTAGGGTAAAGAAAAGGTCTTGTTGGCTGCAACCAAAGGTACCCAGGTGTAGTCAAGGTTTACATTCACAACATTTTTGCTCACTCTGTTGCAAGATCCCAACAAAGGTGAATACCTGGAAAGACAAAGGAAACGTGCTCTTGGGCTGCACATCCCAAAGAACGCTAATTTTTGTGAAGTAACCTCCTTTTTTGTTGTTGCTGTTGTTTCAAAAGCCTGTTCACATGTATACCCACGCGGTGCATGACTAACCAGTAACTCATAGAGCTGTTCCCGCACGGGGATGGGCCTCCGCACCCTTCACACAGCAACTCCCAGCCCACCCTGCCAAACGCTACGGTGCCGGCAGTGCCGAGACAGTGAGGGTTTTGGTATGGAGTCTGGAAGGTTTGGAGGGGCTCCAACTTGAGCTGACAGATTGTAGTCCAGCAACAAATGGAAACGTCACTTTAGCAGCCTTCAAACAGACTTGATGTAATTTGGAAAGAGTTTGTCCAGCTGTGCAGAACTGGGTGCGAACACGGTTCTTTCCGCACCAACACAATCAAACCCTGACAGGAGCTCACCAACATACAAAGGGAAGTCCTCAGTAATGCTGAGGACAAAGCAACAATCTCAGCCTCCAGCATTCGGCTCGGGGATGAAAACTTAATTCTCTAGCAGACATCACTTTGGAACAGAAGTTAGGAATAGCGTACAGGTGATCAGCCAGAGGACTTTGATCTCCTCCATGCTGAAATTGGGTCCTTGACTGATGGTGCTTTTGATTCCCATTGTTTTCCAAAATTCTTGACGTGCAGAGAAGAGCTCAGTGGAAGTGTCTGCAGAAATCTTCTGCAACAGTAAAAGCCCTACTACTGGTAGGGCTCTGAGATGGGAGAATAGGAGGAGGCTGCAATCTGCAGCAAAAAGAATTAGTGTGACCTGCTCTTGGTAGCCAGTGAGTAGACACCAAGGGGCCTAAAAATTATAACCAGTCGTCAGCCAAAGGATGTACGTCATTTGGCTATTCAAAACTCAAATCACTGGAAGTTATGTAAAACAGGATAGCCTAGAGGTCTCATCTAAGATGCTTTCCAACAGGTTCTGACTGTCAAACAAATCTATTAAAAGAAGGGAATAAACCTGCCCTTAAGTACATGGGCAGAGCGTTCATGGAGGTTTGTAAGCAAACGGGGGATGTGTGCTCTTCGGGAACTAATCTTCACAGACTCCTAGGGGAAGCTCCAACAGGCTCTTTCCAAAAGATTTTTTCTCCTCTTTTGAGAAGATGAAGATTTTTTTTTTTTTTTCTTTCTTGCAGAATCACCACCACAAATGAGGAAAGTAAGTGGTAATTACAAAATAAGTGCCTTCAAAGAGAACATCTTTCCTCCAGTTGACCACGTAGGGTGTAAGAAAAGCACAAAATCTGATCACATTCGTAACTGCCTTCATTCACAGGAACTGTCACAGTCATTGAAAGCGTGTCTTTAAGACACACAATGTTCTGAATGTAGTCATCAATGCCAACCTTTTTCTTTTGACAATTGATGGAATCAAGTGATATATTTTATGAAAATATAGAATTAAGAGACTATTTTAAGAAAACCCCTGCAACAGAATGGTCCAAAGACAATCTAAAGGAGAATGAGAAGCCCCAGCTTCCCCTTGACTAGAAGGAATGCAGCAGGGAAGAAGTGCTACAGGAACATCTCTCTCCTGAGGAAGCTATCACTAAGGGCATCACTCCATGCTGGAAGCTCACTGCAAAGCTCCGCATCTGAAGCAGGAGACAGCTGCTACCGAACAGGCAGGGACAGCAGTGGCAGCAGCTCTTGAACCACAAACCTCAGGAGGTTAAAATCTATGTAATTTAATCACTCCTCTCTTTTACTGAGACAGAAAATACTCTTTGAGGAAAGATGGTGTGAGCTGCTGTGGTGCCCAGAATCACAAACAGGCCCAGCTGATGCTGGAGGCTGTCCTTACAAAGACAAGGGAAAAGAGAACTTCCCCAAAGCTGGAGAATCCTACATAAACTGGAGAGGAAAATTTCAGTTTAGGATTCAAAGCCTGTGAAGCAGACAACAGTGAAGCAAACCTCCTCTCAGCTAGTACTAAGGAACAAGGGGAACAGAAGACAGCAAGTATCACAACTGTTGGTCTTTGGTCTTCCTTTGACACTACCACTACTTCCAGTGCCAAAAAGTCTGCTTGGAAGCACTTCAGTCCTCCTCCTAACAACTTGGGATGTCTCAGTGCAAGAGGACCACAGCTGCTGAGGAAGAAGACAAGACTACGAGGGGCCACTACGACATTCAGGAGTGGGCGTTCTTCTCTGACACTGATGGTGGGGCACCACGGTGCACCTTTAGAGCCAGCAGTTTTCACTGCTTCCAATAAATCAGTGTCACTGCTTGCTGCAAAAGCAGATTCCTGAAGTTTGGACTTGGCTTTCTGGGAACACAGCACTTGAAGGAAAAACAGAGCTGCTGTCCAAGAAGAATAAGCAGTGAATTTATAGACCAGCTAAAGAGTAATTGCACACTACAGATGGCACAAAGGCATTACGGTTATCCTTGTGAATTCTACCAGAACAGCCTCTGTGACCTGAGATGAAGAATGAACAGCAACACATGCTAAAGCATCTAACAGTGATGAAAGCTAAGATAAAATATGAGCAAAATCTATGCTCCAAAAATAGCCCAGCAACAAAATGCAGCCTCCATCAGTCAGCTGAAAGAACAGAGCATATCCCTGCTCATGAAGCACCCAAGAGGGAAACAAAAGTAAATTTTATAATACAGCTGCAGTCAGATGTTACCCATTCTAGAGTCTTCCAATCAGGCATACCAGAACGAGGGATGGATGAACACTGCACTAACCCAGCAGTGCCTGACACTTCTTGTCAGCTACCTGTGGCCAGAAACACCATCCCTTAATTTCCAAATTACATCAGACTTCGTGGCCACATGAACGCAAACTTGTATTTAATGACTGTGCAGAAGAACCTTCATCTGGGCTGGGAACATATGCATAAATATGGAATCAACATCAAAGAAACACGAAACAAAGGTTACACCCATGCAAACAACAGTAAGTGAAGTGAAATAATCTCACCTGGATTTAACATTCATGCAGGCAGAAACAAAGCAAAACAAAAAAGACAAAATAACTTTTTTTTCTTCAAAGTGGACAAACTTTTTTAAAAAAACACAGTTTTCGTTTTTCAGCATTTCCAGCGTTTCTAGTTCCTTCAGACACATGAATATTGCATAAAGACAGGGAGGAGAAGTGTTAAACAAGAAAAACGTCAAACATTTTGCTGAAAAGACCATCAGCAGACCATCACAGGTCCTTTGGCACAAACATTACCAGAGTGCAAAGATATTTCAGGCACAGTCTTGGGGTCACATTTATAACGTTGGGTATGCATTTCTCTGAGAGCTTCAGCTGACAGGGTCTTGATATTTATGAAAAACCCTTAGCACAAACATAAGCAAAATATGGCTTGACCCTATCTCAGATGTCACCTTACGACAAGGCAACACACCTGCATCGCTTAAGAGCAGGAGATTCACAGGCCACCCCTCTCAAAATTTTTGTTCCCATTAGCCAATATGAATGTCTGCGTCAAAACACAAACACATACCACACAGTCAGTAACTCAAAATCGCCAAATTCTAACTAAAAAAACTCTGATATTCAGTAAACTCTTTAAGAAGGTCTGTATGAGGCTTACCGCCATAGTTAAAAATGAAACAAAGGTTGAGACTATTTGTTGATCATTTTATTTTGGCAGCTACTCATTAGGATTCTCCTGATTAGCAAAGTTGCTGAATTCAGGCTGAATATTTAGGTAATGTTAGCAAACTTCAATGCAACATCAATCTTTTTTCCTTGTCAAAACAGGACCTCTGATTTTCTCTGTCTTAGTGTAAGGATTTCTGCCAAGCCAAAGACAAAGAATTGAGCTTCATGGATGTGAGAGAAATGGGATGTGAGAAACTCCTCTGGGCAAGGCTCCTCCCTTCCTTTTTTTTTTTTTTTTAATATAAAAAAAAAACTTACATCCCTCATGCATTCGACTCTTGCTGTCTAACTTCACCTAAGGCTATTAGATGCTAAAAAGAATTATTTCAGGCAAATGGTTTCTGGGGACAAAATATGAGCATATGAGAACAAAAATACAAGCAAGGAGAGAGAACTGTGTATGGAAAATGAAGCCCAAATGAGAAACTCATCATCTCTGAAAAAAGATAAGACTTCCTCTGGGCCACATCTATTCCAAAACAACAACAAAAGAAAGGGAACAAAGATTGAGTTACACAAATAAAGCTGACATTGGTAAGCAGGCCTTGAGCTGCACATTACTCAGTTCTGGTTCTGGTGTGTGTTACCCTATGTATCCTTTTACCACTTATTTTACTTTCTGAAAAGAGCAGTTTCATCTCACTTCTGCCCAGGAGAGAAGGTACAGTTTGGAGACGTTAACAGTAAGCACATGACATAAAATCAGGAGCAGGGATCAGAACTACATTTACAGTGAGATCGACAACGTACTTCTGAATAGGACCCTTCACTGTGACGCGGCCTTCATGCAGATTCCCTGTCTGAGATGTGTTCAACAATAATAACCCTCAGGACAGGGCCAGAGTATCAGGGTGAGAAGCTGAAAAGCCAGTCTGCCAGCTTCAGCAATGCAGTAACACCAGCCAACAGAAGCACGGACTCGGGCCTAACCATCAGCTGGGTGAACACAGCACAGCCACTGCGACACGAGGCAAGGAGAGCGTCGTCAGGGGACAACCTTCCATCGTGCTGCCATTCTTGTCCACCCTCCTGTTTTCTACTGGTTCAGAACAACAGCGAACAGAAGACAGCAGCAAAAATCCTCAGTCACTCAGTTGTGTATCCAATAGGTCTGGTGAAATTATTACTTAGTGGATTCTTCACAATAACAGCTCAGAATATTCAGACTTCTCTCAGATATTTAACTTCCTGCATAGTCGGTGTATTAATAGGACTAAACATTAATGCAGGCTTTATTAAGCGGGTCAAAAATCACATGCATGTAAGTTCTCAGAGAGGAAATGTGATCCAAAGGAGATTTTTGCAGGGAGCTCACACAACTCTGCCCTCTGACCAATACTGGTCACATTCTGTATCTCTAGTTACAGAAAAAAAAATCCTCCTCCTTTATGTAAATGAACAAACCAAAACAAAAAAATAATGAACAAATGTTATACTGAGGGTGAAAACATTCCCGGCTTCATGTGTGAACAAACAGGCTCTGAGCTGCCCATTTCCCTTGGTGGTCAGGAAAAACTCTTGGTGGTTGGTTGGCTCCATGAAAATGCTGCCCAAAAACAGGCTGGAAAAAAGGGAAAGGAACTGCTAGGAACTGCCAGGAAAGCAAGAAAGAACAAAAGGAACAAAAGGAAGAAAGTCATCATGCCACTGCGTGCAGCATCCTTAGCCTGGACCTTAACGCTGGGTGCGCTCTGGTACCTCCATACACAGCTGAGCTGAAAACGTTCAGAGAAAACCATTCAGCCTCTGAGCTTCCTGGCGGGCTTCCACAAAGGGCCAGCTGAGTAAGCTGGGTCTTCAGTGGGGGAAAGACATGATGTGTACAGGACCGGTCTGCAGCAGCCTCAGAGGCTGGTGGAGAGCAGGCAGGAGTCGCTCACAGAGGACCAAGGGCTCCCAGACAAAGCTGGTGGGTGCCACGCTGCAAGTCAGTGACAGTCACTTTATTTCTTACAGCAGAATGCACCCGCCGAACACCTTGCAAAAAGGAGGGTGTTTTAAACGCAAAACGTTTACATGGGTTCGTGTGAGATGGGAAAAGTACCTGAAAGAGAGCCACGGAGGGCTCACAACAGATCGTAACAGACCCAGGAGGTCCTAAGACCTGCAGACTGCTGTACACTGAGAATATCATTAGAGGCCTTTTTTTTTTTTTTTTTTAACCATGTGATGTGACAAACCTGTGTTCTGGCAGGTCTATCTGCCCATCATCTCTGCTCCTGCTCTTTTTGCTTGCCCTAAACACCACCAATATTCTTAACTTTGCCTCCAAAAGGTTTGCAGTAACGACACAGTCCTGTTTCCTCCTGCGTTCTCCCACTGTAGCCCTTCATTTTTCAACTCACTTTTGCAAGACTTCCAGGGCATGTGCAGTGAGAGAGCCCTCCTGACCCACCCACTGCCAGCCTCATGCCTGTTCCAGAGGATGGACGCAGCGCAGACACCCATCAGGGACTCGGGTACACGCTGCCAAGCCGCGAGTGCTGGCCACAGTCAGGCTGCTGCTGTTGCGCTGGTTTCACTGCATAAAGTAAGTTCGGCAAGAAGTGGCATATTTAATTACAACAGCTAATGCTGTGGAGAAAAACTGGCCAGCTGTTTGCACAGAAGTGGTTCTTGTGATCTGCAGACATGGCTCAGAGCCTTGTTGATTTTCCTTCAAATACAGTTACTCTAACGCAGCACGTTCTCCCTCTGAGCTTCATCTCAGTGGCACAGGTTACACTACAGTGGGGGTAGGACTGGAAAAAGATCAGGCTGAAATTAAAGCTCTTAGCGAAATCTTTACTAGAAATGTCATGCCTCAAAAACTTGATCAAGGGAGCCGCAAACATTCCGTTAAGACACAGGTCATTTTGATCACGTTCCAGTTAAAGACAAAGCACAAACCAACTACCACTACTGCTCTGGCCACTTTGCATTTATATATACACATGATGAAGCCCTTTAGAACCTAAAAAATTGCTAAGTTCTGAATCGCTTTCTCCAAAATACCCCTTCCAGAGATGCTGATATTTGAGTCCTGGACTTAGCACTTCAGCTGAGATTGTTTTACAGCAGAGCAGTGAAGTTTTATGGGACTCATCCTCTTCCAAGTTCTCCCACACCCATGTAGCAACACCTCCAGAAAACACTTTTCTTTTTGTTCGTGATGGTCCTAAAAATCTGCAACAAAACTTCAGCAATATCCTCCCCACTGAAGCAGCACTGCTATTATTAGGGACTGCAATGCAAAGATATTCTCAATGGTCAGATACACATAGAAGCTAAAGGCCACAATAAACAGAAAATGGAAATACTTTACCATGGACATGAGACTGCTGGAAACTTTTTCCTGGTGCAAAGTGAAAATTTCCAGCTACCTGCAGGAGACAGTCAGCTTTCATTAGAAGTTCTGAACCTACACAAATAAAGCAGCCATATGGGTGCTAGTGTTTTTCCTCTTGGTTTTCAAACCAGATACACACCAAGCAAGCCACTTCCATAGCTGACAATACCAGCTGTACTGTCCTGGAAGAGGTATTTCCCATTTCTCACAGGCACAGTCATACTGAAAGCCATAAAACTGCAAAAGGAGAGGAAGGCCCAGCCTCTGCCTTCTCACCACCATGCTTCAAGTTTACAACAAAACTCATCTCTCACCTTGTTGACCTCTAGGAAACCATACACTTGGCAGCCCTCGTTCTTCTGCTCTTGCATTTTCTGGCTAAACCCTTCCCTCTTGCATTGCTCGATGGTGTCTGGGTTCTTGAAGGCCCAGCCTCGCCGCCTGTAGGCTTCTCGGACATCGTCACAAGTATTACAACACCTGCCAAAGCACAAACACTGTCTTACTATCTCTGTCACTTACAGAGATCCTTCTGCTCAGGGCTTGAATACCTGGTGGATCCCCAAAGCAACAAAGCAAACACCAGGGACTGGACCTTGAAAGCCGGCCGAACACTTCTGAGCGAGCTCAAGCTTTCTGATTTCCCTTTTCATTCAAGAGCGCAAGCTCTTCTGAAACAGTTCTTGAGTCTCAACAGGCCTTTGCCACTCCTTTGAAATGGATTTCCTACAAAAATGCCATCAGGGTGCCACAGTTTTGAGTAGTTTGGCATTTCCCTGAGTCAACAAATCATCTGTCTGTTTCTACTCCTCCTCTCCTCTGTTTTTAAGCCATGACCATAAAAATTGGACAAAAGCTTAATGGCAAGCTTTCTTTGGCACTTTTTCACCTCTGGACAATATCTCTTTCACCAAGACAAGAAGGAAAAAAAAAAAACAACATGCTTTTCATTACTGGTTATGTTTTGCTGGACAGAAACATGAATCCCTCACGATGGAAGCATCTCCAGGGAACAGTGCAACCTGACAGATGGGGACAAACAATAACACTGGAGGGTACTTCAGTAGCCACGGACCAAACGTGGATCCATCCTTACAGGAACATGTGGGCAGAGGAATGAGGAGCGCCACACGTCACCCGTTACGCCTGTTTTTTGTGGGAGCAGTGAACGTCTTGGTTTTGCTCCCGTAAGAATGCAAACAAAGCCGGCAGCAGAAGTGAGAAGGCAGGGCCAAAACCAGGTTTTATGCCAAGGCATTTCACATGATGCTGAGCAGCTTTGCACTGACCTTGGACATGGATGCAGACAAACTCGACAACCTAACCACCCATTCTCAAATGCTCCTGGCTTCTAAAGACATCACAGAAGCACAGCAGCTCTCATAACCCTCTGGACCTGCGTCCAGAAGGATTTCACTGCACAGATCTTCACAGCCACTTTGAGAAGAAACACGCATGCAACAAGAAAGTAATCCCAAGTGCTAAGACAAGGAAAGGCCTAAGGTTACCTGATGTCCTCTGACTCTGCCCCGTAGCAGCTCTCGCAGCGATCAGCATCCAAGGAATTTGGATCAAACACTTTTTCTTCTTCTTTCCCCAGCTCTAAAACAAAACAGGATTCCAAGCGATGAGGCATGTCTAGAAACAGTATCTTGTACTGCTGCCTTGCTGGACACAGGAATAAGATACTTGGTCAAACACTGCTGGGGGAAAAACACTTCATCCAGGACTTGTTTGCTGTGCGCGGGAGGTGTGATAGGTGGGTGGATGTGAATATTTCATACTAGTCACAGAAAAAGGAGTTTTTAATTAAAAGTTAGAAAGTATGAAGCATGAATGCAATCATTAACTTCACTCATTTCTTAAATCAAATACACTATTGGCATTACGATCACACAGATAAAAACTATGATGAAAACACTCCTTGTTAAACATCTGTGCAGATTTCCTTTCTCAAGCTTGCAACACTCAAAGCAGTTGAAAGTGCACTTAAGGATACAAAGTTTGAAAGCTGGTATTGCTTTTAATCTTGTAATTACACGGAGGGATTACAGCTTAGTAACTGTTACACTCAGTCAAAGCCATGATTCTTCCTATTTGAATAAAAACAGCTGTACAAAGCAAGGATTCTTTCAAGATCCAGCAACCACTAAGAGGTTTTTAAGCATAATCAGCAGTTGTCCATTCAGTTGCCTCAGAGACAACGTCCAGAGGCGACGCACACGGTTTAGATACTATAAATAAACCGCAGCACATCGAACTCTGCAGACGGGGTTTCCTGCTCTCAACACATACCTCAGCTTGCATGTACATAAGATATGTGAAACTAAACAACTGTCTGCATTAAAAGGAAGGAAATTATAAGAATGAATAAAGAATTAAATCATTTATTGTCAGTCAATGTAAATGAATAATACGACATCCAAGCACAAAATGCACAAAACTGTCACAGGAAGCACAAAACTACCATAGAAATTGAGCTTGGTAACTACGAACTGTTTTATTGTAACTATGATTAGCAAAAGCCTCCAAATACTACTACATAATGTTTGGGTAGGTTCTACCAGATTCAAGATCAAAATTGCTCTAATTGCAATGCAAATAACTGACTGAATGTCATGTTACAAATAGAAACCTGCACCTAGAGCTTAATGAAGACAGGTGGGTTCTTCTGATCTGACCTGCAAGGCAGCTGACAGAAGCTGAAGTCGTCGTACTTCTTCCAGCCTGCTGCATGCAGTGCAGCTGAGCTACTCTGAAGTGCCTCCCTCAGGTAAGATTGCTCCCTACAAGTACCTCCTCCTCTCCACGGGTTAAACCAGGAGTTCAGGCAACCAGTTCAGAGCAATCCAGACAGAGGCTGGCAGTACATGCAGGGCAGGAGGCCTACCTGAACAGAGAATCAGATACAGAGAGGCTGGCTTTGTCCACACGCTTCAAATTTGTAATGCCACAGCCTCCAAATACAGAAAGGCTGCTGAGTGACACAACAGGGACAACGCTGCCACCACAGGCAGACAGCTGCAGAAATCCTCACACCTAGTGACCGCTCAGCTTTGGCTGAGTTTAGCCCTTCAACATCAAAACCAACAAAGTTATATCTGAGCAACACAAATCAATAAATTCAGTTCTGCTCATATGCAGAGCTACGCTAACTCACAGAAAAGGTAGTAAGGGCCTCACATTTTGGAAAGGAAAAGGAAAATTAAGGGCAGCATTTCTGTTAGATTGCAGCACTTCCCCTGAACTGTTTCTGGTAGATACCGAAGTACAAGGATGAGGCATGGCATGTAAATAATGCAGGCGTGAGTTTGATGCAGCCAAGCGTTACTTAAGACAAATTTATCCGGTATGTATCAACACAAATGAAGTAACTGGAGCAAGTGTATGTTTAGGCTGAAGGGCCAAGTCACTGGAGCGTTCCCTGGAGAAACGCTCTTTCCTCTAAACCAGGCTGCCTCACTTGTCAGCTCACTGTAATTTAAAGATACGGCCAAGCTCGAGTTTTGCCAGATCAGCTGTTTGATTCCTACCTAGCAGTAGAAGACCACTGACTTCACAGCCGTATTCCTGAAATGCGCCCATGATGCCTCATCATACTTTCAGAGCAACTAGGCAAAGATTTACCTTCCAAAAGTAGCAAGTATAATGGGGCTTGTCTGATCTGCCTGTTTCATAGATTTGGATGCTATAAACTCTTGTAAGAGTTTATGGTGTTTAAGCACTCTTCATCGATCGCTGGTTCCCCTGAAAGCCAAAACACGCACGTTACCGTGTCTCTCGGCCTCTGGAGTCACACGGTTGCCAGCTTTATCCAAACGTTGTTTGAACAGATTGTGCTCCACGTCCAGCTGCTGCTCCCCTGCCACGTCCATTGCATCAATGCTCAAATCTGAAACCAGCAGGAAAGGAAAATGGCCTATAAAAGCACATTTCTTATGGCCCGTGGCAGTCTGAGGAAGCATTCGAACAGTGAAAATACAGAACCTTTCAGCAAGGGGGATCAGAATGTGCCAAAAATGGACTAAGATGCACGGTCAGGGCCAAGCGACTTACTGAGAATATAATATATTGTGTCTGCATCCTAAATGACCCTTCCAAATACAGAGCTTAGTGTGAAAGAATGACTGCTTTCTACTGTTACAGAATTCTTTACTCATAAAAGCGAAAAACCAAACCTTTCCTCCTGAAGGCTCACAACCATTTGCACAAACACATTTGAGGAGTTAAGCTCAAAGCCAGCTGAAAGCCACCCTTCTGCCTCTGTCCTCTCAGCCCCACTTCAACATCAGCACATTTTCTTCTGACTCCTTTTCACAAGGACAATTCAGGAGCCTGTGGCCTTGGCCTGCCATCCACATACCATCTGGTACTTGCTGGCTATGTGCTCTCTCACAAGGTTGACAGCTTTTCTGCAGAAAACAGCAGAGGCTTCCAGTGCCTCTGACCCTCCCACTCTGCTTTAAAGGCAAGGCACAGAGCAGTACTATTGTGGGTGGTCAAGGGAAGTCAGAGTCACTAGGCTAGGAGCCCAATGCACTATCCTAAGAAGTTATTACAGCAGAACAAGAGGCTCTGAACCAGTCACCCTGCCACCATCCACCTGCTACAGCAGGTCACTCCGACACTATGCACAGCAGCAGTGCACAATGAGATCTGCAGCAGCTGCTTACAATTTGAGCATTGCAAATTCTGAATTACTGCATCCTGCAACTTTATTTTGAATTCACTTCAAAGGCAATCAGGTTACTAACGCTCATTGTGATTTTTAAAAGTTTGGAGGAGAAAGCTTATATTCTGAATTTAATGTCAGTCACACGCGGTAAGCACAAAAACAACGGAACAGCACCGTACAGAAACGTAGGTGAGTGTATACCTCGACCTCACTTATGACCCAGAGGAACAACGCCGCGGCTGGGCGCGCTGGCCGAGCACCCCGGGGTCTGGCTGATGCAACCCCAGGGCTCCACAAGCGCCCCGGCCGCAGCGCAGCGCTGAGCACCAGCCCTCAGCAAGCACAAACGTCGCCCCGGGGATTCAGAAGTTTGACTCACAAGCGCAAGGCATATGCGGGAAAATGACATCTATGTTGATCTTCAGCTTATCGCCCCTTGATTTGTCAACGTACAGCTCAGGATGGACCTAAAGAAATAACAAAGAGTCTTGTTTTTGTTTGGAAACAAACCAAAAGGTCTCTTCCCCTGGATTTCTCTGCCTCAGGAGATGATTTTTAACACCTGGCATTGAAGAGGGACCCGAGCTGGCACCTGCCACACCTCCCACGGGAACTAAACTTTTGCCGTTTGCAACACCTCTAAAAAGCAGAGCAACAATCTGGGGATCTGCAAACGTGGGGTGGGAAGGGGTGGCGTGCTGCAGCTGCTCTCTCTTCTCTGTACCCCAAGTTCCAAGACGGACAGAGCCAGCACGAAGAGGCTCAGACCACCTCTCCTGCTCCTGCCACGGCCCCACGAGGGGC
>VXAV01006195.1:147946-180627 GCA_013399715.1 Alectura lathami
CGGGGCTGCGGCAGCCCGCCGTGCCCGCTCCCTTCTGATCCTCCCTGCCAAGGGCCTCCGGCAAGTGCCCGGAGCCCGGGGAACGCTGCCCGCGCCCGGGCCAGCTGTCAGCGCTGTGAGGCAGGGAGAGGCCGCTGGTGAAGACCAGCTCTCGCTCAGCCCGCCCTCCGCCCCTCCTGCCCCCGCCGTGTTGGTGTTAACGCGACCGTGAGGGCTCGTGCCTTCCCCCCCTCAGACCGTCCGCGGCAGCAACAAAGCAGAAAGCCAGCCACTGCCAGAGTACCCCCGCTTTTTGTGCAGAACGGGGAAAAAAGGCCCCGAACCTTGCACATCCAGGGCAACCTCTCCAGCCCTTCATTTTTGTGACAGCTCCATTTCCCTCTCATTTCACATCAAATCATGCAATAGGAAATAGGGTGCTCCTTCTGCAAAATTCTCTTCCGGAGAAGGCTCTGGGGGGACCACGTTGCGTGGTCCAGTGCCTAAAGGGAGCTTACAAACAGGAGGGAGAGCAATTTGTTACGTGGGCAGATAGCGGCAGGACAAGGGGGAATGGTTTTAAACTAAAAGAGGGGAGATTTAGGTCAGATGTGTGGAGGAAATTCTTCACCCAGAGGCGGTGAGGCCCTGGCCCAGGCTGCCCAGAGCAGCTGTGGGTGCCCCATCCCTGGGGGTGCTCAGGGCCAGGCTGGGTGGGCCCTGGGCAGCCTGATCTGGGGGTGGCAGCCAGCCCCCGGCAGGGGTTGGGGCTGGGGGGGCTGCAAGGCCCCTTCCAAGCCAGCCATGCCGTGGTTCTGCGATTCGATGAAATTTTCCTTTATTAAACACAAAAATTGCTGTCACTATGCAATGCTTCCAAATGCAAAGAACAGGTGCACCTCAGCTTCCTACAGTAGAAACAATACAGCTCTGGGAAGGGTGCAAGACAGGAACTCTGATGGTGCAGCTGCTCCTATACAATAATGGAATAAACTACTAACAAAATATCCCCAGTGCTTTGACAACCACAGAATACTGCTAATCATTGGCTCAAGTGCAGAAACCTGGACCTGTTGGAGCACGTCCAGAGGGCCACAAAAATGATCCTAGGGATGGAACACCTCCCTGTGAGGACAGACTGAGAGAGTTGGGGCTGTTCAGCTTGGAGAAGAGAAGGCTCCAGGGAGACGTGATAGCGGCCTTTCAGTAATTAAAGGGGGGCTGTAAGAAAGAAGGGGACAGACTCTCTAGCAGGGTCTGTTGTGATAGGACTGGGGAAATGGTTTCAAATGGAGAGAGGGGAGATTTAGACTACATGTAAGGAAAAGGTTTTCTACGCTAAGGGTAGTAAAGCACTGGCACAGGCTGCCCAGAGGTGGTGGCTGCCTGGAGACCTTCAAGGTGAGACTGGACGGGCACTGAGCAACCTGACCTAGCTGTAGGTGTCCCTGTGCCCTGCAGGGGAGTTGGGCTGGATGGTCTTTAAAAGTCCCTTCCAACTTGGGCGATTCTATGATTCTAGAAAGAAACTGATCCATCTAAGCACTGAACTTGACTTCAAAGAACCCAATGAGGCGGGCGGGAGCGGCGCTGGGTGGTGGTGGTGGGGGGGAGCAGGGGGCTCGGGGACAGCGAGGCCTCGGGGACACCGTGGCTGGCGTCAGGGCCTGCCTGCATTGTTTGGGTTATCTTAAGGGCGGAGGTGAGAGTGAGGCTGGGGGTTAGGAAAAGGTTCTGCACCAGAGGGTGGTGGGCATGGAGCAGGCTCCCCAGGGCAGTGGGCACGGCCCCGAGCTGCCGGAGCTCAAGGAGCATTTGGACACCGCCCTCAGACACGGGGTTTGGGTTTGGGGTGGTGCTGTGTGGAGCCAGGAGTTGGACTCGATGATCCTTTGTGGGTCCCTTCCAACTCGGGATGTTCTGTGATTCTGTAATGGGGAAAAAAATAATCAGGAAACGTGCAGTGTTTTGGAGAAACAAGTTTATTAAAAAAAATAAAACCAGACAAAATAAGTCTTTGTAAACAGTACAGAAGCTGCCAGGAATAACGTAACTTGGAGGGCCTGACTGACGTGGTGTAGGAAGCCGTATGCAGAACTGCCACAAGAGGGCGCTGTCTTCGTGCACAATCCAGCATTTGGCGAAGTGGCAGAGGAAGACCAGTCTGGAAAGTACAGAGAAGCAGGAAATAAGGAAGAAAGTTCAGCAGTCTGGACTGCAAGAGGGCTAGACTTTGAAACATCACCAGCTATATGAACGTCATGAATATATTAGCAGTAGCCAATCAGGTTAAGTGTTGTTAACTGGTGCAAACTGAGCTATCCAATCATAGTGTGACAAGTGTCCTTGTCTTGTATAAGTATGCTTGCTGTTTGAATAAATGTGGGAGTTCCAGCTTACCTCTATGAGGATGTGTGGTTCATCTGGGATAAGCTCTCCACAACATGGCATGCTGTGATGGAGTGTTTTGGAAGAGGAAGAAGTTTTCCCTAATTGCCAGGCTCGTGCCCCTGACCCCATCCACACCAGCCAGCACCAGATTTGTCCCACCCTGCTTGTGCTGGAGACCCGGCAGTGAACACTGGGCTGTGAACTTCTCTTACCTCAGGACTCCTGCTCTGAACCAGTCACCCTGCCACGGCAGGTCTCCAGCTCAGCTCCTGCTGAGGCCTTTGGCTGTACGCTGGCCCTGTTACCTGAGGCCATCCCTTGTGACGGACCTGGATGCAATGACTGTCTCTCAGGAGACCAACAGTCCAGAGATAGTAGTGCCAAGGTATGGTTCAGAGACTGATCTAGCTTCTGAGTCTCTGCCTCCATAACAGCAGCTTTGGGCTCCCTGACCACAGCTGCCAAGGAGTCAGACAGCTCCTGGTGAAGGTCCGACAGCTCCTGGCTGGTTCTTGCACAGCACTCGATGTAGTCCTGCTTGTATTTCCGTTCTTGTGCCAACTGCTGCTGCAGAAGGGTCACCTGAGAAAGGCAGAGGGCTGAGCTCAGAGAAGCCCACGCTGTTAGGACCATCCACGGTAGCAGCTGTCAGAAAAGCACCCTCTAACTGAAGCCCTGCCTACCTTTGGTAGGTAACCCAAAGACACAAGTAGGAGAAGTGGCCATCTGCTGCTTACAGCATCTCCCAGGAAGCACGGGATCCAGTTGCAGTTTTGCAGCTCTTCCCAGAGCCAGGCAGTGCCTTCACTAACAAGCTAAGATCTATTCTTTGATCAGAGCACTTCAATTTTCCTGCCAAAATGAAGCAAGTCCACAGTGCAGGCAGACAGCATGGTCACAAAGGGGAAGGGGTTCACTTAGCTATCTCTAGCATCAGACCTTCAGATACTGAACCTGCTGGCAGGTCTGGCAGCCTGCTGGTACTGCCAAAATCCCTGTCAAAGGATGCCCTAGCATTCAGTAGCTGGAATGTACATTCCTACACTGATAAAACAAATAGCCTTATAGTGCTTAGGTCCCTACTGGACTCTGTCCAGTATCGGGACCACGATTAACAACACGAGCCTCATGATTGCCTGAGAGCTATAAGCTCCGCCACTGCCTTGAGTCCTTGGAACTCTAATAAGACGCAAGCTCCAGTGAATCAAGGCAAAATAGGAACAGTTGACAGGATGAGTAAGCTCAAAGGAAACATCCTTAAAATACTCGCTGGTTACAGGAAAGTTTCAATTTTCTGAATTTCCTCCAACCCCTCACCCACCATGTCTGACCTGGCAAGTCAGAGAGAGAGACCAGACCTAGATGAATGGCGGTGTTTAGCCATGGCCAACAAATGCAACTACCTGGGTATTTCCATTGCCTGGTTTACTCACTTCCTGACAGCTGGGACCCTGCCAAACAAAACTTGTACTGTAACACCATGCAAAGTTCTGCTCATCAGTGCAGCTACACCAGCTTTTGATGACAGCTTTCCTATTCCTCACCTGGCTCTGTAACTCAGACAATTGACGGCAGAGAGCACGAACCTCCTCCTGTGAAGAAAATGCAAGGATTTATTTTTAGTTTCCAGTCTGGGCAGGGTCATGGTCTACATTAGGTCTGTAGGGGGGGCAATCTTGCCACTGGGATTTGCCATAATCCCTCTGTATGGCCAGAGCCTTCTCCCCCCAAGTCAGATTCTGCTCGCACCTTTCTAGAAGCAGGCATCTTGTCCTCATCAGACTCGGAGAGAGAAAACCTGCAGGAACCTGGCAGTGACTGGCTACTACAGCTTCTCTTCAGTCTCCTCCGTTCACGTTCCACCTGCATGTTGGGTAGGAGAAAGAGTCACAGAAATCAGCCACCAAACAAGGGGCAAAAGGACCCCTGGATATCATTTGCAAGGAGATCTCTGCACAGAGACTGTTAATTGTACCAGAGAAAGCTGAAGGCAAAAGACACTCACTATAGACTATGGAAGAGAAAGAGCAAGAGGAAGTTCCTGACACAGGACTGTCAAATGTGTGTGCGTGGTGACACCAAGGCAAGAAGGGTTGGACCTCAGTGAATGCTCATCTGTGAAAGCAGTGAGGTGCCAGAAGAGAAGGAAAACATGGAAGTATGTCTCCACCTGGGAGAGGGAAGTAAACAGAGGACTCTAAAGGGCTGCAGATGGCAATGTGTTGTGTTCCTGAGGACCGCGAAGCGTTCTAGAGGCACTGAAAGCTTGTTTTACCTGCTCAAGAGTCCTCCTGAGCTCAGCATTGAGTTGCTTCAGCTCAGTCTTTTCATGTTCCAACCTTGCGACTGCTTGCTGCAAGCACTCCAGCTGCTGCCACAGGAGTTTCTTCTCTGAGAGCCATGACGGCTGCTCCCCTTCTGCAATAGCCTGCTGGGTATACACAGAGGAGACTATGTGAGCTGGTGCCACGTCAAGGTCAGAAGGACCAGATCAACATGTCAGAGAGGGTGACCAGCCTCAGGAACTGACAGTGTTAAGCCCCTTCTTTCTCTCCTGTGTATTCCTAGGGGTCCTACCTGGGGACTACCACATAATCATGAGGTTAGTAACAAAATAACTTCTTGCTTTTCCACAAGTAAACAGAAAGTGCCTAGTCAGAAACAGGAGATCTCTGAAAGCATACTCTAAGCACTGTCAGTGTAGGTGCTACTCAGCCGTCTTTAAAATATCCTATAAAATTTAGCACATTAGTTTGGTCAACTGTGCCCTTTCCTCTCCATATGCCAAATCCTAACCACACTACGTTGGCTAAACTTGCCTAGACAGTTGAAGCAATTACTAGTCTCTAACTTTTGGACATGATTTAACAGCAAGCTCTGTAGTTCTTTCAGTAGTTCTGGGCTCAACAGAAGCAGAACTGTAGCAGGTGAACGGTCTCTGGCCTGTGCTACACTGGCAGGCAAGCCTGCTGGCAAAAGAAACTACGATTTCAGCCAAGCTGGTAAATATTTATGGGAAACATCATTACAATCCTTTACAGACGTTTTAGTTGACTAATGACCAGTCACATCGCCTACCTGAAGATGAAACCGGTCCTCGTCCCTCTCTGAAACCATGCTCTGCAGGATGGCTATTTCTTCCCTCAGACTCCCATTGGCCATTTCACTCTGACTAAGGGCAAGAGTCAGTGCTTGTGCCTTCTCTTTCCATTCGATTTCTCCGCTTTCAGTCTGCTTCAAAATAGCAATCACGCGCTCCAATTCTTCCCCCTTTACTTTCCTCTCGTTTTCCAGTTGTTGGGCTAGCTCCTTCTGCCTTTTCAAGAAATGGTCTCTCTCCTGGAGAACTTTCCTCTTCTCTGCTTCTTCTTCCTCCCATTTTTGGAGTTTCTGGATTTGTTTCCTCAGGGTCTCCCCTTCACCCTTCCATCGCAGAGCTGACGTTAATTGTTTCAGGAGTTCACTCTGCCTCCTAAGCTCTTGTTCTCTCCCTGTCAGAGTCTCCTCTAAACACTTGACTCTGTCTCTCTGGTACTTGATCTCTTCATCCTTCTTTGTCAGTGTCTGCTGAACATGCTGAAGATCTTCACGAAGACCTCTTATCTCCTCAGCTTCTAACCTTTTTTGCTCACCTTGAACCTTAGCCTCTCGCTCCCTCTCACGCAAGGCTTCTTCCAGGAGCTTCTCTTGCTCTCTGTGATGTTTAATCTCTTCTTTCTTCTCACTCAGCATAAGCTGGAGATTCTGCAAGGTCTTCAGTTCTTCTTCTTGGTGCTTGAGTTTTTGCAGAAGTGTTTTGTTGTCTTCATCTCTGTTCCTCACCACTTCCTCAAGCCGATTCACTTGATTCTGGCACGATGTTAGCGCTACTTTCATACTTTCTTCACGAAGCCGGAACACGTTAATCTGCTCTGACTGCTTGAGGATCTCCAAATTGTTCTTCTTCATTGTTTGGCTCATTTTGTTTAGATCCTGCTGTAGACTCTTGACTTGTTTCCCTTCTGACTCCTCCTGCTGTTGAAGTTCGTGGACATGCTCTTTCAGAGACACTATCTCTTGGTCTCTAGCTGCTAGAGAAGATTCAGCATATTCTAGTTTTTGCATCATAGCTGTAGTCTGCATCACTGCCTCTTCATTTTGCTGTTGAAGCTTAGAGATAGCCTCCTCTAGAACCTCTATCTTTCTTTCTCTTTCTTTCAGAGCCATTTTTGTTTCTTGAAGAATTGCTTGATCAGCTTCATGCTTTTCCTCCTTTTCATTGCATGCCTCACATTGCTTTCTAAGTGATATAATCTCCTCCAGTTCTTTACTCATCTTGCTCACAGCACTCCTCTGCAGCTGTCGCTGCTTCTGCAGCTCCTCTATCAGCTCTTGCTGGGATCTGATCTCCTGGTCTCTGTCTTCCAGGTCTTTGCTCATTTTGCTTGCAGCAATCCTCTGTTTTTCCTGCTGTTTCTCTAGCTCCCGTATCAGTTCTTGCTGCGATTCTGTCTTCTGTTTTTCCTCTGTTATGTCCTTAATAACCCGATGTAGAGTAGTTTTAAGCATTTCTTTCTGGTTTTCCAGCATTCTCATCTGCTCCTGGTATGACTTCATTTCTCCCTCTCTCTTTGACAGGATGGCATTCACTTGAGTAAGATTCTCCTGCAAAGCTTTTACATCTGCTGCCTCTTTCTGCAGCACCTGGATTTTCTCACGCTGAGTTTCCACTTCTTCATTTTTTATTTTTAAGATAGACAATGTAGTTTGTAGTTCTTGTTCAAGGGAGTGACTCCTATCAGCTGCTGTGTTTGCTCGTGTTTCAGAGTCTGTGACTGACTCCTGAAGAAGTTTTATCTCCCATAGCAGTTTTTCTTCAGCTGCCTGCAGTCTGTCCCGTTCATGCTGCAACATAGGGAGAAAAAGATTCAGTAATTCCACTTATTTGGGTTTCATTTTCATACTGGATTTGAACTCCCACTTTGGTGGCAGTCAAGACCTGCAGTCTGAGCTTTTAGTAAAACATTCTACCTATTCAGTTGGCTTCCCTATTTGATTTATGTTTTCCATTTTCACTCAGAAGTTGAGAACTGTACGGCATTTAGCAAAATCTGGCCATAACTGATTTTTTGATGGTGGATTTCGATGATACTTCCCCTCCCCAACCCCAGCACTGTCTCAGCCTGTGAGAACTTCAACAGACTCCTCCTGATCCTATATAGACCCACTGCATTGACAAGACCCTTTGGCAACAAGTTCAACAGGTCTCCTCTGCTGTAAGAAAAACCACCTCCTGTCATTTCAGCGTGGCTCTCTCTAGCTTCAACAGATGGCTTGTGGTGTTCTGTTGGAAAAAGAGCGACTGCCCCCTCTCTCCTTGCCTCCCAGGGTCTTGTAGATCTTTCCTGTCCTACCCTTCAGGTCCAGGTATTTATGAACCTCAATATGTATTTGTGCGCAAATACTTGCCCAAACCATGCAGTGTAAATAAGTTTGAAAGTTGCTTTGACTAAAGTTTCAAGGGGCAGAAATCTTCAGAACTGTGGAAAATGAACGTATTGACTCCAGTAGTTTTTCCTCCTTATTCAAAAGAATGGTATTGCAAAAGTTAAAATAAAAAAACATCACTGGTATAAATACTGTTCTTCTGCCCTTGTAGTGGTCTGTGTTCTCTCCACACATTTTGTGTATCGGTTCTCTCTCCTTTCTGGACTGACTGTCTTCTCCTACTCAAGGTGTTGATCCTGCTAATTCAGCTACAGGGGCTAGCAAGAAAACAAATGTCTAGGAAACAAGGAATAATGAATGGAAGGAAAATAAAATGAAAGAGACTGCATTTGGGTACTGAAAAAGCTGCTCCTTAGAATTATTAGCAGATGGGCAAAAAAAGAAAAAAGCAAGTTGTCCTTCATGGCATCTGCTGGCCTTACCAGTAGATCCTGTTTCTGCTTCTCTGCGCTCTCGAGTTTCCTTTCCATAGATGCCACCTGTTGACACAGTGTCATAGCCTCCTTCTTTAGAGCAGCGGCCTCTGCCCACAAGGCAGCCTGTAGAGAGTTCTTCTTGCCTTCTGCCACCAGTGTCTCTGCAACAGTAAAGGTCAAAGAGAAGGTGAAAAGCAAAGCAAAGCCAGAATGATTTGCAACCTAGGGAGAAAACAACATTTTCCTATCTGTCTGTGTTTTTTACAGTCCCTAAACACAGAAGAACTTTCAAAACATAAATACAAGACACAAATCAAAGACATAAATAAAGGAAACTTCCAGACAGAGAAAAAGGGAGAATGAAAGTGGCAGGGCTCAGAAAAATACGAAAGAGTGTTTGCTGTTCTGCTTGCTGAAAGGCTAGGGCTACTGACACAGCAACAGGTCACCCACAGCATGAGAATTAGATAGAACCACATTGATGGAACAACGACAGGGACAGTAGGTGAGGGACCTTGTGTCCTAAAGAAGAAGGGCTAGAGGTGGGTGGGGACAATAAGAAGAAAAAGTGAAGACTATGACACAGTTAATGACCAGGAAGACATAAGAGGCTTTAGAGAATAGATGGTTGTGCTTGAAAATGCACTTTAAGGATTTTTTTTCCTAAAGAATGCTAGGGGAATACATTGTGCGCTGACAGAGAAAAAAAAGAAAGGAACCATTCTGTGATACTAGGACAACTGCAGGGTAAGAATATTTGAGCGTCCTACTAGCACTGAGATCATGGAAGTTTACAGACAGAACTAAAACACAGGGACAGAACTATACAGACAGACTAAACTACTAGACAGGAATTAAAAGGGAAAAGACCTGTCCAGTGGGATGAGCAGGATCTACCCACTGGCAGAATTTAAAGTGCACAAGCTGTTACCATATACCATTAAAACAATGCAAATGTTCCAGAAGCAGGAATGATCTAAGGCCTGGAAAACTGCTGAAAAATGACCAGCAGTCATGTGTTACTTCTCACGGAAGTAACACAAAGAAATACTGAAGAGTTAAAGGCACTACATGAGCCGGTGGCAGCATGTGAGGGAGACTACGAGCAACGCCCACGCTTCTCTGTGCCTGTAGTCTGAGACAAGGAAAACGAGATGGAAAAGCAATTCTGACTTGGAGAGTGGGAAAACAATGACAGAGACAGGAGAAGACATGCCTGTCCAGCTATCACATAGAGAGGCCTGTAGCCCTGGAGACTCTGGGAAGGCTTGGAGATTAAACGAAGAGGTAGCTAGTTGCCTACAAAAAACAGTTTGGAGATAAAGCCAAAGTGAACATGTTAGCAAAACATGAGTAAGTGCCCAGGGATGCAAGAAGTTGTGTTTGCTACAGATGTGAGCTCCGACAGCAGAGTGCAGAAGCATTGGGTACCAGAAAGCTGGGAAAAACAGCAGAAGAAAGCATGCATTGACAGCTACAGTAACACAGGAGCTTGCCACTGAACTGATGCTCTGTAAAAGGGCAGCGTAAGAGGAAAAGGAAGTCAACAAAGACAACTGTTTTAGCAGGTTGGTGATTTTAGAGTGTGTGGAGAAGGGTGGTATGAGGCACCAAACTGCACCTACTTTGTAGTTATGTATGACCTGAAAGGCATCACCACACATCACCAGTCACAGCACCAGACGCAGTGCCAGCCACTGCACCTTTTGCTAGGAAAAGCTTCCACTGGTAGTCCCAGGGGCAAATCTCATGCTCGTTGCTTCCCCCCGCCATCTCATGGCACTGCATGCCTCTGTGTGGTATCAGAAATCCCTGCTGGTGGGACAGGATGGGCTCAGCAGGTTGGAAAAGAGAAGCTGTACCTTCCTGGCTTTGGGCCAACTGCTTTTCCAGCTCCTGACTGCGGGCACTGAAATGGTCCGTCTCAGCTTGCCTCTTGCTCAGCTCCAGCTCCAGGTCCTGTATTTTCTTTCCAGCATCGTTCTGGAGGAGGTAAGAGCAGTATGAGTTCACACAGCCACTGCTGGCAGGAGACAGGGAGGTACTACCCCTGAAGGCAGAAAGAGCCAAGGTGGGAGGGGGCAGTTGGACGGTAACGGTGAATATGATCATGATTGTCCGTCCTCCCGCGGCAGCAGGCAAACCTGGCCTACGGGAATTTACACCTGTCCTGGTATTGGCACTCTGCTCGTCAGCTCAGCCCAGCAGAGGGACAGGATTTCTGCGTGCACTAGAGGCACGTTACCAGGTCTTGCTGAGTCTGCTTCAAGTCCTGCCGCAGGTCTTGCAGGGCTGCTGCCACTCTGTCCACTGTGAGCTCTACAGGGAGGTCCCTGGCCTGAGAAGCAGTCAGGTCCCAGACACGATCCTGTTCTGAAGAGAGAAGCCATTCTGTTTCAAGCTTTAATTTGGGGTCTCCAACAAACAAGTTAATGTTACAGCAAGACATGCCATGGGCTAACGTTATTTTGCTGCCCACCAATGTGAGTACTGCCCCAAGGAAGGATGCACGTGCACTTCCACGACTGTTGGGCCCTATTTCATTCTGGTGCCAGTCATTTCTCCATGTAGCAACATGGACTTGTCTCTCTGCAGAAATCTCAGGCTTTCAAGACTTCCCAAGCCTTGAGTCAGTATGAACTGTAAGGATGAATCTGTTAGGATTGCAAAGAATCCCTCTATCTACTCTCCTGTGTGCACTCTACATACCTCTCACCCTCTCACACTTGCTTGAACTCCACGTGACTATGCCTCTGCTCGCATCAGAGCTGTCACACAGCATGTGGTGGAGAACCAAGTACAATTTGTCCAGCTGGGACTGGGCTTCACAGTGGGCACTGTTAGCCTGCTGGCACTCTATAGCCAATGCCTTTGCTCTGGTCTCTGTGTTGCAAAGCCTCAGATGAAGTTCAGCCATCTCAGCCTCCAGCACATGCAAAGAGTCTTTCAAGCACTCTTCACTGGCTCTAGAGCCCTCCAGTTCCTGCAACAGCTGCTTCTCCCGAGCTGCCAGGCAAGCCTCCTTCTCCAGCACCACTTCCTGCAGTGACTGAACCTGTAACACAGATGCACAGAACCTCAGGGATAGTGCTGCTACTGAGGAAGCAGAGTAGGAAGTAGGGGAAAGAATGAAGAACTACTTCATGTAAACATCACATTGAAAACAAAAAGCAAAAAAATAAAACCACAAGGATTCAGACTGAACAAAACTGACAATGAGCTCGGAACAGGTGCTTGGAGGCTAAAGGGCCAAAAGGAAGCTTCCCCACCCACAACAGAATGGCCTAACCATCACTCTTTCCAACCTAAGAAACAAAGCAGCGAGTGTTTGAGGAGGTGGCTGGCAGGGAGAGGTGGCAGACTGAGCACCCTGTGTGGAGGTGGGGCTCTCGGGGAGGGCAGAAGAAAACAGAAGTCAGTCAGCATCCTCTGCTGTGCATCTCCAAAATGCCAGATGAGCTGGCTGAGATGGAACTGCCTTCCACAGACTCCTTTAACCACTTCTGTCCCACCACATTGCTCAGTGACCTACGGAGGCAGAAACACCATCTGGGGACACTTGTAACATAGATACCGAGAAGTTTCAAAGGAGTCTTCTGTTGTTCTTCAGAGATTTAATGACTTGAACCATGAGAGAACACATAAAACACAGCAAATCCAGCCTTCACCTCAACGTGCAAAGTCTCTGGGCAGAACACGAGTGTGTGTTGTTGGAAGGCGAAACAAGTTGAGGCCTACAAGCTGAAAGTGGTATTCAATGTCCCTGGGGAATAGGATGCTAGGGGATGGGCACCTGGTTGTTGAGATCTTGTATTTCTCTTCTGTGGTCTGAATGGAGTTGCTGGGCCTGTTGAGTAGCAGCAAGTAGTTTAGACACTTTGTTCTGCTGGGCAAGGTTGTCTTCTTCCAGGGCCTTGAGGCTCAACTCCTTCTGTTCCAGAGACAGAGACAGCCTGAAAGAGAGAGCATGCAACTCATTACTACGTGCTGTAACATTCAGCAAACTCTTTGGACTTCCATCGCCAAGGTGAAAACTGCTCTGTCTGCTGAGGTTTATCTGAACAACCTTGTTCAGTCCTAAGCCAGGCTGGCAACCACAGCCAAGCATGTGCCCACTGCACTTGTTTCCACAGAGGAAAGCTGAGTTGCTGGCTAAGATTCATATATTTCTGGTTCTTCTCACCTTCAAGCAGAAATTACTGAAACAAGTATCTTTCAGTGGTAAAAAAAGTAAATAGCACAAAGGGCAAATCCTACTAAAACATAAGAAAGGCATGTTTGATATCTAATGTCTTTCATATTGCCTCTTATAGGGATAAATAGGGATTGGGATTAAGATGCACAAAGGGTGAACCCTCCAGACAATGCAGAAACCACTTCTGGTAGGATCTTCAGGTATATCCTTACAACAGTCAAGTCCCAGAAAAACCTAGCACAGGAAGTGACGGGCCATGGCTGTCTCCACTTCCACAGTCTTTCCAGCTGAGCCATTAGCTACCGAAAGCTGATTTCACACATGGGCAGTGATGAAACAAGCAAGATGTGAAAGAATCAAAGGCTCAAAAGACTGGACCATCGAGGATAATGTTTACTTAAAGTATGAAACCTTCCTTGGGTCCCTCCAGACCAAGAGGAGGCTCAGATCACTGGTCCAGCGAACAACCTGGTGGAAGCTAAGACTAGTACCACAGGGTGTAAACAGTGATACCATTCAGCTTACAAAGTCAAAATAAAGTCTTGAAATGAAGATAGTAGGGAAGGAGAAAAAGTTTATTTTGATTAAGGAGACTTGAAGAGAGATTTTGTCAATAAAGAGAAAATTTGTTTCTCAAGTCGGAACAGCAATGGACAGCAGGGTGATATCTGGGGAGTTCCATAAGACTTGCCAGCACCTGCATCCAATTCAGCTAGGGAAACGAAGGCAGATACCAGAAGTGGTAATTGAGGTTTGGAGGAAATATTCAGATCCTTTTATAAAATGTAGTGTAGGATCCCTCACAGGAGAAGCAAGAGTGTACTGCCTTTTACTTCTCTTCTTCAATGAAGAGATGTGTTCAAGACCGGCAGGACTTCACCAGGTGAAGTCTTGTTGGTTGCACTCCTTGGGCAGTCATTCACATCTGTAATGACAGAGGAAAGGCTGAGAGACCTGGGCCTGTTCAGCCTTGAGAAGAGAAGACTGAGAGGGGATCTTGTTAACGTGTACAAACATCTTAAGGGAGGCTACCAACAGGAGGGGCCAAGCTGTTTTCTCTGGTGCCTGGAAACAGGACAGGAGGCAACAGGCTCAAGCTGGAACCTGGGAAGTTCCATCTGCACATGAGAAAAAAACTTCTTTACTTTAAGGGTGACAGAGCCCCAGCACAAGCTGCCCAGAGAGGTGGTGGAGTCTCCTTCTCTGGAGACATTCAAAACATGCCTGGATGTGATCCTGCACAGTGTGCTCTAGGTGACCCTGCTTGAAGCAGGGGGATTGGACTAGATGATCCCAAGCGGTTCCTTTCCAGCCTCAACCATTCTGTGATTCTGTAACTGTTAAGGCTAGCAGAGACCCTGCTTGAGCATCTCCAGATGCTTGTTGGGATAGTTTGGAATGAGGAAACAGATGGCAATGAAAAACATGCTTATTTCTTGTGTGCTTCTGAGAGGAATCTGACTTCCCACAAAATCATGGTTTCAAGATGCATTCTTCCAACCAAAAGTATCAGGATGGAAGATTAATAAAGATCCCAAATGTTTAAAGTTTACTGGACGCCAAGTGGAGCTGGTGGATCTATTTAGCCCACGATATCAGCTTGTCCTGCCTCCTTTGGCGTGTTTAGGTTTGAACCCCCTGAAGTTTAACAGTATTTATATGTCGACCTAATAAAAAGCACTCTTGTAAGGAAAAGACTACTTCAAAAGCCACTGGCTTCAGAAAACTGTAACTGAAAGATAAAAACAAAAGAGAATGAACCACGACATCAAAAGAACAAAATGGTTCCGCATGGATAGTTCAGAACTCTGCTTTTTAGCCATTTCCACATGCAAAGATCTAAAAGAGGGAATCCATTAAAAAGAGCAGAGATCCTTGCAGGCTTTCAATTACCTGTCTCTTTCGCTCTCTAAGACCTTCAACGAAGCCTGAAACTCTGTGTTGTGATGCTCCATTTCTTCCCATCGACTCCTTTCCCCCTCCAAGGACTGTAGACGCACTTGCAGCTCTTTGTTCTGTTGTTCCACTCCTTCCCACTGGCTCCTCTCCTCCTCCAAGAGTTTCTGAAGGCGCACAACCTCCAGCACCTTCTGCCTTGACAGCTCCTGTGCCTCACTCAGATCTTGCTGAGCTTTGTGGCCAGTCGCTCGATGGGACTCTTCGGAGGCTGCTAGCTGAGCTGTCAGCTCTTCCACCTGAGGTAAAACAACAGAGCAGTCAAAGACTGCAACTTGCCACTGTCAGCCATATCATATACTATGAGGAAAGGGGAAGAACAGGTTTAAGCTTCATCCTATCATGAGAGTACCAAATTCAGCTGATTTGAATGAAAATCTAGAGAGGTGCACTGCATTTATCTGATAAAACACCTTAAAACCCAAGGCCACCTGTAACAGACCAGCAGAAGTCCAGTCTGATGATTACTGGCAAACAAGCAAAAGGACTAGCCCATCTGGCCATCGGGTGACCAGTAAGCCTCCTCTTCAGAGCAGCTGAGATGGAGGCCACAGTATGGCAGCAGTCAGAGGAATTACCCCATCAGCCTGCTCCGCAACAGAAAGGCAAGAAGTGGAGACACCTCCTGCCTGATGACTGAAGTATCTTCTGCTGTTTCACTCACCTGTTTTTGTAGATCATCCCTCTGTTGAAGAAGGATATCCAGTTCCTCTCTGATGGTTTCAACTTCTTCCTTGTGCATATTCTCGACTGCCTTCAGCTTACAATGGGTTTCCTGCAGCTCTGCTTGCAGTTTTGCTGTGATGTTCTGTAAACGCAAATGGACAGCAAGTTACTGGGAGCTGCCATCAGCTCCACGCCTTTCCTCTATGTCTCAGCCACATTCATTCAGCCACTTCTCTCTGCTTTTCTACCCATCTCTGCTTCGACTGCAACCCTTCCTTCCTTTTGCTGACCTCTGGAGCTTACCAGGCTCTGTGCCTTCAGTGCTCCAGGACTCGTGTTTCAATTCCGTGTTACTGCCCTTCACTCTGCAATGTGGCTTTAAAAGCCTCACCCTCAGCTCATGTTCTGTCACCACCTGCTTGAACTTTCTACCTGCTCTGCTAGTGAGACTTACCTGCCCGTGCTCCTGCTGCTCTTTCACCTCCTGCCTGAGCTGCTCAAGCTGCTGGCAGGCTTCTGTTAGCTCTCCCTGAGTATGGAGTAGTGTCTCTAATAAAGCTTTCTTCTCATTCTCCTTCTCTATCAAGACCTGCACAGAAGCACAGAGGACAAGACAGGTTTAATCTTCACAGAAAAAAAATTGCATGTCCTTCAAAGACTTGAAGGCTGACAGGCTCACACATTCTCAAAGCAACATGCTGCTGGTCTCCTAGGTCACTATCTATTCTCTTGGTGGCACAGATTCCAAAGTCAGATTGGCAGTACAAACATGGTCCACCCATGACTGAATCTTCAACAAACTCTTAATCCAATAGGAAAATGTCTGACACTTTTCTAGTGCTGGTGAGCATATTCTTTGTCTGCTGTTGTGTCCTGTTTGTCTTTTAATACAGACTTTTGCACCCGCTCAGCGGTGGAGAACGTGCAAGTCTGCTGGAGGGTGAAGCCTTCAGAAAACTCATGTATTCTATGCGGGGCTTGGTGAAAAGTCCAGTTTAAGGCACACACTGCTCCTCTGAGAGCTGGTCCTGTCATTGCAATACCTGTGGACACAAATGGTACTGCCATTCCTAGGCAGTCTGCACAAGAAGGAATCTGGGTAGAACACAGGGAGCGAGGGCTCTCGGTGCATGACAGCGTTGCTTTGGCACAGGAGATGTGGGCACAAGAGTTTACCAGTGAGTGATTTCAGAAACAGCCCACAGGCCACCTCTGTTTTACTGCTCAGAAATATTTCACTCCCACTCCCAAGGACAGTCCCGCATGCATTTCACTTCACCAAATTCAAAGCAGAAAACACTTCAAACACCTCAGGAAAACGGACACACAAGGCATGCTCTCACACCCCAATATCCAGCTAGCTGAATCTTTTCTGTGCAGGTGGCTCCCTTCAGCTCACCACTGTGAGACACAGTTATGGTGTTCATACTGCCTTCAGGCCTGCAGTGGACTTCCTGCCCCTCTTAAATTTACACTCTGGTAGTCTTTTGCATTACAGGCACTGTCCTTCATAGCAAAAAGGTCTCACGGTTGCTAAGGCACCACTGCTGTTTACAGAGTGGCATCCAAGAGACGTCTCTACCCAGATTTCCAGCATCAAGAGAAGAACTGCCAGTAATTAGTCCAGACGAGTACAACCACAAATTCTGCTTTTACACTCTTTACCTCTCGATTGGCATTTTCAACTCTAGTTCGCTCCTCTTCTTGCTGAGCTTGCATGGTAGCAACTTTCTGCTTCATATCAATCAGCTCCTTCTCATACTCTCCTTCTGTCTCTGCCTTCTCCTTTTCCCAGCGCTCCAGCATCCCCTGCAACTCCAAATGGTGCCCTTCCCGCTCACTCGCCTGAGGAGTGAAGGAAAAGACTTCAAGATGAAGTCTCAGGTAACCTCATGAGAATCTCATCCCTTCCACAAACCTCTACTTGAACAGCACATGACAGCAGCCTTCTGCCCTATCAAGGAACTTAACAGGCAAGTCAGCAGGCAGAAGGAGAGGAGATGTTACCGTCTCCTCTCTCACAGCTGCCTGTTTCCTACCCCCTCTGTCCTCAGGATTTCTCTCTGTCCTCAGTGTCTCGTCTCCATTTTAATCAATGAGAAGATGCAGACTGACTGCAGGGTGAGAAAAAGGCCACTACCCTGATGTCCTAGTCACAAGACAGGCTGTGACTGAACTACTAGGAATGAGGAGCCTGTTCCACATGCTTTGAGCCCAGGGGTAATACCTCTGTCAACCATGAAAGGACAGAAAGAAAGGAACAACGTTTCTGTGATTGCATTGGCAGGAGTGTTATGAGTCTACTTCATGGCAGACAGGAGTCTGGGGAGATCGTGCACCTCTGCTGCAAGGCTTTGGGTGGAGTTCACCCAACCTTCTGTTGGATTTATCTTAGGCCCACAACGAATTTCCATCCTCACAAAGTCACGTGGGCCTTCACGTGCCTTCAAGCACGAGCCACTGGCTCTGCTGCCTGGCCTAGCAGTGGGTGGCTTCTGACAGATGATTACTGCCACTTCTCACACTCAGGCTAGAATTATGCTAAAGCCATCCCACAAAGCTCGCCTGAAGAATTCAGAACCATACTGTTTCCTACCAGGTCTTGTAGGAGCTTGTTTATTTCCACTTCATGATCAGCTTTCTGAAGTCTGAGGGTACTGTTATACTGCTGTTCTGTCTGCAGGAGCTGTTGTGCCTTGTTCTCCCGTTCCTGCTTCATTAGAGATCTCTCTGTTTCCAGCTCATACTGAAGACACTTCACTTCCCCTGCAAATAGAACATATGGCAAGAAATGCAGTGCCTACAGAAACAATGGCTCTGGTTTTGTTAGCCTTATGCCATTTTAATTCCAGTGCAGAAAGGCTCTGCCTGCATTTCCTTCATTCCTCAGCACTGTACTGCAAACAGGCAGGAGGATCACAAGAGAAAGTACACGAGGCTCTCACCTTGTATCACTTCCTTAGCCTGGATGACTGCATGAAGTTGGATTTCAAGCTGACTCCTGGTGATCTCCAGCTGAGATGAGCGCTGCTGAGCCTCAAACAGGCTGGATTCCAGGGTCTCCTTCACTGACCTACATGTTGTAAGCACAGAAAGAAATGAGCTTCTTGCTCCCAACACCCACAGGGAGTTATTCCAGTAAGCATCAGTTCAAGACCTAACATGTGTGTACGGAAAATGAGTCGCCCGGAAATTCATGGAGAAAAACACACTTCTCTCATTTAAAATAGTGGTGTAGGCCCCTCCAAGGGAATGTCCAGGTTTTACTTACAAACTAGTATAAGACAAGGTACAGTCTAATTTGTTCTCAACAGTCAAATCTTAAATTGCTGTCATCTGATCTATGACACACAGGTAGCTGTGCCCACACAGTCTGTGCTAGCAAGCAAAAATCCATCCTCAGCTCACAGCCCTTATCTCATCCGCACTTCAGACTTGCTCTGTGGGGCAGGGTGGAGGGGAGGAACAGCAAAAAAAGAGCGTTTTCCCTGCTGGTTAGTGACCTTTAACGCATAGTGTAGACATACATGGGTAATTTTCCAGACTCTCTATATTTCAAAGGGATGCATCAGACAGAGTAACCTCTCATGCTTGTTTCTGCATTTTCAAGAATTCTAGTAGCACAAGAACTATCTGAAAGGCGAAGACAGGCATTCTTCAGTTTCAGCTGCTGGAAGTTGAAAAGAAACTTGCTCCTTTTCTTTGGGTGCTGCTAACTAAGCAGGCAGTAGCCCAAACTATTGGTCATCCTTTAAAATGGAAGTTGCAGTACTGCAGGTGCAAATTGTCACATCCATAGACTTCACCCAGCTGCTGGGAATGACACAGGATTTTGGAAGCAGGAGCTGAAGTTGCCTCCCTGCTCACACACAGAGTCCTGTGTGCCAGTGTCTCAATACACAGCACTGTTTCACCAGCACAGGGACACAATTAGGGTGACATCATTAAAGGCAGAGGGGCTTATGAGTGGTACAGCAACAAAATCCACCACAGCAGCATTTCACTACCTCAGTGTACAGTGAAGCACATGTCTTCAAGCAAGGGGAATGAACACTTCTCTCGGATTATGCCAGTCTCTGGCAGTCCAAAGTAAATGTGCTATGCTTCAAGGATAAATAGAAGTCAGCCTCCGAGACAGAACAGAAAAGATAAGAGTTCAAAACCATGACAGCAAAAGGCTTGAGAACATAATCTGGCAAGAACAGTTGCTGATTCTTCTGGGTAATACTTTTATCTATTGCCAATGGTTCTTCATAACTCATTTATCTCTTCTTTTTACTGATGCTGTCACTGGAAAAAAAGAGCTGAATATTTATAAAGCCTCTCTGGAAGCATATCCTGCCAATCTCTGTTTTCATGACAGTATTTGGAATAGATGCAATCAAACAGTAAGCGTCCTCCATTCACCTGTGTGCTGATGAAACCTGGAAAGTCACATCAGTGCCACAGGCATTCTTTATAGACAGCTCAAATTCAAAATTCATCACATCCCACCCTGCAGCTTTGGCTACACTCTCCTCTGGAAGTCAAACCAGCAATAAGGGTTGTGGGCAAGCAGCACAGCCAGTCTGACAAAACAGTTATGGTGGATCAAATAAGAGAAGCTGGAGCTCAGAAGCAGCAGCAGCTCTCAAGAAGCACACAGAGCTGAAACAGTGTTTATCAGCCCTGACAGCAACTGACTGGAGAGGTGAAGTGTAAGAGTCAAGACACACGACAATCTCCAAAACATCACTTGTACAACTTTGCAAGTTCAGGAGTCTTCTAAAAGACTCAGTTCTTGCCCAGAACTAAGGCAAAACATCTCAATACTTTTTATTTTATTTTTGTGTGTGTGTGAAAAGCAGAACTTGTCACACGTGATCTCAGAGCCCTACTACAGCAGCATGACAGTATCTTGTCCCTTCCCTGCGTAACATTGCCATGATGGCTGCCTCTGAAGACCACGCGGTGAGGCCTACAGGACCCACACATCAGCCATGAGCAAGAATTCCCAAGGACTGCCACAGATTCAGAAGCTTCCCTGCTGCTGGTATAACCAAACCTAGGTCCTGCACCACAGCTAACAGGAGTTAGCTTAGAAACAGAACGCCCTCAAGATCTCAGCATAAGCCTCTAGCTTCCCCAGAAATGACAGAGTCCTACTCAGAATGTCTGTGTGTAGTAGCCTCCAATGCTAAAGAACTCTGTTCAAACCCACATAGCAAGAAAACAAAAACAGAGAGAAGCTTCAGGCTTCATTAAACACCTGGAGACAAACAGACAGAGTGTGGCACAGTTATTTCTCAGTGCAGAGGCAACGTACAAGATCCTGAGGAATCTGGACTGGCTTGCTTTAGACTTCACACCGTAATGTGCAAGGGGGCACGAACACAAGCCCACGGCTTGTTAGCTTTAGCTGTCAGAAAAACAACATTCAGATCATGATATTTTTTATTTTTTTTTCCCCTGAAGATTTTGCTCAAGATCCTTCAATTTTCTCTCTATGGAAGGTGAAGCCATCTGAAAAGCATACAGGATGCAATAAATCCTCACGTAATGATTACCACCTCTATAATTACAGACATTAAATAATGTCCTGTCTAGGGCCTCCTCCCTGCCTTTACCTGGCCTCTGCCAGCCGCTCTGAAAGGCCTTGTCTGTCCCGCTCCGTGGCTGCCAGTCGCACCTCAAGGGCAGCCTTCTCACACACCAGGAGTTCCCTCTCTTTGAACACCTTGGCCAGTGCCTCCTCCTGGCGAGAGGACTCCTGCCGCAGCTGCTCCAGACCGCTGCTAGCTGACTCTTGCTGGCGGCAAACCTGAAAGTGGGATAAAATACAGCTCCAGTCACTTCTCCAGGTATGTGCTCAGAGCCAAGCAGTGTCACTTCTGAATCAGCTGGAGGAGAAAGAGCTCCAGCACTGCGGGCTGAAAGCCTAACAGTCTGCTGTACACAGCACCAGGCTGCCAAAAGGCACAGAGACTTGGAAGCAATGTGCAGGGCCATATTGGGTTGACTGGCACCAGACAACTGCTTGAGGACAAACATACAGACCCCAGATCTTGTGGTTTCATGCAAAAATACTGAATTTTCCAGAACTGCTACCTTGCTAGAATCCTCTCGGAATCCGTATCAGTGCTGGAAATTTTCAGGTAAGTTTGAGCAAAAGCAACTTCACTTTTCTAACTTTGTAAGTGTCACTTCGGTTAGCATGTGACGGAGCTGGATGCAATGAGGCAGGGAAGCAGCCCTGACGGTGAGCACTGCCCTGGAGAGATTTCTGTGGCTGACGTGGCCACAGAGCGGGTTGTACAGTTGTGTATGCAACTCTATGCAGCAACGCACATCAGCAATCCTGTTTACTTGTCTTAGAAGCGGCCTAATATAAATTGCTGATAATCAAGCTTGGAGATCAGCCATGATTTTTAAGCTTTTTTCTTCAGTATACCATCTCTGCTTTCTACTTGCCAAACAACTTACCCTGTACCCAAAGACTATCTAATACAGAACAGACCATGAGAAACAAACTGTCTTCCTCTCAGTTATCCCCCAATACCCAAGACGGTACACTACCAAACTGTCATTTAAATGATGAATACCTCCCTAGTCTCCTCCAATTTTATGAGCCTCACAAGCTTTTTCTCTAGTATACCAAAATCAGTCCAGAGAAAATGATCTTCTATTCGTCTGCTTCTTCTTCCTCAAAGCCTAAAGAGGCTCTAACAATTCAAAGTTACATTTATGTCTTACAATACAATTTCAACAGAAAGAGCAAGATATCATTCCCTTTCTTAGCAGTACAAGGCAGCAGACACTGACCTGCAGCTTTGTCCTGCTCCTTAGGTTCGAACAAATGGAGTTCTGAAAGTTCTGCCCTTCTGAAAGGTCTTCACAACAAAAAGCACACATGGAAACATACAGCCTGTTTTTTCGCTTTAGAAAAAGATGAGGAGCTACAATGTTTGCTTCTTTTGCCACTGATAACTGTAGTAGCCTCATTCAGGTGCATGGACAACAAAAAATGCTCTCTCTGAAGTTTATCAAAAATAAAAGAGGCCAATGCAGACAAGTGGATTAAAATAATCTGTAGAAGCAAAGGACAGCTCAGTTCCTCAGAATTACAATCTCTGCATGCCAGCAACCCACTTTCAAAAGCAAGTAAACAGAGCTTTCAGGCGTCCAGTACTACCAAGAGTCCTGTTGACAAAAGCACTGCAGATTCAAGCAGATATAGCTTCCCTGTGCCCACCTGTCAAATGCCCACCCAGATGAACCACACTGTTGGTCTCACCTGGCTGAGTTTCTCCTGGGTTTCCTCCTTCTCCTCTGCCAGTATTCTCAGTTGCACCTGCAGCTCCTCCTGTTGCTCCTCTGCTTTCTTCAGCAGCTGCTCCAGGCGGGATTTCTCTGCACAAAGCTCTTCATTTGCTCTTTTACACAAGCTCATCTTCTCCTGTACAGAGACCTTAGCTCTCTCCATCTCATTCACTTTCTCTGACAGAACTTCATTATCTTGTTCCAGCTGCAATCACGGATGCACAGAGGACACAAAACACAGCAAGATTTACTCTGTAAAGGTTTGGCACGTCTCCGTGTTCAGCCAGTCATACTGTCTGAAGGCAAAGTCTGAAAAGAATCAGCAGCTGGAGGTGCTGGGAACTCTGCTCACCTGCAACACAAGCTTGTTCAGCTGCACTTTGTCCAACGCAAGAGCTTCATTAATACTGCTCATCTTTGCTGTGGCTGCCCGTAGATCAGCTATTTCAGAATGCAGCTTATTCTGAGCCCCTGTCAACTCTGCTACTGACTGCTCTGCCTGAAGAGCCAGAAGAACAACTTTAAAACAAAGACAGCAATAACACTGACTGTAAGCAGCAACTCCAGACCCCCTTTGTCTCTGACACACCTCACATACTCCCAGTTAAAGCTTCCCAATAAGCACGTGGGGACTAACTCCATCCCACAGCCTGTACGGATCACAGCACTGTCCAGGGAGGAAAACAACATTTTCCCTGACTTCTTCAGCCAGAAACAGCAGCTGCGGTGGTCTTGCTATCAGAACTTTATCACCCACAAGTACTACCTAGGAATAAGATGACCATACCTTTTCCAGTGCCATTGTAAGCTCATGTTTCTCCTGCTTCAGCAGATCCCTCTGAAGGTGCGATTCCTCCAGCGTCACTTTTGTGACTACCAATTCATTCTGTAATAATGAACGTTTTGCTTCAAGCGCAGCTAAGTCCTTCAGACTTGAGAAGGGAAAAGGCAAACAGGTTTTTAATGCCAAAACCATTATCGTTTCCAAAACAAAGACTACACGCTGTGCCCCAGATACAGCAGTTTGAAGGATTTCCACTAACTTTCTACTATCGCCTACAGAATGCTGGAATTTTCTAATTACAGCTGTATCACATTGTCGTTGATGTAGGTGAAACATTCATCACTGAGAAAGCAGAACAGGCTTTCAAAAATCACAGAACATTTCCAAAACTGCTGGAGCCTTGCAGTCTATTTGGGGAGGGGATGTGTATGAATTTCCAATCCAATAATCATAGGATCATAGAATGATTCAAGTTGGAAGAGACTCCAGGAGGATTCCAGCCCAATCTTCAGCTCAAAGCAGGATCACTATGGGATCAGTCCAGGTTGCTTAAGGCTCTTAAGGCAGAATGGAACGTGCACAACACCTCTGAGCAATTTCTTCTGCTGTGTGATTGTCTTCATGGCTCATTTTTCTTTCCTTAAATACAGTTTGAAAAATCTGTTCCAGCTCATGCCTGTAATCAACTGCTCTGGTCAGGTTTGGAATGAGCTTTTAAAGCAATATAAAGAAAGGACAAGGACACATGCTGCATATAAGCAGGCGTCCAGACCTGCCCATATACTCCCTTATCTCTCTATGGTGCAAATGATGAGCTGACAAAACTCGCTCCTCTGCTATGTGCAAAGAGACCCCCTAAACTCCAGCAATGCTCACCCCTGCCCAGAGAAAGCCTGAACACTCACAGGAGCTCCTTGTCATGATGTGCTCTCTCCATTGCCAGTTGCTGCTCCACCTTTTCCCCTTGGGCTGAATCCTCCTTCAGCTGCAGCTCAGTGTTACTTAGACGCAGACGCAAGGCCTCTTGCTGACTCAATTCCAGCCGTTGCTGCAGCTCTCCTCTGGTTTTCTCTAGGTCTGCACATTCACTGCAGAGACAAGTTAGAAGAATGGGGAGACCTGCATAGTCACTGACCCCATTTTCACCATTCTAGGATGGAGTTGTGGAGAGCAGGGCAAGGATAGACTTGCTCTTCTTTTTGCTTGCATTCAGTGAGAACTGGTGGCTGGGAAAGAGCACCCAAGTAACAGAATTCAGAGAAGCAGCATGTTGAGACGGGGGCATCTTGTACTCCAGCATTGCTCTAAATCTCCAAAAGTAGCCTTAGGATGACAGTAGAACATGAAAAGCAGTGACAGTAGGATGCTAAAGTGCTGAACAGAGGCATAGAAACAGTAGAGCAGGAGAATTCTTTGCCCACAACACCTCTGAACTCCCAGAGCTGAAAGCAGATTGCCTCTAGGACACAGGAGAAGGATGAAACACTCACCTTTTGAGTGCTTGTACCAGCGACTTGAGGTGCTGCTGGTGGCTGGTAGACACCTTGCTTTCCTCTTCCAGTTGCTCAAGCCTTTGCTGCAGCCTCTTGCACTTCTCTTCCTGCTGCCTGTGCTGGTCCTGCAGGAGATTGATAGAGTCCTGCCTGGCAGAAAGCTCTTCTTTTAGGGCCTGTAAAGAATGAAGAGGGAAATAGCACAAACAAGCAATTACAAGACGGGTCCAGATATAACAGCTGCTAGAAGCAAGCAGAGAGACAGCTCCCCCAAAGGCAAAAAGCTGTGATGTGGGGGAGAAGATCAGGCGAGAAAAATAGCGGGACACGTTGCTAGTGAGACTGGCAAGGCAACGTGGTAGCAAGAGTGGGATGGCGAGAAAGCAACTGCCTAAGTAAAGGAAGAGGCTGGAAGCCACGTGAAGCATTAGCAGCTGAGACCACAGCTCCTGGAGAAGACAACACAAATTCTCACCTGTGTTGCTCTTTGCCTTCTTGCCAGTGCTTCCTGAACCAACACGAAGGCATGCTCTGCATCAAGGGAGCTCAGACAAGAGAGGATGCGGCTAGACTCTTGACGCTGGGAATTGTCAGCACAGACAATGCTGACTGCGCTGTCACTGTCATCTAACACCACCTGAAAGCCCACATCAAACTGTTACTCTTTGCTCATACTATTTGGTTTTCTTCATCTATTTTGCTTCCCCCCCCACTTCACCCTGGAGTTGTTAAAGACTCAATTCACTTATTTCTTCAGTGAGTAAAGAAGTTTTCTCCCAGCCACCACAAGTACTCCGGAGATTTCTGAATACAGCTAGCATAAACAAGAAGAGAAGAAACAAATGTGAAGTGCTGACAGGCTGCTTGAGTGCCCAGTTTGTTGAAGCTCTCAGGAACGACTTGGGTCTCCTTTGGCTTCTCAACGCCACATACACGAGCACCAGATCAACACTGGAAACAGCAATGAAAAGAACCATTAACACTGCCCAGGGAAGAAGGCAGCTGATGCATACTGGAAAACAGGAATGAAATAGCTAATGTTTATAATGACTCTGAGCAGAAGCAAAAAAAGGAAAAAGTGACTAAATAAGAAGAAAGAACTGACTTTGTGAGAGGCACTGTAAAAGATCTAATGATTAAACTTCCTGTACAGAGAGAAGATCTGGACAAGTTGAAGTTACCCCAAACCAGCTGGAACAGTTAAGATTCTGTGATAATGGTCAGTGAAGGCAGGGTGAAGGAGCAAAGCTGGCAAGTGCGTTGATTGAGTCAGTGACCTTTTACAAAAAGCAGAACAACAACACAGTCATTGCTCAGGGAGGCTTTGGGAAGCCTCCAAGCAACACTGGACAAGAAATGTCAAGTAGCCAACTCAGAAAGCACAGTTCAAGAGAGACCTTAGCATGACACTGAAGGCAAATGTGCTGAAAATCCTAGGGACTGAGGTGAAGAGTCACCGGAGAGCCAAGTCTAAGGTTGTAACAGGTTTTATGTCAGAGAAGTGGCATAAAAATTAAACAGCCAGCATCAATATAAAGCACGTGAATCTCTTCCCTGTGCTTTTCACTTTCCTTCATCAAACACTTTTAAATCAAATCCACAAGGATGTGGACTCAACTGCATACTCACCTCAGTTATACCTTTGACGAGCCTTTGAAGGGCAAGATTCTCTTCTTTGGCATTTTTAGTCAATGAAGCTTCATACTCCACCTCTAACCGACTTGCCTCCTGGGAACAGAGTAAGGAAAGAGTGGACAAGGAAGAGCTGCTCCCCTCTAGAGCATTCCCATCTTCATCAGCATTGCCATGCTGATAAGCCTAAGCCCTAGTGATTCCAGCATATTAATCTTCATACCTATTCAATTTCTTCCTTGCTAAAACTAAGGGAAAGAGCAGCAACCAGTTTTTACACACAGTTAAGAAGCTGTCAATTCCAACCAAACTTGACCACTAGAAACTTCAAGCCTGAGGCAAAATTGCATTGGCGCAAACTCCCCCTGGGTAAGACACCTGAAATATCTGCAGGTCCCCTGCCACTGCCTGCTCCTGGACTGACTCCACATGTGCCAAGCACACAGCAAGCATCTCGGTGATGTTCCTGATGTTCCCACACAGCATCTTCGCTGCTCTCTCTCTTGAGGGAGCCACACCTCTCTGTGTTATGGCTGGAGAACAAATGACTCAGACCACGCAGACACTAGGCTATTTCCCAGATAAAGGTAAAACATACTAGAATCTCCACAGTGTTGTTAAGTGTTTTCACGGTCTTCTCCTTCTCCTCATTCTGCTTCTGAGAGTGCACAAGCAAGGCTGAGAGCTCCATCACCCTGAGAAGAGAAGGTCCACGTGCCATTCCAAAAGCCTTGCACACCATCAGCTGTTAAAAAGATAAGCAGCTCCCAGAAGCACAGCAGAAAAAGTTCAGCCCAGAAAATACAGCAAAGACAGCTTTAATCTCTACATGTTAATGCGCTGTATGCTGCAGAAAGGCACTACCCAGCCCAAAGGACTCTGCACTCAGTCTTCCAAGGAAATATCAGCACAGAGGTGTTACATTGCTTACCACAGTTCTTGCTAATTCCTCCCAACTCATTGAGCACAGCCCTGGATAGCAAAAGGGCTGTACAAGAGACAGAGCTCTCTTTATACTGCTCTGAACCTCTCACCAAGAATCGATTAACAGCCATCACATGACAATATGCAGTCCCTCCTCCTCCTGTGCCCTTACTCAGAGGAGCTTCTGCTAGACCTTTCCCTTGGGCAGAAACGAGGCTCAACAGAATGGATGTGTGCTCAACATGAACACAGCCCCCCTGTGAACCAGCAGTCACAAGAGATAATTTTGGTAATAGAAAACTTTAAAATATATTAACCTGTCTTGAAGCTCTTTCTTCTCCAGGTCCCCTTCGACTTGTAAGCATTTCACTTCCAAAGCCAACTTGTTTATTTCCCTTTCCACTTGCTGCTGTGTGTGATCCTTTAGGACAGGCCTTCCCACAGTGAAGGACTCCCAGAGCTGTATGCCAGAGTTTAGACGGAAGCAGCTTCCAAGTATAGATGCAGAGAGCCTCATCTGCTCTGCCTTCAGCTCGGACAGATCTCTGAGGAACAATAAAGAAAGAGCTAATGTACACGCCACCATTTTTATCAGCCAACGCATTTCCCAACCACATTTTTAGGCAACAGATTACATCTTTGTTAGGGACAAACCGTTCATCTGACCCTCTGAGATTAGGATGTATCTTGGGAGTTGGGGAATTAGGCTATTTTCTCCTCAGAAGAAATGTGTGGCATACCCAGAAGGCTTCAAAGACTTCTAATTACTCTTATTAGTTGCTGCTCTTGTTGTACCCTATTAACATACCCTAATTATCATTGTAATTAAAATATGTAAGGAATTTTAGTAAGCTCCACAGCTTTTATCCCTAGGGAATCAGCATTAAGTGCCTATTATTATCATCTTTTGCGCTGCTAAGAGGCCTACAAAGACATGCACACAGCAAACACTTCAGGAAGGTGGTATAAAAACAGTCCTTGAGCGCTGTAACAAAAAGGTGCAACTAGTGCAAGAATTAACCATAGGTCAGGCATACTCCACACGTGAAGGAAAACTTACATAGGAGACATGGCTGACATTAACCTAGAGTTCAAAATTGCATGCTTACACCACAAGAATGCATTATTAAGGCTATGCTTTTATTGCTTGCATAGAAAGCAGCTGTGAGAAAGGAACCCCAGAGAGCCTAAGCATGAATAAAATGATAATGAAGAGGTACCAGACTAAGCAGCATAAACTGGATAAATGCAGTACCAGGGCTCACAAAAATGTTGGTGCATAGAAACTGACCAGAGTAGATGTAAGCTGGAAATGTAAAGAAAAAAAAAAAAAAAAGATATATATATATATAAAATCATGAGTGATATTTCCATCAGAAGCAATGGGATAGTTCCATGAGAAACAGTGGGATAAGAAACCCACTGAGATTTAAGGTAGATTTTAATTATCCTGTCAAAGGGACTGCATTACATGCTGCATGCATAGGTTTGTTGAGTCCTCTCTCTTCCACATGTGTGACCGTAAACCTCCGCGTCTGGTGCGTATCAGCCCACAGACCAACGTAGTCCAGTTTATCTGTTCAGGGCCTCATCATTGCCCAGCCAACCTCAGACAAAAGGAAAACAGTCTAAAGCAGGATAAATGGAATTACTTTAGGCTACCAAAGGAGAAATTGTATCTTTAGTTGTAACTGAAGCAACATCAAGGTTCCAAAAGCAGGTGTGAAGAGAAACTACATTTCCTCCCCAAGGCCCATAGCCCTAATTTCTACTCACCTGTCAGTGGCTGTCTTCATTTCCAGGAAATGACGGCGGAAGGTCACCACCTGACGCCACAGGCTCAGAAGGCGGTTATGTTCACCCCTTAGGTAGCTCTCGTAAAACTGTACAGGTGAAGACAAAACAGAACAGCAATTCAGCCTTCCCTGACACCGTGCAGTTCTTCTAATCTGAGGGAGTACAACCATCACCATTAGTTATTACAGAGAACAATTCCAACAGGTGCATCAAGGACTGAACAGGCACCACACAAACGTGCTCAGCAGACCTGCTCACTGAATTCAGACAGGAACACCCACGCTCCTCCTGCTGTGGTGGGTATTAACGAAGCACTCTGATCACAATGCATCATCTTGTGTTGCAGAGTCTTTAAGGCTCAGCAGCACCGTCGCAGTAGGTGGGCACCTTCCACCACCACCGTTTGCTGACGCTCCGCCATCCCGCACCCGTGTCCTGCCGGCCGGTGAGCTGTACTCCCGCTGAGCCCGGCACTGCTGCCACAGCCCCTCCTCACCTCACGCTCGCTGCGCCATTCACTCTCCTTCAACTCCAGCTCCTCCCGGGCCCTCATCCAATCTGCTGTCAGTTTTCCAACATCTTCTTTAAGGGCTGAGTTCACCTCATTTGCTTTATCTAGGTGCTCCCGCAGGAGAGTGTTCACTTTTGCCAGATTTTCACACCTTGGAGAGGAAGAAACAGCAATGAACCCACTGAATAACTGCTATCCATGAGCAGCATCCTTGTGGTTTGCCACATCCCTCAACACTCACTCTCTTTTCAAACAGATAGTAAAAGTGCTTTCTGGGAACAACTAAGATATCTCTGCTATGGCGAACTCATTTGTGTCTTCTTGCTTTACGCTTTTGTTTTCCATGTGCAGTCTCAGTCTCCCCTCCCTCTTCAACTTTGGTGATGCTCACGAGTCAGCCTCTTGCCTTCCCTATGCTGTGTCTGGTCACTTCTCGATTTTAGTGTCATCACAGGATCCTCCTGGATGCACAATTGTCCTGACCACCCTCCTACCTCCACTGTTATCTCTAAGTCTCCATATCTTTTCCCTTGCAATACTTCTGGCCTCACATTTCTTTAGCCTCTCTCTGTCCTTGTCCAATACACTAGGACCTGCGATAAAAACCCCACTCTGTTGATCCAGTGAACTGCACAACACAAAACCAGGACCATGTATGCAGGGGAAACAGCTTCAAATGATGCTTTCAACCAAAAACTGAAAGAAACTTCTATTTGGTTCCCAAAGTGCAGTATGTCTGCAGCCCCCAGAAAGGCTTTTAACCATGCTCATCATAAGGAGTGTAAGGATCACTCACTGGAAGTTAATTACTTTGGGGCCACAGACTAATATCCCACTCGGGAAATATTTCATGAAAAAAATTGGAAGAACCACTGCCTGGTGAACAAGCACAGAGTTCAGTTTTCTGACAAAAACAGGAGCTGTGTTTCCCCCACCCTACTTTGCAACATAGGTAACGCAGCATGTCAACGTATTTTATACCACACACAATTTACCTCTTGGGCAGAAGCAGAAATAAAAGCACAGAAAAATGTGATAGAAGATTCCTGTGGTGCCAAACACTCTTCAGATAAAATACAACTCCAAACAGAAGAACACCTGCTCCATGAAATCTTTAGGGTGTTGTGGTTTGACTCCCACATAAAGCAGGGCTTTGCGGAGCAGCTCACCTACTGAATCATAGGAAAACTTAGGCTGGAAAGGGACCCTTGGAGGTCACACAACCAGCCCGCACTCAAAACAGAGGCACGGACTGTGGACCTTTCTCCTTTCAAAACGGCCTGCCCAGCCACTTCCCCTGGGGAGATCAGGTAGAACAGATCGGTTTTCCCTTACTTCCGTGAGGATCCAGGACACCAAGAATGAGGTACTGCTCTTTCCTTTTTCCTTTGCTGCTCCTCTTCCAGCTGAAGGAGTGCTTTCTCCAGGCTGCGGTCTTCTGTGGTTTCCCGCCTGTCTGGAAGGGATACCTTAAGAAAGGAAACGTTCAGTCAGTTCCTTGCATTCCCTTCACTACTGTTATCATCCACTGCTTTCCCCCCATTTGTTTGGTATCTGAGGAGCTCCTGGCTTCTTCCAGGCATTACAGCGTCATGACTACAGGGAGGAAGGGAGGGGAAGAGTACTACTCGATGCCAGTAGCTCTCCTCAGTTCCCTGCTCTCACATCTGGCTATCCTCAGCTCATGACCACGAGTGCTGACCTAGACTTGAAGCCTGGGAACACATACTCTCCTTGCCTCTGTTTCCTGGGTTTACTTTAGCCACAATGCAGAAAGAAAAGCACGGAGCCAACTCTGTATGCGGAATGCCAGCACTCTCGCCTTCCAAGACGCTGTGTTTCAGTCAACTGTTATTCAGAGACAGCTGTGATACTGCGAGACAGCATAGTCCTGTCCTGAGACACAGCACAAACACGACTCCAGCAGTAAAGCAGTCCTTCACACAATTAACGTCCTTCTTGATGGGGTTTTCTGGGCTGGCATTTCTGGGACTAAACGCTGCCTTATGAATGGCATGCAGACAAAATACTGAAGGGCAAAATACTAAAGTGCTTCTTTAAATCCTCCTGTCAGGAAAATCTTGTTTTCCTCTGATACTGCTTTGGGGCGCCTTTAAGCTGAGTTAACAAAAGCAACATACCTGCACGCTCATCTCTCTTCCTTCAAGTCGCTGCTCCAACTCATGACACCGGGTCCGATACTGCAGCAGCTAAGATGGATGTACAGAATTAGGGCAAGTAAATGAAGCTTGTAACAGACTCAGCTTCTCCTGCACCAGCTTTTCTCTAAGCCTTCACAGACAGAGCCCAGTACTTTTCACAGCACGGGAAACAAAGAGAAGTCATTATCATTATACAAAGTGAAGATGCCATATATATTTTAAAGAGCGAAAAAGGATTTATTTTATCCATAGTACTATCTGCTCATCCTGAGACAGTGATGACAAGCAGAGGGATGAGACTGAGTTAGGCAGCCATGCCAGGCCAGCTGCATCTATCAGACTGAAGATTACCCTGTTTAAACCTCAGCAAACCGTGTTAAATCCCAATAGAGCTGCCAACACCAAAATCAATGTAAAATTCTAGTTAAATCAGGGAAGTAAAAGCTCTGACAGTGCAAATGACTGCCTGAATGGCAGGGACTTCAGAGCAGACAGGTCTTTGAACAGCAGGTGGCTGGGAACAGGCAGCAGTCCTTCGGGAAATATTCAAAGCAAGTGCAAAATAAGCTGGTAGAAAATGAAAAGGGAGTAACAGAACTCTGCACTGCCTGGAGGAAGAAACGTGCTTTTCCCATCTATTTGCTGTTATCACTTGCTCTGCAAAGACACTTCCATACCATGTCAAATGCTGTCCAACCATGTAGGATTTCCCTTTCAAGCATTCAAGATGCTTTTATGCCTGACCAGTTATTCATTTGAAAAAAAAAAAAAAAAACAAACGTAATAACTTCAGTGTTTAAAAGCTACAAGTATTTCCATTATGTACCCCAAATCAAGATTTCCAGTGGGCAAAAAGTCCAGCAGGTCCTCGAAACTGGGAAAACAGGTTTTCAGAATCCCACTACTTTTCAACATTTAGCAAATGAAGCCAGCGCCGGCCGCGGCCCAGCGGGCAGCTCCAGCCCCCCGCGCCCAGCCCAGACGCCGTG
>VXAV01006195.1:181371-204821 GCA_013399715.1 Alectura lathami
GCCTCCGAGTAGCGGTAAAGGCGGCTGCATCGTTCGCAGAGGTTTTTGTGGAGGGAATTCTCACTTACTTGCAGGTTGTTTCAGGAAGCCAGCTGAAAGTAGGGCAGCGTGCACATGGCGCAAAGCGGGGCCGCGGTCACCGGGTCCTTGCTGCTCCCCGTGGCTTCGCAGTTCAAGATTGTATCTCAGTTTTCTGTCATGGTGCTAAGGCTGTCCAGGCAATGCTCTCCAGTACAGTGGAAGGCTGACAAGGGAGGTGGAGTCAGCAAGAAAATATTAAATGTAAACAGGATGGATTCAGCTGCATGAATACCTAGAGCACCACTGGAAATCTAGGTAAAAACAGAAATATTCAAAAGCAGGCAAGGTGTCTCATGGAGCTGTGGTTGCAGGAGGAGGGCCTGAGGCCGTCACAGAGCTGGCTGAGGCCTCCCGCTGTCCTGTGTCCCCATGGACGGGACGTGGGTGGCCGAGCAGTGGGGAACAGCCAGCGCCGTGCCTGGTGAAAACCTGCATCGTGCGGAGCAGCTGGCGTTCATTTAGAGCTATGAAACCCTGTCAGATGAGACCAATATAGAAAAATACTTTTTTTTTTTTTTTGAATCTGCAGCTACATGGGTTCAATCTACAAATAAGATGCCCTTCTGTATACAGCAGTGCTGCCAGGCACGTGGATCGTTTGTCCCAGCTGTCTCAGCTTCTCGTGGCTTTCTGAACTGCAGTGCTGCTCCGCAGGAGCTCAGAGCTACAGCGCTTGCATCAAAGCTGTCACATTGGTGACATGCAGGAGCACGAGGCTGGGGCCTGGGGTCGTGCCCCCCGGGGATGTGAAGTGCTGGCATGCAGATTGGGCCAGAAGCAGCATCTGGTTTAAATGATTTAAAGGACAGGAATAATGGGTAATGCATTCTGAGAGCTAAAGGAGTCCCCAGGGCTTTGCTCAGAGGAACTCACAGCAGCTCTGTCCCCACAGGAGCTCGCTGTTGGGAGTCGCAGCAAGGCGCTCGATGGCCTGGGATGTGCTGGTGGCAGCTCCGGGCGCTCCAAGGCTCCTGTGAAAAGGAGGGCAGGTGAAGGCTGAGGTGTGTCTGCACGTGTTGGTCAGCCCCATCCCCACCAGGAGCAGCAGCCAAAGCATGCAGCCTGTCCGCTGTCCTGGTGTCGGCTGTGGGAACAACAGCTCTCCATGCTCGCAAGCAGAATGCTGCGGCCCCAGCTGGGCTCTTGTTGTGATTCACAGTGGTCCAGCTTCTGTCTTCCTGTGGTGGTTCAGGTGAGCTTCTTGCACAAGGCCTCCTGTGATTCTTTCTAGTTCCTGATCTCTCTTTTGAGGCTACTTAGATCCCAAGACTGCTGGCCTTCAGCTTATTGCAAGTGTCATCCACAAATGCCGCTTCCTTTTTCACGCGCTGCCCAGCTTTCTCAACCGACCACCTGTCTCTGCGGTACTCAGGTACTTTTTCTTGACAGAGTTCCTGAGGCAGAACATGTCGTGGTTTATACCCCTGTGCTTTTCTCTAGGTTTGTCCCATCCACAACTCAGTGCTGTTCGGAGGCTAGCTGAGGCTTGATAACCACCCACAATTCTTCCAATTCTCTATTTATCATGAAGACATTGCAGCACAGCCTTTTAAAATGAGGCAACAATTTCCCTTGTTACTAGGAACTCTGTTATCTTTGTTTTGCTCCAGCCCCAAATGATTAATTTCTATAATTCTCTCAAAATGCACAGAGAGAGCCACTAAATTCCTTCCCAAAATTATCTTTGCAGATGGTCCGGAGATCTGAATTCTCACAGAGGTGGAATATTAATTATTTTCAATAAGCAAAACCCATGTAACAGCAAGGGGCTGAGTATTTGGAGTTTGTTTGGCTTAATCTATGAAACGTTCCCTTGGCTCCCTGTTGCAATCCCTTCCTCCAGCCCGCCCTGGACATCCAGAGGGACTCTCAGAGTTGTCTGGGAAGCTGGCACAGCCTGTGCAGTCTTAGGGTCTGGAGAACAGGAGGCAGCCCCACGGAGCAGGGAGCCAAGCAGTCCTCCCTTTTCAGATCCCTGCACGCCTGAGGCAGGAGCTCTGTAGGGAGCGGGACGGGCGAGTGGGCTGCGTGAACCAGGCCGCTCGAGCGGTGCGCGTGTACCTGGCCAGAGGTGAGAAATAGTGGGCCTTGGGCATCCTCTGCTGCTGCGTCCTGCGGCTGGGTTAAAGCCTGCTGGGGGATGGGCTTGTTGGATGGAACTCAGGGAAAAGCTGCGTTGTCTTGATGGGAAGCATCAAAACTGCTCCAGAGGAATGGCCAAAATCGGGAGGGCGGGGGGTCTGTTCTGCCTTGTTTGTGACGCTGCGCAGTCACCGAACTTTTCTACCCTTCAGTTCCTCCACCAAAATAGGGAAAAGCATCCTGAGCTGCTCACGTAGAAAGGGCTGCAGGTTATTTATGAAAGTAATTTGGTGTTTCCGATGCTAGTCAGGGTGGAAAATGCCACAGCGTGTCCAAATCAAGCTAGAAATCTAAAAAGTGTTGTATCTGAGCACTTTATTGTTGCTTCAGGAACAAAAGCGACTGGGAGGGGGAGGACTGGGCTCAGCATCGGTGCTGGATGAGAGAAGGGTTCCATTAATCCCCGTTCCATCCAGCCCAGTGCCTCATTTCCCAAAGGCTCATTTAGGACAACAACAGCTCATTTTTTTGTGGCTCATGAAGGACGCTCTTGCTCCGCGCTCCCTTTTGTACAGCCGAAAGCAGCAGGATACCCTTCCCACGTAAGTGACGCTGGTTCCCATCTCGCAGCCTTCCCCTGGCTGTGGGGCAGGCGGCTCTTGAAAATTTGGGACCTCATTTTAAAACAAAGGCTGGCCCCCAGCTGCCTACCAGCGCAGAGCAGGGTTTTGGGGTGTCCTGGCGCCCTGAGCGTCTCCAGGCGGCAGGAGCCTGGCTGCCTGCAGGGTGCACTGCCGGCACAGGCTTCTCCTCAAGCTGGGTTTACATGGATTTTTTCAAAGCATAGCAATAAATACGCCAAAATACACTTACAGCAGGCATGGCCGTGCTGCATTTATACAAAATTAATCTTTGCCCTCATTAAGTGCCTGTTGTTAGCTTAGTCACGGGAGGACAAAGCGAAGCTGCTGTCACAGTGCTCCAGAACAAAAAGAGCAGAACGAGCTATACTCAGAGGTTTTAATGTACATGTTCCAGCGGGCTGCACGACAGCTCTCAGCTGTTGATCCTGCAGTTTGTCCTGCTTAAAAGTGAAGTTCACCGAAGGCTAAGGTAGAGGTCGTATTGCCACTTGAAAAGGCATCCTCTGGAGTTTTGAGCCCGTGGAGTTGTTTCACATGAGGCAGAGTATGACTCATGCTAATGAAAAGGGCAAAGAAGATTTTTTTTAAAGAAATATATCGCAGTTAAATTAGTTTAGACAGCATGACATCAGAGAGTAATTAAATAGGTTTGTTGGAATTCCGTTTCCAATTCCTGAGTTCAGGTTTGTAAAAGATTTCTGAGCACCTGCAGGTCTCTGTGTGTGAAATATTTTCACTGGAAAGGATTCAAAACTTTAAAAAAACCTTTTAACACAGAGGCAGCATTACGCCATTCTTCCTTCTTGGAAAAAAAACCCCTCAGATTTAAACAGGACTCCTTCAAGTTTTCAGTCAGTTTTACAGAAGAAAACGAGGTGGTAAACTTTCTCTTTTCAAGAACAAGTTCTTTATAGCTGCTAACTGAAGTCAGGGGAGATCGTATCTGAGTACATGAGCATTTCCACTATGGGACTGGATACAAGTATTGAACAACGAGATTTGAAATGTTTTAATCTCAAACGAAAACCGTTTTTGCTGACTTTGGTTTTTAATTTCTTTCATGTTTTCTTCTGCCAAACTGGAGGAACCTTTTCTGATTTTTTCTTTAGTGGCATTCAGAGGAAGACCAGAGGATGAAAATCCTGCATTTTCTCACTTTACTGCTTTGGCATTTGACTTGGCTGTCTCTGGATCTAGTTCCTGGAGCACTGAGTAATTCTCAAGCAGGCCAGAGTAATCCAGGATCTAAACTAGGTTTGTTAAAAGCAGAAGGAAAAGAGAGGAATCCCTCAGCACGGGCAGGTACCCTGCGGACTGCAAACCATGGATACAGTACTGGGACCTCGAAGGCTAGGACTAAAAGCAGTGCTGCTCAGGCTGGAGCTCTGCTGGCCAAGAACGATGAATCACAGAAGGTTCTCTCGAGAACAGCAGCCACGGAGGCAAAGGTAGGACATCTCCCGAGCAGACCTGGAGTGAGGACGGTGACTCCAAAGGTCCCAAATCTTAGCAGCAAGGCGGCTTTGAAAAAACCTGCCACAAGCGGTTCTGATACCGGTTCTTTCAAAACGAAAAAGACCAAAGAGCCTGTAACCCAAAGGGAAGCTAAGGAAACCTTCAGACATCCCCCTATAACGCCACATGAATACATGCTCTCTTTGTACAGGACTCTCTCAGATGCAGAAAGAAAAGGTGTTAATGGAAGTGTAAAACTGGAGGCTGGACTTGCCAATACAATAACCAGCTTTATAGACAAAGGACAAGGTAAGCAAGGAGCTCGTGTGAGTGTGTGTGTGGACAGAGAGGGATGGCTGAGTGTGCTTATACACAGAGAGAGTGTTACCAGAAAGCAACCACACACTGATAAAGTCAAAAAGCTCTTTTAACTGTAAATGAAACTGTATGACTTTGCTGCAGATTTTGTCCTCTTGCCTTGTCTTGGCAAATTCATCTAGAGGCAGAACTAGATGGTTGTGTGGCAGCCAAGCAAAACGTTAGGAAAATATTTCAGATGCATATTGTTGAAAATCTATCAGTCCTTACTTGTGTAGGTGCTTAGAAACTTGAAAATTTTTATTTTATGTTCTTTTGAGAAGTAGCTCCTGGAAACTGATGTTAGATTTTAAGGTAAAGCATGTTGAAAATACATTATATGCTGCGAATAGAAAAAACCACAAAGTACGGTATTGAAGGGTCTCCCTGGTTTGTTCAAGGCAGAGTTGGAGGAACGACACTGTAGACCCAGGAGCCATTATAGCGCAGCATTGGTGTCTGTACTAGCTCGAGGCTCATGCTTTCAGGCACCACCAGCCTTCCGACCACAGAAGCCTGCAGCTAAGCACGGGCTAATGAGAGTAAATAACCTCTGGGACTCCCTAATTTGCGGTTCAACATCATGGTTCCAAACTTTTTTGGAAATTTGGCCTAGTGTCTGCTTTCGCACAACACATAACCAGGCTTCCAGAGAAAGACGTTCCCCTCACTGCTCCGCTTGGAGAGTCGGCTCCATGCTGACGGTAATGAGAGCTCGCTCCTGGACCTGAGGAGGCAGCACAGGCTACAGCTAATGAGGCAGTGGTGTCGGAAGGCTCAGCCTGGGCTGGATTTGTTTGCTGGTTAATTAAGAATAGCTTGGGAAGGGTGGCACGCTGCTCACAAGCGCTGCGTTCGGGTGCTCAGCTCACCACTGGACAGCATTGTTAACGTAACACTGATAAAATGTTGGCTCAGCCACATTCCTCATTAGCACTGCTCACAGGCTTAACCACGCGCGTGGAGCGTCGGGTTAAGGGAGGTACATTTTTCTGCCCAGTTTGAAAAAGTTGTGAGTCATGTGGAGTGAAGTTAATAGGGCAATTACCCTTGTGTCCGGCGGTTCCTGGGGGATGCTGGTTTTAAAGGACTAATTCACTATTGTGTTGTCTGAGGGTAAGGTTGCTCACGTGTGGAGCCAGCATGAGGCCTGGGCACCACTGAAGCCCTGTTTCAGTAATGTAAGTGGGGCGTAAGTGGTGAATAGGCCCTGTGAGTCCTCTGCCCTTGTAAACAACTCTTTTCCAATTGGCTAATTGCTACTTTGAAGCTCGAAAATGCCCACTGGTGAAAGAAATGACGTTTCTGCAGGGCAAACTCAGAAAGTCATTTCCCTGTTGAGTCACTGAATTCTTCTGGGTCTCTGCTCAGAGCCGATCCCTTAGCCAAAAATTGTTCTTTCTGTTTAGTGGGCTAATTAAGGTAAATTCTAGGCTTTTGAGTAAACTTTAGGAACCACAAAGAACTGAAAAAGCAGTATTGCTCTGTGCTTGATATACGTTTACAAATATGTGTGCTTTTTTTAGATGAGCGAGCACCAACTATAAGAAAGCAAAAATATATTTTTGACATCAGTGCATTAGAAAAAGATGGCTTGCTGGGAGCAGAGCTTCGGATATTGAGGAAAAAGCCTTCTGACACTTGGAAGTCTCATTCTTCTGGAAAAACTTCCCAAGTGAAGTTATTTAGTTGCTCTACCAACAGACAAGCAGCAACGCTCCTGGACTCTCGTACTGTCAGTATCACAGATACGCCAAAATGGGAAGTGTTTGACATCTGGAAGCTTTTTAGGAACTTTAAAAACTTGGTTAACTTGTGTTTTGAACTGGAAACTTTTGACAGGGGGAGAGCAGTTGATCTCAGGACTGTGGGATTTAACAGAACGGGAAGACAGGTCAATGAGAAGGCTCTCTTCTTGGTGTTTGGGAGGACAAAAAAAAGAGACTTGTTTTTTAATGAGATCAAAGCTAGATCTGGCCAAGATGACAAAACTGTTTATGAGTACTTATTCAATCAGAGGCGGAAGAGAAGAGCTCCTCTAGCAACACGGCAAGGGAAGAGGCCCAGTAAGAATCTGAAGGCAAGGTGTAGCAGGAAAGCCCTCCATGTGAATTTTAAGGATATGGGCTGGGATGACTGGATAATAGCCCCCCTAGAATACGAAGCGTATCACTGCGAAGGTCTCTGTGAATTCCCCCTTCGATCCCACCTGGAGCCCACCAATCACGCCGTCATCCAGACCTTAATGAACTCAATGGACCCTGAATCGACGCCCCCGACTTGCTGTGTCCCAACCAGGCTGAGCCCCATCAGCATTCTTTTCATTGACTCTGCAAACAACGTGGTCTACAAGCAGTACGAGGACATGGTGGTGGAATCGTGTGGCTGCAGGTAGCAGAACAGCTGCTCATGCGAACATGGTACGAAAGTTAACAGACGCACTGAACACACAGCCTCTCCTCAGACGGGGTTAACTCAACTCCTTACCTCTAGGGTAAGCATGTTTACAAGGATGTAGCAACAAATCCGTGGTTCTGTATGTCCCTCCACCAGCTCTCCACCATGGGCATATCTCAGTCCTATTTGGATGCTGTCGCACAGCCCAGTATAAAGCCTTCTGTTGGCAACACGAGACTGGCTCTGACTAAAGTCTGTGACAGGGAAGATTTGACCTCCGTGTCTCTAGACCACCTGCTGTAACCCTGGAGGCAGTGTGTACAGATGGCACCAGTGAGCTGTGGATCTGCTCCTCCGAACCATGTTCCTGAGACTGACTTCATGGCTGAGTCCCATGTGCGTTGTCTTTCATGAACTGTAAGAAAATAGTCCTGATGTCTAGAAGAGAAGGTTGTGCTCTGGCACACTCCCATCTTGGTGTAAATAGTTACACTGTAATGTGATTTCTTTCTGATTAGCTCTTGAAACTATGCATATATAAAAAGGAGCAATTAAATGTAATATGTTGATTAGTTTAAGTTGTCCATGGAGACAGGTGATGCAGGGGGTGTTGGTGTTTCCATGTATGTTTTCCTCCAAGCTACATATCTTTCTTAAGTATCCACCCTGCCATTATTATGTAGCAAGATATATTACTCTGTATAAGGTCCAAGTTGTTCTCAAATGCTCATAGTAGAAGTGTTCAATTATGGCATAAGATGTAATAAATTATTGACACAGTGCTACGTTGTGTCTAGCTGTCCAACTCTGCATAATTATAATGCTGTTAAGAATTTGTTCTAATGTTTTTGTACAATAAATACAAGTGAAAGGGACTTTTCACTGCAGCAGAATACCAGTGGTGTGCATAACGTGTTCATGTATTTGGGTTGCCTCTAACTCTGCTGCCGCAGAAGGAGACTGGAAACATTGGAAGACAGATCTGAAAGTACATCGTGTTTGATCTGGTGTGGAATGACACCATCACTGGAGGCATCTGGGGCTAGAATGAATCATGTAGTTGATTGCAAAAGAACTGTGTTATCTTTTTACTCCCCCCTCCAACAACGGTGTGTTTGCATATCTCCTGTATCTATTCTAGACATAGATCATAAGTTTATTCTGGGATTACTCTTAGTATGTTTCCACCTGCAAAAGCATATGGACATTTGACGGTGGACGGATCAGACAGGCCCTGAGAACTGTCAGAAATGATCAGAGTATCTTATCAGTAGTCTAAATAACAAATGCTAAGGTTTGATATGTTTGTTTCATCACAATTAAACCAGCAGGCCACATGATTTCCTGGCTTTTGACTCTGCTCACCCAGCATCCCTGGCATGGGTAGTGGCAGGGAGTTAATATGGCCCCAAGGTCCTCCTGCGCCAACCCCAGGCTGAACCTGTTCTAACTCACACTAGTGGAAAATGGTCCTAAGCCCTGGGTCAATGGCCACAGAGAAACAGTGGCAACAAGCTCGGCCCTCCCTCCTGCCCCCCTCAAAGCTGCTGAGCCCTAAACCAGCTTCAAGCACCTGGTGATGCAGCCTTGCTGCCAGACCCGCGGGGCTCACCAGGCAGGCAGAGCTGCCACGAGCCGTGACCTACAGCAGGGTGATACAGAGAGAAGCGGGGAGCTTTCATAAGTGATCTCTTTGCAGTAGCTTAGCACAGCGATTTCTGCCTGCAGGGCTGGATCTAACTCGGCCCAAGCCATGCAGTAGCACAAAACAAGGTGGGTCAGCATGCTGCACGTGACAGGAGGGAGAATGACTAAACAGCAGGTTGGTGCTGCACGTTGGAAATGGTGAGCACTCGGAGCTACCTGTCACGTGCACATGAGGAGTTCTGGCCTCTCATGGGAGTGGGCTGTGGCTCAGGGCTCTGCCCTTGGTCTGCCTCTGGGCTCCTGTGTGAGCGCTCCCCAGGACCTGGTTCCCTTCTGGCCAGGACAACAGCCACTAGCCCTGGCTCTGCTGCCTGTCAGCAGCCAGCCGCATGGCTGTGGGCATCTCCTACGGCCTTCTAAACAAGGAGCTTTGAATCCTAAGCCTTACTACAAGCTTACCTCGACAGGCTTTACCATCGTTACAGCAGGAGAGAAAGCATTCTCCAGCCCAGTCCAGAATCAAGAGGGCGTTTCAGGCTCCCTTTTGCCCATTGTGCTCAAGCATTTCTTTTCTTTATCCTGGCTGCTTTCTAGCTGAGTGCCCTGCAGCTTTTAGGGCTCCCTTCTCTAGCACTGACCGCAGCTACCCTCTGCAGAGCTTGGGCACATGGCCACGAGGAAGGGCTGCCTCCTTCCTTCTTGGTGTGCTGCTCCCCATGCCTGTGCCTGTTTGCAAGTTCCCAGTGCAACCTCTGTTCTCACAGGCGGCAGACGCAGCCGTGCCATTCATTTAGGAACAGTACAGGCACATCCCTCCCTGGCTCAGGATGATCAGCTTAAAATTACAAATACTGCCTATGGAAACAGACTGGAGGCAAACCTAAGCTAAGAGACAACACCTGGGGTGCCTTTCTAAAAGGCTCTTTGCAGGATTCAGGAGATGCTGCTTCCTTTGGAGTAAGGCAGTATTCGTGTTCCTGATGCACAATAGTTTGGAAATCTGAGGAGGAAAATTGCTGACATTTCAGGCTGCAGGGCTGTTGATGAACCCAATGATCCAGGCGAGGCTGGCCATGATAAAGAGTTTCAGAAACCTGGTTATCGCTCAGCAGGTATCTCTCTGAGGTTCTTGTTTCCTGTCCCTGTGTGAACTTCTCAGTTTATTAATAAAACAAGAGACAGATTCAGATAAGTTGTAATTGAATGGAGTGTATCAGCATCTAGATGGAAAAAAAATGCTGATTTTGCAATTATTCCAAAGCAAACAGATAGGAACCAAGAAAAATTAAAACAAACACTGACGTACAAAGGTCTAGAAAAGTGCTGGTTCAAAAACTAAAGTTCTGGTAGGTAGCATTTATACCTTGGTTGTTGTGATGCCCAGGGCACCCTCTGGTGTTTACAGTACTGAAATCATTTGCTAACTCCAGGAATTCCAGTTCAATGCTGTTTTATTCTGGAGCAGTCTACTGTCTTCCAGCATGTATCCCAGCCCATCCGTGCTTTACCTCTGTGTTGTTTGAGCCGTTGAGATCATCTGGTGCAGACTTCTTTCTCTGTAATTAATTATAAGATGCTGAACAGTTATGATAACATAAATCTAGAGTGTTGAAAGGACTGAGCTCTCTCACAGCTCTTCTCAAAGCAGTTTCTGCTATTCTTAAATCACACAAAATCTCAACAGCAACAAAAAAGAGGCTGCCACAGTGAGCTGTATTTTTTTTTTTTTTTTAATAATCTGAATTCCATATATCCATTCAATTTCTACACACAAACCATTTCAAATCATGTCAAGTTTTTACAACCTGAGTTATCTGGAGTGAGAACAGAAACCCGTATCGAAACGTCCCAAGGTATGTGATGTGTGGTCACCATAAATTCTCATTACCACAGAAAACCCAAAAGCACAACCCAGGTGGACGCGTTCGGCCCTCACTCCTCTCTGAATCCTCTAGGTTCAGGGGCACGGCACAACGGGACTGACACACAGCAAAGAAACTGGAAGGAACCAGAGGACCCTGGAAGCGCAGAAGTTGGGCACCGGTCTCCTTAGCACGGTCATTATACAACGTGCAAAGATAGACACCCCACGTTATTGTTAGGGCTTTCTTCCCATGGGTGAGTTGGTGTTAGCAACTGGATGGCAGAAACGCTCAGAAACCTGAGCTGTGGAGAAATGCAGGTTAAAAGTTCAGCTTTCCACCTTTATGATGGCAGGTTTCACTCTCTCAGCGAGAATGCCTCATTTGTATTTACTTTCTAGGGTCATTATCTGTCCCATGAGAGTCTTTGTGAAGGTCCAAATTTCAAATAAACAGTACACTGTAAGACAGGTATGTGTGGATAATTTTTGTTGTATTTGGCTAAAATATGGGTACTAAGCTGAATAGGTAAACATAAAAGTATGCCATTTAAAACAATGCATTCCCATTAGTGTTTGAATATGTGCCTAAACTCCGTGTACACTTTTACATGGTTATGTCATTTCCTGTGTAAAATGTGCTTGTTTATACAGCAGCCATATGAAAGATGCAGTAACCCGCTATGTGGGCTATTTGAAGCTTTCTTTAAGAAACATAAAAACCCCTCGACCCTTGTATAATAAAAGGTGTTAAAAGATACTGCTTTTATAACATCTTAGCCAAGACTAATAAGAATGTACAAAGCAAACAATTTTTTTTTGCTCCATAGTCCTGGTCAATCACGTGTTATTTTATGAATTTACTGTTGCTGTTGGGTAGTAAAATGATATTTAAAAGTAAGATTGCATGAGCTTTCATTGCTCCTTAGCAAATTTAATAAAGAAGGAAATCTTCACATTTTTGGAAAAACAGCAAATACGGTGCAATAAATACACTCTGCTGAGCGCCCAGAATGGTCGTTTATTCTGTCATCCCAAGTTCGCTGATGTCCCCGTTTTGCTGCTTTTTCTCTGCAGGATTTTTCTGGTGTGGTTTTGCAGGGCACAGCTGTGCAGGGAATGGCTCCATCCATGGCAGTTAACGGCGCTGGGGGGCTCCTCGCTGTAACACCCTGTGCCAGGGTTTGCCACTGAGGAATCAGGGCTGAGCAGGCTCTGCCCGCTGCACCCCCAGAGAAACGCCATTAAAATGAGCACAGTGCTTCGGTATATTCAGACGCTTGCTTGCTTTTGACAAGATGCCATTTGCCACTGAAATATTCAGAAATAAGCCTTTTATTGATAAAACCAGCCACAATTCATTTTTGCTCGTGAAAATGGCTTCAAAATATTATTAACCTTTCTCTAGAAATGCTGAAAGAGAAACACAGCTTGGGTTCTGCATGGGCTTAGAGAAGGGGCTGTATGTCTTCATGGGAGCTCTCTGCAAAGGTGCAATAAGGCTCATGAGACTCTGGATGGCAAAGAAGCCCTCGGCTCACATTGTCAGCAGTCAGATCACTGGAGCCCAGCGAGAGGGGAGAGGGGGCAAGGGCAGCGCTGGGAGAAGCGGGCGCTGCAGGAGGAGGAGCTCTGAGAAGCACCCGAGGGAACATGGCCTGGGAGGAAGCGCTGGGGCGAGCTGGCGTCGGGGGAGTGGCAGTGGCACAGCGGTGGAGGGCGGCAGTGGCTGAGCGCTGGGTGATGGCTGGAAGAGTAAAGTTGGGCTGAATGCAGGGTGGGGGTGAATGCACACCCAAATGGAGCAAGGGCTGGGCTGGGCGGCAGTGCTGCCGGTGGGAACTGGGGTGTCCCCATGCCCCAGTGGAAAAAACCTTCTTTCCGAGGTCTTGGTGTGAGTAATTCTCCCCTCTTCTACCCACTTGCCAATGGCTTTTGGGGCTTTTCTCAGACCTCTGGCCCAGGAGCTGCTGAAGGCTTGAAGCACAAGCAGTCTGCAGACACCCAGCAGAGCCAAGCGGCTCCTGACGGCGGCACCGCACAGCCAGAGGCAGCGGTCAGCGCGAGCACCAACCGCGGCCGTGTGCGCTGCTGGGGGATATCCAAGCAACAGAGCTGAGAAACCTGAGCGTGGGTGCTGAGGCACTTCCATTTGTGAGGTTTTCAGCTGGATCACGAGTTTCACAGCTGGGCTGCAGGCAGGCAGTCTGTCTTCCCTAAGCCTTGTGCAGCCTAAGGTCAGAAAGACCGACTGTGCGGCTCTGGACGGTCACGTGAAGCACCTTGACTTTGGTGTTTGGGTGTTTCTCACAACAGCCCTTGGCTCCCCAGGCAGCTCAGTGGGGGAACCCAGCCCTAAAAGGGAAGCATTTGAGTGCTGAACTGCTGGGAGGAACCAGGCTCGCTGCCCCGTGGCCTTCTCCTCGCTGGGGTCGGGTTCCTGCAGACCAGGGCTGGATCCCTCTCCTGCAGCACTTGTTGCTGCTGGGGGACACGAGGAGAGGGGCCTGCACAGCCCTCACTGTGCGGCCGCGTTCGGACCCCACTCGGGGAATTCCTGCCTGCCCCTGCAAGAGGGAGCTGAGCAGCAGTCAAGGAAGGGCTGAGGCAGGTGCCAGGCCCCGCACACCTCGCAGGGAGCGTGACACCAGTAACACGGGGGAAGGACTTGCACTGAGCACTTCCACATTCAACGGAGTCCTTTAACTGCTGGGTCCTTAGGTAAGCAGCTGTCTTACAGAAAGATGAATATTTTAGGCGCATTGCGAGGACAGCTGCTGGATGTGTCCACCAGGCAAGAAATACCGAGTGTGGGGAGGGAGAGAGGGGAGAAAGGACTGGAGCAAGCGTCAGCAGCACCGCTGCTACTCGGACCCTGGGCAGGCATCCAACCCGCTGCCCCTGCACGTGAAGGTGTCTGCAGGAAGCTGTCACTGCCACCAGTGCCTTGCAGATCCCTGAGCCAGAGCCCGGTGTCCAAGCCTGGTCAAGGCTGAGCCGTTTGCGCGGACAGCCGGTCACACAGTCCACGGATCTTCTCTTCATGGCATCCTCCCTGGAACTCAGCCCTTGGGGTGGGTTGGTCATGGAAGACAAGTCTAGGGTGTATGCAAAAATACTACAGAAATGGGACATGTTTATTTATTTATTTTCTTCCAATGCAATATGGTGTGATTAATATCTGATCAATGAGTTCCAGAAAATATTAGAGACTTGCTGGAGTTTTTCTGAGGTATGCAGACTTTAAAACCAGATTGACTCTTTGGAGTGCTGAGAAAAATGGCCTGCTATTTATCTCAAAATATAGAGTGCAGCTATCTGTCTCTCAAAACATTGTAATATTTTGGTGAGAGAAAAAGCCATATGAAATAATTCACTTCTTGCAAGAGTAATGAAATATTCCCTATGCCAGTAAGATAAGAAAGTGATGAGGAGCATGTGCTGGCGCTGTCTGAGTTTTAGAACATTCAACCTGCACCATTAAGCCTACTGATTTTTAATAAATCTTGGAATTCTGGGGAAATTCCAGAGGTTTGAGAGGCTCTGGAGAAAAGGAATTTAATTCAGTACTATAAAGGGTCACTGTGCTGACCTGGCAATTATAAGCAAATTATGGGGCTGTTGGTGCTGACTGAATCTTATAATGTGATTGAAGGACGGTGGTTCAATTCACGGGCGATAAGGGCAAGAAGAACAATTCAGATCATTTATCTGAAAGCTGCACACACCAGGTAAAAAAAAATTACCTAGGGACTCTGCATCTCTGAAAATGTCATCTCAGCTTTTACAGCCATCAGGGCAGCAGAGGCAACGTTAGCAACGACTGGGAGAGAAATAGAGAACAAATGGGAAAACAATCTGCAGGCACTCCAGGGATCTGCAAGGCTCCGGAACACTTCGTGATATGGCAGAGCTAGAAAAAGGCTCTAAGAAGGATTGCAAGTATGAAACAGCTTCTGCACGAGGAGCAATTAGATAACTGGAGCTCTTCAGAGAGAGGTGGCTGGGGCAAGAAGGAGAAGTGACGAGGGCTAAGAATGTGGATGGGGAGTGAGTCTGCTCCCAAAGAACCGCACACGAAACCAGTTTGGGACAGGGCTGAAACAGAGATGCTCGTTCCTACGGCATAGCCCAGCTGCACAACTCCTGACCACACGCTGCTGGGATGTTAAATGTCTCCATGTGTTAAAAGAAAACTGACTGAACAAGTTGATCAAGAAAACTCCACAAAAAGCTGGCAGGCATGAGGCCCCCCGACTTCCTGAGCTCCTGCTAGCTGGAAGCTGAGAAGCTGTGACAGGAAAATGCCGCTACGCGTTTCTCCTGTCCTCATTATCTTCTGCAGGGATCTGTCACCCACTGGGGACAGGCTAGGTGCACCCATGGCAAAACTGCCCTTAGGTTCGGTGTGAAGCCCAAAACCCCCAGTGAACAGAGGGACCTCCTGGCTTCACCCACTGAGCAGGACCTGGGGTGCTGTGGCCACTGCCCTCTTAGAGAAGCACGGCTTTCTGACGTGGGCTCTCTTTTCCCACCAATTTGTTTTTAAAAGGAAGTATATTTTTAAAGTTCCTTGGAATTAAATGATGCTACATAATAGCTGGGTATTACATATTTGGAAAGAGAGATCCAGGATTGATTTAAAGACCAGAAGTTTTAAAAAGCTCACCACAGTCAGCTCTGAGCTAATTCTGTGAATATTAGCACTTCATTTTTTTAATAAGCAGCTTATTTCTACCTACTGTCCAGTTTCCACTTCGACTCAGTGAATTGGCTTCTTTGTCTGCTGCACTAAAAAATGTTCCCATGGGCATTGTCCTACCTAGGCAGATCGTGATGAATATTTTTTTTTCTTTTCTATGGAGGACGTAGATCAACTTGGCTATGCTTCTGCTGTGTACCTTCTTTACCGGACTCTTTCTCCTTTCTGTGTTCCTTTTCTTTGGACTTTTTTCCATTTCTCCAAATACATTTTGCAGTGTTGAATGTCACATCTCATTTCATATTGGGTTAACAGTTACAGTCTCATCAATGCCACAGAGACAGCACTAAATCTGTACTTTTACTGGATTTTGAGCCTTCATCAAGGCTCAGCTTTCCCTTTCAGCTTTGGTTCCACATTAGGAGCTCAGACACAGCCTTCCACTATGACCAACGCTGCTTTTCCATAACCGCTGCTTTCTGATGAAAAACTTTCCACCTTTTTAGTTTTTGCTTCATAGTTGAAAATCCTTGTTTACAGCTGAGTTGAAAAGCAGCTTAGTCCCACTAAAAGGTTTCTGTTTGACAAGATTTATTCCTGTTAAAGTCAAAGTTCGCTTGTTTTTTAGAGCGAGGCACTGAGACAAGTAAAGGCGCAAGCTCACGAGCTGCGTCGGTGCCAGACGCAGGAGCAGACCTGGCTGGACTGATTGCTCGCCACCTCCCTGTGCTGCCAGGAGGAGAGAGCTCTTCAGCAGGGGATGAGGGAATGATGCTGACAGCAACCTGTGCTTCCTGAATGCTGGGCACAGTGCTGGCTGTCTCGAGGAGACCTCAGCTCTGGGCATCAGGCTGGGTTTTGCACTGTGGCCTCCAGCATAGGCGATACAGACACTGCCCAGCTCCCCAGCCCAGCAGTGGCCGAGGCACACCAAGGACTCCGGCTTGTTTCCACCGGGATATGGGCAATACATTGGCACCGCGTGAGCCGTCCCATTGCTTATGCTGCTTGCTGCCCTATTCACAGCCCGGGGCCAGCTCCTGCAGCTCTCATTGGAAGCCACGTGAGGGGGGGAAAGGGGACTTACTGCTGATGGTGGGGTGAGGGATGGTGGGGACATTTCTCAGTGAACATTGCTCAGTCTTTGCCAGGAAGGACTGACAGCATACCCCTGATAGATTACCCTGGATAGACAAGCCTTACCCCATATTATATGGTTTTGATCACAAGTATAAATGCACTTGGTATAAAACAGAAGGTCAGGGAGGTTTAAGACATGGTATATGAGAAAACATTTTCCAGATTTCAGCTTCCTCCAAGGTAATATGCAAGTGTAATTAAAACAGAACCTGGAAATATAGAGTACAGTACCCTATTGAAAGTGTGTTGTATGAGCTGAACTCCCTTCATTGATAGTTCTCCAAAACACACAGCTGCAATAATCTTTATCCAGGAGAAGGGAATAAATTAAGTCTGAACACCTCTGCATATAGTGCAGTACAGTGTATGGCACTGCACCCCATATAACCTCTCAGCGGTAATGGAAAGCCGAAGGAGGCGCATGTGGAAAACCTCTCTGACCAGCAAACATTTTCTTCTTCAGAAAGCATACAGATGGGAAGACAAGCTCATGAAGCAGAGGCAGCTTAAGTACTGGGATGTCTTGTTCCTGAAGCTGTCTGCTCAAGTCGTTGAGGCTCGGCAGTGGCAGGGTGCCAAAGCACACTCCAGGCTTGACAGGTGGGGAGGGAAACGTCCTGGGCTTGCCCCAGCAAACAGTGACTACTGACGGCAAGCTGAAGTGAACAAATAGGAGTTTATCATATTTAACAGTAGCAGCAGCCACTAGGATATATAAGCTCGGAAAAAGTAATCAGGTCTGACTTCTACTTCCCCCAAACAGCTCAGTCGTGGAGTTCAGACTTTGCTTGCAAGGCTTCACCAGACGCAGGGAGGGCACCCGAGGAACCTGTGCTGCTTCAGGTCTGCTTTTCCTCCAGCAGCACTGGTGCAGGAGAGGGGCAGCTCCCTCCCCCAGACCAGAGCAAGGACCACCTTGCATCCCTGGCCAAGGAATTCCAGATCAGCGAATTATCTCCATACTTGCCAAACCTTGCAAGATCCATAAGGTGTTGTAAGGATTGTGTTTTACTGAAAAAAATCTCCCCTGTTTGTATTTTTTTTAACATTGTACTTAACCTAGGAAGCAGAGGTAGCAAATGTATTTGCACTGACACACCAAACTGAGTACTCTGTCTTATGGAGAGGACTAAGCATCTGTACGTTATATAATACAATGAGCTTCCATTAAAACTCCTTTTCCAGCTTGCAATGTGGACTTGCTCTCAAAGTGTCCAGATATACTCTGTATGTAAAGGAGGTAGATTTTGCAAAAGCAAAGTTCGACAAATCCATTATAAATTGCCAGTTCAGCCCTAGAAATGGCATTTTCCTTCAGCACAGAGCCTGAGCTAGAAACACAGCGGAACCCGGGTTTCCCCAGCCGAGTGGGATGGCCCCTCGCTTCGTTGCTGGGACTGGGAGTTCTGGGAAGGGCAGTGCAGAGACATCCAAGTGAGCTCTGGAAGAAGTCAGTTCACATACACCAGGGCTCCAAGGGCCTGTTATCGCTGATTTGCGCTCCAAGTCCTAAAAAGGCGCATTAGACAGGACGCGGTGCCAGACCTGCCCTGGCTCCGTTGGTACATACAAGGCCCTTTCAGAACCTGGAGCACCAGGAAAGTATGCTGCAAAGACAGTCAAACAGCTGAGGGGCCAGCTGGCAGTCCTGCAGTGCTGGCACTGAACCAGAGTTAATAAGACCTGCTGGACCTGAGCTGAGTTTTTGCAATTGGGTTTCTCTTTATCGTGATCTGCAGGGTGTCCTGGAATACCCATCCAGGCTATTTTCCCTCTTGTTATCTGGAGTACCCCAGCCCCGCCTGTTCCAGATAACACGGAGAGATCCTGTTTCCCCATATGTTCACAAGATTTCCTTTGACTTTTCTTGTGTGGAAGCGGGAACAGGCTGCTAAGAAGGAAAAACAGTATAATTTTAAATACTGCACTTAGACAGGAACTCCAGGCTAAGCAGAGAAAAGACTGAAGTTGAGATATCTGTACTTCTGCCCCGGTCTAAAGTATGCTTGTTTGTCAGAAGCAGGGAGCTCTCCCCGAGTAACGTTGGGCCAACAATTGCCTTAGGCTGATTTTGATTCTACATGTGACTGAGAGGAGAAAAATACAAGAAGTTGTCATGGAACTTCATATATTTAGACCATTTTAGAACTGATGTAACCTGTGTAACTACATTTAAAAAATCAGAACAAATACCTTCATAAAAATGACCAGTGAAAAGGGAAAAAAAAACATGTTCTATGAAAACATTTGAAATAAAATCAGGTGTTAATGGGGAATTAGGAGGACAGGAACATCAAAATATTTTTAAATGCCTTTGTTTAAAAGATATATATCATTCCTTGTTCATTAAGTCGAAGGAGAAAAAAAAACGTAATAATGACGACTGTGCCAGCTTAGGAGAGGTTAAATGCGTATGTAGTCTCAAGACCTCGATAGCCCAAGGACCTCTGCGCGGTGTATGGCGAGGCTGTGGGGTCTTTTGAAAGTGGACGGAAATCCCAAGAAACAAATAGAGAAGGGTTGTTTCCTGTTGCATTAGGCACAAAGTCTGACTGCAGAGTGGCCAGCAAAGAACGTCATCGCTGCTGGTGAGGAGGAAACATGGCAAGTGAAGAACAACCAAGGAGGGTATCGAGGTGTATGTCTCTCTGAGAAGTGGGAAATTCAGGAAAGATTTAGCAACTCAGGTAGTGCTCACTGTGCTAAATTCTCTCTGCCTTTTCAGCACTGTGTTGCTCACTGAAAGACAAAGGCATTCTGCAAAGCAGAGTAAGCAGAGGTTACACAGGACCTAGATTGCGGTGTCACCTTATTATGTCCTGTATTTTTGACAAACCTGCTTGTACTTCTTAGTTCTGATGGCACTATACTAACCTATTTAAAAAATAATTAAAAAAAAAATTGCCCCCCAGTCATTCTCTAAGGAAATACGTTCATATCCACTGGCAGGGTGAAGAAAAGCCAAGGAGTTTGTAAAGGATGTGTGAGAAAAAACTTGCAGAGCTGCATTAAGAAGGCTCATCTCCAAAAGAGCCAACCAAGAGCTCCTCCACATCTCTACAGAGCTTCTCACAGCAAACATCCTGAGGCACATTTCTTAAAGTATTAGCCAAACTCTGCTCTTAACTAATACCTTTAGGAACTGAGCATCAAAGGGAGAAGAGCAGGGCTCACACTGAGCATCTTTATGGTAAGCATGAGAAAACTTTCACAGCAAAAGATTGGAATGAGCTTCATATGGAAATGGGGAATCCCCTTATTGAAATTTTTAGGTGCAGGGAAGAGAAACATGCACTAGAGAGACCTAAGGACATTTAGTACTGCCTTGGAAGTGGAGGATGGCCCAGATGGTCTTTTTAGCTACATACCTATAGGATTTGCAAATGTTTGTAATTAATTATGCCAACCAAGGAATAACATAACAACCCAGAACCAAAGTCTCAGTCTCTACCATAGCCTAGCACACCCAAGCGAGAGCAAACCTTTTAAAACTAATAAATCACCTAAGCATCATAGTTGGTCTGAAACACTTCTTGATCTAAAAACGACAGTTCCTCCAAACCTAAGTTTCGGGCTAGATAAATACTCAGTTTAGATAAAGTGGCATTCTGAGTGCAGCATTTGGCAAAATGCAGTCTCTGTGGGCACAGCCCAGCAGCTGCCCCATGTCAGAGCAGAGCCACCTCCAGCCAGCTCCAAAAGTGACTCATCACTGGCCAGAGCTGAGCCATAAGCAACGCTGGTTGTGCTCTGGGAGAGCAGATTGAAGAAAGGGTAAAAAACTTCTGCACAACAGCAGCTGGGAGAGACGAGTGAGAAAATGAGAGGTGAGCAGACCTGCAGCCACCAAAGTCAGTGCAGCAGGAGGGCAGGAGGTGCTCCAGGCTGGAGCAGAAGCTCCCTGCAGGCCAGGAGAGGCCCGCAGTGGAGCAGGCTGTCCTCCTGCAGCCCACGGGCACCACGCAGAGCAGATCTCCACGTGCAGCCATGGAGGAGACCATGGTGCAGCAGGGGGATGTGGCCTGAAGGAGGCTGCAGCCCACGGAGCCCCTGCAGGAGGAGGCCCCGGGCCAGAGCTGCAGCCCGTGGAGAGGAGCCTGGGGGAGCAGGGACCATGGGGAAGTGGCAGAGACGAAGCATTAGAGACTGACCACAGCCCCCTTTCTCCTGCACTGCTCTGGAGGGAGGAGGTAGGAGAGGGTGGAAGGGATGAAGGTGTTTTTAGTCTGCTTTCAGTTCTCCCTACTCATGCCTGTTATCAATAGGCAATAAATTACATTAATCTCCCTATGCTGAGTCTGTTTTGCCCATTTGAGCTCAGCTGCCCATCAGTGTATAACCACCACACGATGCTAGAGGCCTCTGCCTCTCTTCCAGTCTCTCTTGTGGCATTTTACATGAGTAATTAGCAGCTCAGAGTCAGAAAATCAGTTTCTGATCTGATAAATATTTAATTAACAGGCACTTGAGTCTCCCAGTTGATAACAGACAACTGTTATTCCCTTGCAACTCTTCTTCTCTTACATATTCTGCAAATAGACTGCCTACAATTAAATGGGGTTGTGGTCCTGGCAGTTAAGTCAGTAGAAAGTGACCTGAGACTGGATCAAAACAGCAGCAAGATTAAAAATTCCTGCAGTGCCTTACATGGCCTAAACTGAATCAAAATTGTTAAGAATAAATGCTAGGCACAACTTGGATCTGCGAGTTGTTTCAGAGGGATTAGTTTTGTAAACCCACTTAATTTTGGTGTAGCGCTTTAACACTGAAAAAGTTCCCACATGCTGATAACCCAGGTCCTTCACTGCCAGCTCCCTCCTGCTTTTGGGCTGCAAAATTACAGTGCCTGGCTGTCTCCCCTCTTGGTAACAAGTGTATTGGATCCTTATCCCATCTTCACGTACCTTGATACCAGGTGTATGCAGAATTTTTCCTCCCCTAGTTTTTCAAATCTGAATAAGCTTTACCCTTGCCCTTTGTGTTTTGATGATTGCTGGACTGAGGCTTTAACTAACAGGCTAGAATTATATCCCCCTTCCTCTTCTGCACAAGTCACTTGTCAAAATCAAGCCTTGCAAACCACCACAACAGTCTTCACCTAGATGCCGTGTGCTGCAGAAAATCTGCTTCTGCAGAGCGGAAGTTAAACTCAAGCTGAACCCAAAGCAGCCAACAACATAGTCTGCTCCTGCTCAGCTTCAGAAAACATGTTAGTCACTCTCTACCTGTGAGCTACAACGATCCCAAAACAGCCTGAAATGGCTTCGTGGGCCTGCCTGGATCCTGCTGCAAAATGCCTGCACTGGAGGTCCTGCACTGGACCTCATCAAGAGTGGTCGAAGCATCCTGGCCTCTCAAAATGGCCTTCTGGGGAAAGAGGGAACAGGGGAGGAGGCCTCAGGGTGACTGCTACAGCTCCTCCCCTCTGTTACCTGCAGGAAAGGAGGTAACTCCTTAGCAGAAGGACTACAGACAGGAGGAGCAGTCGGGATGGAGGTTTCACATGGTCTGACAACACAGCTAAGCTGACCGAATAGCTGGCTGCTGCCAAAAGAGCCAGTCTGCTCTTCCCACCCTGTCCCCAGCCATACATTCCTGGCATTCCTCTGATCCCAAGGAGAGCTGGTTCAGGTAGCTAAGTTCACAGAATATTAATCCTACTAAAAACAACAAAAAAGACGATTTTCTGTTAGTTTAGCTCCTTCAACCAGCTCATTGGCTCAGCATTCTTTCGATGAATGTTAGTGCTAGTACAGCCAGGAACAGAACCTTTCCTTTCAGCGATTAGAAATGATCTGCTTAGTAGCATTAAATGGCATCCTTATTTCAACCGCCAGCCCCGTCGAACCAGACACACAGGAGTAAAGGGAGGCCTCTCCCAGCTCCATCCTAACACATGCTGATCATCACTGCGTGCATGGATGCAGCAGGTAGGACTGCACAGCACAGCACCAAGCACTGGAGTAAAGCAGTAACCACTCCTGCTGTCACCAGGCTTTAATCTCTACCAGCGTCCCCACGCAGACTTTGTGGGCTTTGCTTTTTGCAGCCTTTAGCACACAGAGGTCCCGTACCTCTTCTTGGTCACACTTTGAAAATGACAAATATCAGCTGTTTGGAGGAATCTGCAATTTCTCACTCTCCCTTTTAGGTCTCCGCCCTCCCCTAAACTCAGTTCAGTCACCTGGCTGCCAGCACACATAGGGCCATTGTTAATGTGCTTGGATGAAAGCACACCAGACAGCAAGTATTTTCTCTGTATAATTCTTGAGCTTCATTGGTTTCAGTGACTCTAGCTCACTGATGGCAAAGTGGAGGCTTCAGAAATGGGTACACATTCTCCTCCACTACCTCCTCACACCAAAATGCTGTGATGAATGGTATTCAACACTGCCATGAGGACAGCTAAGAAGCACAGCTAGCTCTGACCCTCCTCCCCAGAACCGGCAACAGGCACAAGAACCAGAGCACCTCCCTGAGAGAGATCCCGTGGTCCCCCGTGTTGCTCAACATCCAGCACTGCATCACAACAACTTGTTCATTAAGCACATTGTCAGATGATTACACCTATTTTGCCAGATAGCTGCAGCGAGTCCGAACATCTCAGAAAACACTGCCTGCGTGCGCAGCGTGCCTGCGAAAGGAAGCCCAAGCAGGTGTCTCCACTGGCCCCGCGAGAGCTGACATTTAGGAACATGTGAAAGAATACTAAGGACTACTGTGGAGTTTCAGGGCCGTTAAAGCAGCTGCTACTGCCCTCTTGAGAAGCTGCCATCCCAATAAATACGCCGGGAAAGAGGGGAGTAGAACATTACAGCTCCCCAAGCACCTCCAGCCAGCGCTGCTGCCGAAAGGCGCAGCCGCCCTCTGCCCCGGCTGCCGTCGCGCCCACCTGCGGCAGCCTCCCCTGGACCGGACCAAACATTTGCGAGGTGACGTGGATGCGACCCAGAGCGGCTCCAACCCAGCGAAACAAGCCAGCCCACTCTGTCACCTCACGGAAGCTGAGGGAACGAGCGGGGAACGTGCGCTGGGGGCAGGCGGGCTCGCTCCTGGCCGCAAGGCGCTGGCCGCAGGCCTTGCG
>VXAV01006195.1:205400-232594 GCA_013399715.1 Alectura lathami
GGCGGGGGCGGCTCGCAGGCTTCCCCCGGAGCGGTGCCGGCGTTCGGTGCTGCCGGCTGGGGCTGTGCGTTTGAGGGCTTCTTTCTCCGGGGATTTGCCCGTGGCTTTGAACGCGGTGTCCGTGCCCGGGGCGGTGGGGGCGGGGGGTTCCCGTCTGTCCGCGGGGTGTCGGGGTGCGGCGGTAACGCGAGGGTTCCAGCTTCTGCGTCGAGTGGGAGACGCTGGGCTCCTGTGAGTGAGAGTGGGTTTCGATCACCCGGCTCCTTTACTGTTTCTCATGTGTTTCTGTATTTTTTGGCTGTTTGTTTTTAAGGTCTCTGCTGCAGGTTGCCAGATTTCAGGGTAGGGCCTGCGAAGGGCTGGTGGCAGGGTCTGGTCTCCTGCTGCATCGCAAACGTGGCGATGGCCAGTGCTGCTGGGTGGAGGCAGGTCGGTGACAAAAACGCAAGGCCTCTGGTCACAGAACAACACGTGCCCGTGAAATCCATCCACCTCACGGTGAACCCATGTCTTGGGGTGTGGTCTCACCGTGGTGAGCCCTGCCTGCCCTCTCAGCCCTCCAGCTGAAAGCAGCTGGGAGCAAACCTGCCCGACAGCGACTGGAATGCAGCAAGCAGAGCTCCTGCTTCCTCCGCCCGTGGCTGTGCTCTGGCCTTGCTCACGCCTCTGTACCGTTGCATACCTCTGCGTGCCCCAGCATTTGTCTTGGCCCTGGTGCTTCAAATGCCAGAGCAGCACAACTGGGGCAATATAGTTTTCTGTTGTTTTAACAAGTTGAAGAGGCAATTGCTAGCAAAAAGGGAGGGGGAAGCCAGGCTGAAGGGCAGCAGGGGCCTAGAAAGCAGGGAATCACCAGGGGGCTCAGCTGTCCCTGGAGCTGCACCCCAGGGCACTGAGTGAAAAGCTGCATGCTGAGGGTGCAAGATCATCTCCCAGGCTTCCTGCCCCTGTACAACTGCTCCTCTGTCAGCTGCTTCTGGCCTTCTTATGTCAGAAGAAGCTGGTTCAACTTTTCAGCCTGGTTGGAAAAAGGTCTCTTTGGACATGGTATAATTCTGCCGTTTTTGTGATCTGAAGTACCTCACTTTGTGATTAGAGAAGTGCTGGAGCTGTAGTAAGTGGTGGGAGGACACAGGTGGGAGGCAGGGGAGTTCTGACAGCAAGCAGCACAGTTCAGCTCCAGCTTCTTCCGGCTTTTCTGGTCCGTGGTGTTTCCTAGCTTCTGCTCTTGCATTACAAGTTAAAAGCTGCCTAATCAAATGAAAATAAGTCTTCAGACTTCAACATCTCTTCTTTGTACTGAAAATAAGAAAGGACGGTTTTGTTTTCTTCTGACCTTCAGGCCTCCTTGGGTGCTCATAGTGTGTGATACAGTCCTGGTCGTAGTCTGAACTTAAGTTAGTCACGGTTAATGGTGCTGTTGTGCTAAAACCATCCTTTACCTGAGAAGGGATCTCGATGAATAGTTTGTCCGCTACCTAAAGCTTTCCTAGAAGTTGCCAGCAGGGTTCAGAAGACCACGGGTATTTTCTCTCATCTGGATCTTGGCGGAACAGCTGGCTGCGGGAGGTGCTGCCTGCAGGCTGCTGCTGGGTAATTCTGTTCAGTGTGCGCTGGGCGCGTTTTCCTTCAGCCATGTTGTAAATGAAGGGTAGCGCTTGCAGTTTAAATGGAAGGTGGAGTTCTGCAGGCAGTGCTGTTGGCTTAGGGAAGATCCCATAACTGTTTTCCCTCGTTTCCCCACGTGTTTAATGGCAGTGCATCCCTTGGCTTGCAGTTCTTAAAGACGCCGATCAATTCCCCGTACGGCTTAGCAGCACAGTGCTGGGAGGGGACAGCAGGGGCCCTGCAGGGAAGGGGAATAGGAGCTCGGTTTGATTTTCTGTCTGCTCCTCCTAGCCTTTGGGCAGATGTGCTCATCTCATGGTTGTCCTTTCACTGACACCGCAGCGAACTGTTTGGCCGTGGCTACCCTCTTCCCCCTGCCGTGATATCTGTGCATGCTGATAGAATTCCCCTGGAGTCATCTTTCCTCGAAGCTGAGTCCCAGCTCTTGCAGCGTCTCCTCAAGTGCTTCAAATCCTTAATCAGCTTTGTGACCCTTTAAAAAATGAAGCTTTTTTTTATTAGAAAAAAGTCTATTCTCTCTAATAATATATACATTGTTTCCAGTATTACTGCAGATCAGGTGTGAAGGAGGCAAATACTGTTCTGGCTTGAATGTTGCAAGTAAATGAAAGGTGCAAAGAACACCCTGTCTCCTTCCCATATTACCTCTCATTCTTGTTAAAGGAAATAATGATTTTTGCTGAAATTTTTTGGGACAATGTCCTCTTTTGAAATCATAAAAGTTCCTAGTGCCTGTGTAAAATGAAGACACGTAAAAGCTGGGTGTTGGATGGGTGCCTTTTAGAGATGACTCAGTCAACTGAATGTTCCTGAAATAGCTGAATTTATTCTATAGCTATGAAAATCGTGGTGCGGTTTATGATGTGGACAGCACACCATTTCCTTTGATTGATGTGTTTCTGCCATGATGCTGGGGTTGTGTGCCTTTATTGGAAGGCAGGGGTCGTAATCAGAATTTATACTTATGCAAATTTGGAATTTAATCTGAGGGTTGCTCTACGAATGATTAAAACCTGTGGAAGCAGGAGGACGCTTTTGTTTCCTGTTTTGGTGTATTAGGATCCTCTTCTTCATTGCTCGCCTTTCTTGTTCCAGAGCTGCCAGGCTGGAGTGACTCAGTGGACAGCAGCATGCAGGGGGCTGTTACAGGCAGCAGTGCTCCAAGGCCAGTGTCGAAGGATGCTTCATGGTGTTTTCCAGGTAGGGTATGAGTATGTTAAAGTATGTTAAAATTGGGATGAGTTGAAATTTATAATAGCTTTTAAGTAAAGAGGCTTCCAGGAGTGATGTCTTTGCTTCACTTTCTGTGTACTAAATACAAAGGCAGCTTGAAAGCTTTCTGCTGCTGCAGGAGAGTGAGCTCCCCCACTCTGGCACACAGCTGTCTGCCTTCCACCTATGTAGTCTTTGAATGGGTAAGGATCTGAGCAGTCCTGAGTTGATTAAATGCAGAAATCCAAATGTAGGCCTCAGTTTTCCAGAGCAGCTATTACAAGCTCGTCACATGTACAGTCAATGGCCAGTGTTTTACTTCATGTAGCCTTTCTCCCCTATACACTAGGTCTGGACTTCCTGGTGTTGGTGGAGCGTTTACCTAGCACAGCACAACATTCAGTAATGCTCTTTCAGTGTGAAAACACTGCTTTGTGTTGTTGTTTCCAGTTTTAAACATAGCGTCACATTGCGTCTGTCCCTGGTAAATTAGCCAGAAGGTAGTGTAATGACAGCTAATAATAGAGGATAAAAACCTATATGTGAGAATGCAACAAGAAATGCAAATGGTAGTGGATGCAGACTGTCTGGACAGAGTGAGGGTATGTCACAGTGTCTACTCCTTGCGTACAATGAAACCAGGGGAGGTTAAGCCTCTTCTCTCTTCTTCTCACAGCTGGTAGAGCCATGACTTACAGAACTAGAAACTTCCAAGCTCTTTGGTGTTGATGGCTTTTCTCAGATAAGACCTTCCAGTCCTGGGACAATCACACATGCTTTTGTGTCAATGAAGCACCAGTCCATACAGCGTTGGAAATAGGGAAATCAGCAGTTGTGAAGTTGATTGATAAAGTTAGACTTGCGTCTGACCACCTGTTTGGTTTCAGTAGGCTTCTGGGAATGACCACACTGAACAAAACAGGATATTTGCTTTGAATTTAGTCATAAACAGTTGACTACTAATGTGAGTAAGTGGGAACACAGGGTAGATGTGCTGTTCCGTGTGCCACTTCTTGCCTGGAGATCCCACTCACTCCTTCATGAAACTTTCTTTATTGTGTGGTAACTTTGTAATACAGATCAGTGCCATGTAGAGGTTATAGTGATTGTTACTATGTAGTTTGTTTTGCTCAAGTCCTGGCCACAGAGGCAATTAATAGACTATAAATTTGCAGATAAAAATAGTGTAACCTCTGTTTCTGGGTAAGGCCAGACAAAAATAATTAGTCTTCATTAAGAGATGTAAAGAAAACTACACAATTAGAAGTAGTTTGTGAGAAAATCAAGGCAGATAGCTTGTGGTTTTTAGGAGTAGAGTGTTCTGCCAGACTGTTCCATCAATGCATTTTCAGAACACTAGAAAATAGATGGTTGTTCATGCTTTATGCTCCACACCGCATTATTTGTAGCAGTTAGATGTTGAATTTGTGCTGTTTGTGGTGTAAACCTTTTCGGAATTATACCAAGTTGGCTTGGAAGCAAAGTAAGGAGAAGTGGTGTGAGGTTAAGTATTTACTAGTCAGTGATCTCTTAAATTTTTCCTTTTCTTTCTTTCTTCTGTCACTTTTATTAGAGATGTAAGACTGACCGGTGCCAGCTGTTTAAAGCCTGTGGTGGATTGATTCAAGACAGTGGAGCCACTGCACATCAAAACAGATTGTTTTACAACACAACTAAGGTTAGAAGAGTTTGATGTTTTTGTTATTGGAGGGTACGTTATGCTAGAAATTAGAGGTAACAAACTGCTTTTGAAAACATGTAGATAATTTATCTTTTATATAAATGTTTTAGTGTAGCAATGGGTCCAATAATTTGAGAAATGCTCTGTTGCTTTCCAGAAAATGAAGTGCTCGCATAGGAAGGTCAAATCACAGCTGGGTTGTTTGGGGTGAAGGTTCTTATAATAAACCCGGTGAGGAAAGAAGCTGAGTTAAGGAGGGTACTTACTGGTGGCACGGGTGGCAGCTGCTCCCTTCATACCTTCAAGGAAGGAAACACAGAAGTTGCCCATGCATACTAGAAGTGAGTAAGATGTTTCCAGGTTCCTTATCTGGAGTAACATGTAACCACAGTTTTGCTGTCTGCTAAACTGAGAATTGTTATGCTGTCTATTAATAAAGACTGATTATTGTCATACTTCTTATTGTTCATCTGTACTATTTTGTTAACTTGTGATGTCTGTGACTCTTACGTTCATTGCGTTTTGTCTTAGGATGGAAATTTTCTGTCGTCTTTCATTAACATTAGTTAGCACTTAAAGGGAGTCAGCATCTCCCAGTTAGGAAATGTTCTGGTCCTGCTCTTGCTATCTTCTTGTGAAGAGAATGGCAAAAGGGAATGTATGCAAGAGGAATGGGAGGACTGGGGAAAGGAAGGTAAGGGACTGATGGGTAGAACTCGCATAAAAATCCCATTTTGTTAGAACCATTTATATATTTTTTTCTTTTTTAGCCAATTTCTGTGGTTTTCTGCTAGTGAGGTGTAGAGCAAGCAGTTTCCAGCCAAAGAAGTTGAAACCACCTACAGTGTGACTAGAGCTAAGAGCAGAATCCAGGCTGTCAGACCAGGTGCATGCCCCAGGCGCTGTGCCTGCCTTGCCACCTCGTGTGTCTGCACAAACATTGGCTGGAGGGCAGATCTGGGAGAGCAGGGGATGGTAAGAGGGTAGATCTGCCAAGCCAGAAGGGGCATGAAGATCTTGAAGGTGGGGCTGAAGGGCCTGCTTTTGGTGTGTGTTGCTCTCTCAGCCCTCTCCAGTACAAAAGTAGGAAGGTGAATGAGGACGCTTCCTGGTTAGAATAGCCTTGGTGTAAGAATCTGTGCAGAGTCGGTGGTTAACAGCAGGGGAGGTAAGGTAGGTGAGTTCTTGGACTGCAGCCTCATTACTTTAAACAGAGAAATCCTTACTTGTCTTTGAAATGTGAACTCGACAATCCGCTCGTGGTGGGAAAGTGGATTACAATTAACAGGAAGCTCCAGTTGTTTCTTTTTTCTTTTGTGTCAAAATGAAGAGGATGTTTGTTTTGAGTGCTGAATTCCAAGTATTGAGCAAGAAAGCCAGAGGTGGGCTTCTGTACCTTCCAGTGTTTCGATGAGCTTGTTAAAATTTGAATGAGAAGACTTCAGAAATGTTTCATGTTTTGTGTTTAATTTTGCACGTGCTTGTTTGGCCGCAGTTGTAGCATTGGCAGGATGAACTGCACCTCTCTGTCCGTACACTGAACAGAGCACTCACTGCTTAAATCTGCTCTGCATCTCCTGAGCTGGTCCATTCAGACTTCTGAATGAAGTAAGAATCATGGCCTTTCAAAGCAAAAGGCTATTTTCCAGTCTTTTTTTTTTTTTTCTTTTTTTGGTGATGATCTAGGAACAGTTGAACAAAGATAATTTTGCCTTTTAACTTCCTCTGCATAATGAAAAATCCACACCAAAGGAGACTTCATAATGCACTTGTACACAAGAGGCATGTCGTAAAATTAATCTTCCTAGATTCACTAGGGATTTAGTGTCATTTTAATTAAGGTGGAGAAGGTGGAAGCTGATTTAGTGGGTTTGGCATGACAGTGCTTACTGGGGCTGAAGTTCTCTATTGAACATAACACTGCCTGTTTGGCTTACGAAGTTATCTGATGACAGAAGGCCAGGGGTCATTTTTGGTGTAGAGGAGAGTATTGCATGGGATAATCGTGAGAAACAAAGTGCTAAAGATTGGCTGAAATCTGTTTTTACATGTTCACAGACTCACTGGGTGATGTTTGCAGCTGGTGATGTTCTGCATGGTAGCAGTGGACTTGGTGAACACGTTTAATGGCCAGTGTTCAAAGCAAGGGTCTGAAGTCCTGGACAGTGTGACTGATAGATAATGAAATGGCTTTGAGCATGTTTCTTCGTGTTTATCCAGGCATGATAGAGGTCAGGACATCAGTAGCCACCCCTGGGCTGTACATGAGTGTGAGTCATTTAATCTCAAATGCCGTCTGTATCCCTTCTGGATACACATGGAGGTCATGTCTCAAAGCTACGATTTTTATCACCTTTGCAGTTAATTTTTGTTGAAGTATAGCAATTTGCGTTAGGCATGCGTCAGTGTTCTAGTATCTATTTGTCGTGTCATTTTGAAGTTACTGTTGCTAGGAGAGCTTTGGAGAACACATGAAGAATGATGAGAAATCTGAAAAGCCTTCTGTACTGAGGAGAGGCTGTTCTGAATTAAGGGCTGGAAAGTGGTTGGCATAGACGTAATACTGCTCTATAAAATTCGTGAAAGATGCTGAGAAAGAGAATAGGAAATGGGTTGTTTGCAACTTCTTGTAGGTAGGTTGAGGGCTTTCCATGAAATGGCAAGGCTGGGTTTAGAGCAGGCACCAGGAATTGATTTTACACAACGAGGCTGTGGAACTGGCGTAGCTCTGCTCCGTGTGTTGTGGAGGTTAAATGGTTCCCAAAGCTGGCTGGGGTGCTGAAGCTGCAGCTGCCAAAAATAAACGTGTGCACACATTCCCTAGTACTGGGATGACTCTTGGAAGCTGGGCAGGTGCATCCTGGGAAGCTGCAGGGTATGTGACTGTCTCTCTGCCCTTGAAGGACCTCTTCCAAGTGTCTGGTCCCTGTTGGAGATGGGGGTCTTGGTCTCACTGTTTGTTCTGGCCATGGATGTTCTGATGTTGCTAAATTGCTTCCCTGCTAAGAAAATACCTTTCTTGGTATGCTCATGTCTTAGGAGGAAGTGGCTAAAGTGAAATTCCAGCAACTTAAAGCAATTTAACATTTCCTTGGTCAGGGAGCCTTTGGGATGATAATGGCTCTCAGCTGCATTCCTCAAGTATATGTAGGAGATTTTCTTACAGTAGATTTGGGTTAGAATGGTTAAAAGTAGTTTATTGATAACACAATATTTATACTGCATGTTTCATTCATTAGGAATTACTTCCTGGAGTACAAACGGTAATGATTGTTGGCTGATCAGTTCTGCCAGGATGTTTTGGCAGAATGCCACGCAGATTTATCAGCCTCATGTTGTTTAAAGTGTGCAGTTAATCTGGAAGAAAACATTTATCTTCATGTTAGCAGACCCTGAAATCTCTGAGCACTAAATCCATCTCTGATCTAGATTTTCTGCAAGTAAAATTGAGAATAACCGCAAGGGGAATAAGAATCTGGGGGAGCTTTTCAGTAAGACTAGTGGGTTCGTGTAGCTTCATTAATTTTAAAGTGGAGTTGTTTGGTTTGTATAATACATAATTACACTAGGATGCAGTATGTCTATGAGAATAAGACCCAATTTGAAGGGGCCCACTATTTATTTTATTTACTGTATATTTATATTATTAACTTACACTGTTTCTGTGATTTAGTTGCTCATTTTATCTCCTGAAGGAAAGCAGATAACCACCCAGAAAGAATAGGGTAATCTAGAATGGGAGCAATATTTTGGAAAGCAGATTTCTGTACAGCCTGAGCTTCCAGTGGGTTGCTTTTATCAAAACAGATGTGTAGTGCTTGTATTCATAAACAGCAATGTCAAGCAGGAAAACCAGGATACTGTTTTGCAGAGAAGACCTAGATACATGTTTGTTCTGTTGAACAACAAAGGTAAACAGAAAATCTAAAATTCTCTATTAGACTCATAGCTTGTTCAACTAAAATGATTTGTCAGATCTAATTGCTGAGACTGAACTGTGTGGTAATCCTATTTTACAGCATCTTTCTGCAAAAGATTCTGCGCAGACATCATCTGAAGAGAAAGTGGGTCCTTTCACAAGGATAATAGAAGCGATGGGTTTCACAGGACCACTGAAGTATAGCAGATGGGTAAAGCGTTTATTTAATAATTTTCTTAGTTGTTTAATACTTTCAGCTTTCTTAAAATACAAAACCAAAAAAAAAAATAGCTGGTTATGGGGTTTTCTGCTTCTTATGTTAGGAGCAATACTTACGTGGATCAATTCTAAATTATTGTTTTGTGATGTAGGGGTCTGGTAACACAGGGCTGGAACCTGCCTCAATCTGCATGTTGTCATCATTGACATAAGTAGGAGCATTGTATTTGATTGGTAGAGTCTTAATTAAGCCTTCTTGAATTTCTTCAACTATCCTGTTTTCCTCCTTGTTTGTGCACAATAACAGCCTGAGAGTCTTAAAGTGAGGCCGACATCCGCGCAGACCAGCGTCTTGTCTCTGACCATCAGCAGTTACCTAGAGAGAACTGAATTGCAGGAAAAGCATAGCATGGTACTTCTCTCATGTGCTCCTCCAGCTTACAGCCATTGTCTATTTTAGGGCTTGGAAAAGTGTCAGCATTTTCCTGTACCATCTGTTGATGGCTTTTTTTTGTCTATGAATTTGTGCAGTTGCACTATGAACTCTCGTAAGCTTATAATGTCCACAGCTTATAATGTCAAGGAGTTCCATTGCTTAAGTATTTCCTGTGGGAAGAAGTGCAGTTCTTTTCAGTTGATTTTTTTTTTTTTTAAATTATTATTCTGTAGTAAAACAACCTGGTGATTATTCTTTCCTTGGGATGTATGTTCACATTCTCCCTTTCACTCGGGACTTTATAGCATCATACATGCTGTGCTAGCTGAGTCTTCAGCGGAACTGGAGAGACCTGGTCTAACTTGCTTCTGTTACTGAGTCTCCTTCATGTCTTGATTCTTTGAATTTTTCAGTGTCCTGTATTTGCGACAGGAGGATTTCCCAGATGGGCAGTGGTGAGATACATTATCACTGCTGTTAGAGTTGCTTTTTAGTAGTAGCTGCCTAGGGCAGAGTCCCAGCTAGGTCCTTCTCTTTGCTCTTTTTAAAATAGCCCTTTCCTAAAGCAGTGGTGAGCAGTTCTGTAGGAGACCTTCAGTTCCTTCTGCAGAAAGGAAAAAGGCAGACAGGAAATTTAAACTTTGCTGTGAACCAGGACACAATATAAAGGAGTTGCAGGAACAGGCGGTGTGACTGAGGAGAGCTGAGCCCAACCTTGCAGAAATTAAAAAGCTTTGTGGTGCTTTGAATACCTGCAGGGCAGAGCGGAGGCTCTCTGAGGCTGGACTGAAACAGTTGCATATTGCATCCTGCTCCTCAGAAAGAAAATATAAAGAAAAGATAACTGGCACTTCAGGGGGCGAGTTATTTCGTTTAAAAATCGGTTGCTTTTATCAGGTGCTGCTAAACCTCATGAGAGAGCAGTTTCTCTCCCATGTGTTTGTGTACATATTGTTGTAATAAAGCTTCTTGTTAGCTGCAAGTGTTGATTCAGAGTTCTCCTTAATTGCTACTCTTTACTGCCTGCTTTTGGCTAGGGAACTTGGGTTTGGAGAGAGTTATTTTGTGGTTAGGGCCCAGGAGACCTGAGTTCATTTTTGGCCTTGCCAGTGCTCTCTATGAGATCTTAGGGAAGTTTCTTAATATTTCTTTTTTTTTTTCCACTTTCTTCTCCCTTCCCCCCTTACGTCTTCTGCACACCAAAACCTCCATGATTGAATTTCACCAGTTTCTCCTGTGTTACTTGCCTTATTTAAGGACTGGATTGCAGAAACTGCTCTTTACAATATGTTTTTAATGTCTCATAATGCCTGTTCTGGGGCAGTGGCTTTCACAGGGGAGATCTTTACTCCCAGGCCAGGCAGTGTTTCCTTTAAAATGGAAGCCTGCAGAACTCCAGTGAATGGTGTAAATTATTCTACTGCAATAATTTTAGACATGTTCTTGATTGTTGAGAAAGCTTCCAATCCTTTATTTTTGACAGAACCCTGTGAATACTGAATGAGAAAAGTAATGGCCCCTGCGTTTCCATAGCAGATCAGTTACAACTTTCCTATTTCCTTTTGGCTGGAGGAGATAAAAATAATACTTGGTAGTTCGAGGTGTCATCCAACCAGCCTAGGGTACCCATTTGTAGTACAGTGATTACTGACACAGTCCCTAGTAGACTTCAAAAGAAAGAAAACCAAAGAAAACAAACAAATCAACCCAGTGCTGCTGTTCCTGGCTGAGGCAGGTATGGGAGAGGGCTCTGAAATGTTAGGGGTTTCGTTTATTTATTCTTCTGTAATGCCAGTATTATGTTAAACTAGATTTTGAAGAGTATTCAGGAAGCCATTTTACCCTTTTTCTTGCCTCAAGGCAATAGAAACTATACTTTTGTAATTCCTGGGAGGTAGTTTAATGTGCTCTTGCAAATCTCGGGTGATTGTGATTCTCAAAAGAAGTCTTTTCAGAAGATGACAGTGTATGTATTTACTAAAAATGGTAGTGTTCACTAGCTCTTATGAAGAATACTTCAAGTATTGTCTTTTCTTTTTCTTCAGAAAATTAAGGTAGCAGCTTTGCGCATGTACACGTGCTGTGTGGAGAAAACTGACTACGAGGAATTTTTTAACAGTAAGTCGTGTATTTGATACTAGAATTTGACGTATTGCCCTGGCTAGAGAATCTGATGAAAATGATGTGTATTTATAACAGTAAATAAGACAGCAGTAGGACTTGGCAGATGCTAACAGTGCATGGCCTGCTAGAGGCTGTCTGTGCTACACCATTACATTAAGCTCTGAAGGGGCAAAGGTGCAAGGGCATGCTCTGGAGTCTGGAACTGTTAGGTTTTGTGGCCTGCAATGGAGAACAAGAACAAGAGTGGGACAGGTAAAAACCAGAATATCCTGAAATTTGGAGGATATTGCCTTTTCTATTACCAAGGGTGGGATAAACTAGGAATCCAGATGTCTTTTCCTTTTTCGCTGTGGTCCAGTGGTCTGTGTGTCCTACTCTGTCGCATGATGAGCTGTGAGAAGGTCCTGTATAGCTTGGATACAGATAGGAGACAGCCATCCCCCTCCACTGCTGCACAACTGTTTTTTAATGGTCATGGGTCAGGTAAGATCTCAGGGTCTGCTTGGCCTTCTTCCTCGTGTCTGGGTTGGCTGACTTAAAGACATTCTATGTTCTACCAGCTATGGCAGAATTAAACCAGGAAACATCTGACTGGTTTGAGACTGGGACTAGGAACAAGAGACATAAGTTCCTCCTCTAAGTATACAGGAATATTAGCTTTAATTGAGATGACTTTTCCTTGTTGTGCACAGGTTTTTTTTTATCTATTGGAGGAAAAAAAAAAAGAATGTTACTGCTTTTATTAGTATCAAATGCAGATAGGCAAATGGATGAGATGTATGTTTCAGTCTTAGGTACATTTCAGTAATTTTATGCTTATATGAATTATTTCCTATGTCATAGAATCATAGAATGGTTTGAGTTGGAAGAGACCTCAAAGATCACCTAGTTCCAACCCCCCCTGCCGTGGGCAGGGACACCTTCCACCAGACCAGGTTGCTCAGAGCCCCATCCAGCCTGGCCTTGAACACTGCCAGGGAGGGGACATCCACAGCCTCTCTGGGCAACTTGTGCCAGTGTCTCTCCACCCTCACCTAAATCTCCCCTCTTCCAGTTTGTGGCCATTACCCCTCATCCTGTCGCTCCATGCCCTTCTAAAGAGTCCCTCCCAGCTCTCCTGTAGGCCCCTTTCAGATACTGGAAGGCCGCTGTCACATGCCCCTGGAGCCTTCTCCAGGCCGAACAACCCCAGCTCTCTCAGCCTGCCTTCGTAAGAGAGGTGCTCCAGCCCTCTGATCATCCTTGTGGCCCTCCTCTGGACCCCCTCCAACTGCTCGATGTCCTTCTTGTGTTGGGACCCCAGAACTGGATGCAGACTCCAGGCAGGGTCTCACAAGAGCAGAGCAGAGGGGCAGGATCCCCTCCCTCAAGGGAGTCAGTGGGATCCAGCTTGTGGTAAACTCATGGCCTGGGCCTGTCTTGTTCTCTGACTTCCTGATCTGCCAAATGCTTTCATACGGCTTTGCAACACGCTGACATAAGTGGAAGCTGCTGCTGCTGCCTCGGGAGATCAGCTGAAGGCATGCCTTTGTTCGTCTAGTGCAGAACTTGCTGAGAGTGGTTTGGTGTATGGTGTTGCTACTTGCAAGATTTTCCAATGGTTTTTGGAAGGTTTTCCAAAACTGTGATGTGGTTTCAGGGGTTGTAGAAATGAGAGAACTCTGTAAGCAGTAGGATTCATCATTAGTGATCTAAAAATTAGAACCTCATTTTTTCTGTCCACACCTTTCCCCAGCTGTGTGCCCTTTCAGACCTTCTCATCTGAGTTCTCTTGTTTGTCATATTTGCCTCTCAAATAGAAGTTTTACTTTTTTTAGCTGTTGTTTCACTATCTGCTTAGCAGTTAATTGCAAATTGGTGTATTAATGTTGCCCTAGATTAAAGGAATATCAAAACGTGTCTGGGAAAGAGAGATCATGTTTTTATTTTGCCACAGATTTTTCAGGCTCAGTACTGAGAAAAATGACTTCAGTTTTATTTGTGTTTTTAATTTATTTATTTATTAACAGATTTTTTACTGTTTTAAAGAGAGAACTTTCAGAGCTCCCCCTTCTCTTTAAGCCTATCACAAACAGCAGGTGAACTTTCCCTCAGGTTTCTCCATTTTCTCCAGAATGTTGTTATTGCTTCTTTTTTTCTTTTTGCTTTGCAGTACAAGTTGTAGCCAGTCAAGCTCTGATTTTACACCGAGGGAGATCTCTGTTTGCGTACAACTGGGACCTTTCTTACATAAGGAAGTAGTTTGTTTTGCTGAGATTGACAGCGTGTGATGCACCCACTGGTGTTATAAGAATGCTGGCGGTGTTGGGTTCTGTGATTGTGGTTCCAAAGAAACCATTGCTCTGATACAAAAACAGATGTAAGAAGTTTTTGTTACTGCTTTCAGCCTGCAGCCGTTTTTGGGATTGGCTCTAAAAGCTAGCAGGCATGTGGTCTGATCTGTGTTTAAAAAGTAGTTCCCCTGGGAGACGGACTGGAGGGGTGGGCAGGAGCCTTCACACTGATGGGACTGGCAAGGAGCTGTGGGCTGTAGTTCCGTGGGCAGTGAGCTGAAGTAGTGTCCAAAGGGAAGAGGCTCATTGCTCCATCTTTCTTACTCTGTTCCTCATGGGCCTCTTTCTGGACTGGAAATCACCATACCCTCTGAGGTGTTGAGGTCACTGCAAGAAACTAGTCCAGTTTTCTGCTGGCTTACTGTTCGGCTGTGTTAGTGAATTAGTGGCATGTGGAAGGGTGTGATGGCCAGCAGCTGCGGCATCAGGTGAGTGCTGAGGAGTGTGTCATTAGGAGAGGGGACATGGCATGATGCAAGATACCTAACTTTTAATTCAAGTCATCCTGTTGTCAAACTAGATCAGTCAGGAGCAGGTTTTTCCTTTTTGAATCAATCCTTTTTCAAGTAAAGATTGACTTCGGCTCATTCCCAAAAGAGCAGTCTGGGGGACTAGTGGGAACAGAAAGCAAGTACCTCTTAGCTCTGTCTCTTGGTGATGTAGCAATCACAGGTGTGCAAGAGACCACGCTGCTGTGGGTGTTGCAGACCCATGTGATGAATTGTGCTATTCAGGATCCCTGAGAATAGTCATGCTGCTGCCGGGGACCCAGCTTAGGTCTGCCTGCACCAGAGCTGGCTGCACGCAGACCTAGCAGTGTATGTATGCTTTGCTGCCCCCAGCACTTCTGGCTGTAGTTGCATGGTGTTGAGATATCCAAGTGAACTGCACGGAGTCAGCTCTGGTCTCTGGAGAGCTTATTAGCTTTTTCTCTGCCATTTGTGAAAGCTGTTAACCTACTGAGCTGGCCTTGAAAACAGCACACCCATGCATGTGTAAAACCATCTGTGGGCTGGTTAACCCTGTGTGATCAGAGCTGGCTCTTCAGTGTTTCTGGACCTGCTTTTGTGATGTAGTTTTGTTGTGGCTTGAATAATAGCTGGCGTGACAGCGTGGAGCTCGTGTTGGTGCGTGGGTTTTGTTAGGGTAGTTCTCTGCCAGGTGCCCTAGGTTGGCTCAGTGTTGTGGTGGGGAGGGCTAGGACTGTGGTGGACAGCATTTCCTGTCTTGCAGGGTACCTCACTGTCTCAGTGCACTTCTGTTGATACCTAGTGAATGTTCTGAGAGTTCCTCTGGTGCAGTGTGAGCCCTGTGAAATGCCTTTGTCTGCATTATGCTTTGGAACAGCATTTCCCAAATTACGGACTCTGGTTGCACAGGTCACAGAGCCTCTGTACCATGTACAGGAGGTGTTCTGATTGCATCTGATTACACTGCAATTAATTTTGTACCTGCTGTTCTGCTGTCCCTTTGTCCATGAACGGTCATAAAGCAAAATTCTGGGAACTTTACTTTAGGGCTGACATCCCAAATGCTTACTGCGTTGTGCTGCTAATGGGAGAAGTGGAGCTGTTTTAGGACGTCACGCGTTCTTTGTACAAAGGAGAGCAGAGAAGTAGCAGAGAAGATTACTGGTGCAAAACTTTGTTTGCAAAGCTTGCAGTTTGGGTAGTTCTAGCAAATGAAGGAAGCAGCCATTTGTGAGGAGAATGCTTTGTGTCTTAACCTTACACTGGAAAGGTGTGAAAAGGTATTAGGTATTAGGATCAGGTAGATGATACTGAGAGCTGAGCTGGAATTTGGTGAGCATGGAGTGTAGGGTTACCTTGAATTCGTCTTGAACTGTTAACACAGTTAATTGCTCCATTGTCATGCAGCTGTGGTAGCAAAGAGATGGCCAGATTTCAGAGTGGGGCTGGCCAGGCAGCACAGAAGGGCTGCAGTTCACCTACAGCACTGTGGATCCCTGTGTCTTCTGTAGCCTGTCAGGCATCCTGTAGGCACCTGCTGCTGTCTCTGTCAGTCATGCTCCAAGAGTGGAATGCTGACACAGTGCACTTTTTTTTTTTTGCAGGGTGTGGGGATGTTATCCCATTGTGTCTTTCCTAAAATTGTGGTAGTTGCAAAGATGATCTGTCATGAAAAATTCTACATTCACGTTTGCTTCCCTTACCTGATGCATTTTAAGTGAGCAGTATGACTGGAGAATGAGGTATGTCCTCATAAGCCTGGGCATTCATGTCTCTTACATACGCAGACGTGAACAGTGTGTGTTCTGTAGTGAGAATAGATTTATTCCCCAGATGATAATGTCACAGTAAGTTTGTAGATGGTTTTACTGACTGACACTTTTTTTTTTTTCTGTATCTAACTGTATTCTGAAGCGAGTACTTCTCTGTTGAATTACAGGATGGATATCTTTCCCCTTTTTGTTTCTTGGAATAAGGTCTCCTGCAAGTCCAAATTTTAGAAATGCTTTCTTTCTAAAAAGCTGGTAACTAAGGGCAAGCAGGTTGCTCTGAAGGAACTGTCCCTCCTTTAAATTAAGATGTAGCCAGTCCTAATACAGAAGTTAGAAAGTGAATCACAAAAATAGAAGTGCAGCACTTGGAAAGTTATAGGAAAAAAATTCTCCCCTGAATTCTTCTACTGAGGAGGTCTTTAAAACACTTCCAGGATTTCTAGTAGTGGAGGTGTGAGCTTTGCTTTCCAAAGAAGAACAATTTTTGTGGTAGAAGATGGATGCATGCTACCTTCTATTTCAGAAACCTCTGCTGAACCAAGTGTTTCACTCTGAATCTTTCCTGTGGAACCCTCAGTTAATGAAATGGTCTGACTAATGCCAGCATTGTGCACTCTTGCTGCTCTGGTTGGAGATGAGGTGAGCCTCCTTGGTAGCTCTTGAGAGCTAGGAAGTACAGGAGTTAGGAAGGAATACATTGTAGTACAGAAAATACCAGGTTGACTTCCTTGGGGCAGATCCGAGAGGAGGGTCTGCTTCTGAACGCTCTGTCCTTGCAGCCAAGTCTGAGCAGTGCAGAAGACAAGGCCGAGTGCTGGGCAGGCCAAGGTGGCTGTGTCAGGTCCTTCTCATTAGGTACTGCTCATAAAAACTTCACTTGAAAGATGGAGGAATGGCTTCCCTCAAAGGAGCTTTAAGGTTGAAAGGACCTGAAGGACTTACCGTGGACATAACCCATAGGTCCTTGCTTTTCAAGCATGGGGGAGAGGAATATGGTTTCTGTGGCATATAGCCCGAATCTCCAGTCTCACAACCTCATGACAGGTGCAGATTCCTAGTGGAAACAGGCGTGTGGGCATCTCTGGGAAACCCAGCGGCTATAGTAGTAGAACTGAACCTGGAAAGAGAAATTAGTTGGTTGGTTGGTTGTTCTAATCCTGATCTGTAATGGCTTGAGGCAAGGTATGCTGAGGGTGCCGTGGGCTGTGCGGCCGTGTAGCAGATTGCCGCAGCTGAGTCAGCCAAGAGCCAGCTGGCACATGAGCAGTGTCCTGCCTCTGGCAGGAGGCAACAGCACGTGCCAAGGGAAGAGTGTAAGAACTGGGCAAAGCATCCCTTGGTGCCTCCTTGCAGTTTTCTGCTGCTTTGGGGCTTCCTGAGACAGAAGCCACTTATTTTTCTATGTGATTCTCCATTGTAGATTATTTCTTTTTCCTCCTCTAAGTTTCGTCTGAGTTCTAAACATGAAATCTTTTGGAATCCACAGTGTCCTGGGACTGCATGTTCTAGTTCTTCAGCATGTGTGTGACAGTAAATGACGTTTGCTTCCAAATACGTATTTACAGTGTAGGACTAGAAATTAAATTATTAAAATGTATTTAGATTTTGGTGTAGTGAATTTGTGTTAAGTGCAAAAACAGATGAAATTCGCTTTAATATTTAGTTTAGTTTTTGTTTTTCTCTTCCTCCCATCAAGGGTGCCAAATGCCTGATACATTGAATTCGTGGTTTCTAGTAGCCCAGCTTCACGTCTGGTAAGTGAAACTTAAATAGTAATAAAACTGTTCTCAGGAAGTTGAATGTGTATATTACTGTGCAATCAGGTAGGCTCCATGGTTATTGATAAGTGGTAATATTCCACTTACTAAATACTGAATTTTAGTCGTTTTCTACTAAAGAGCAAAGAGACCCATGGAGAAACTAACGTCTTAAATCTCTGTATTCCTAGGTAATGGAATAACCTGTGCTGTGAGTTTTCTAAAAGCCTTGCTCAGCCTGTGTGGAAAAATCTTATTTAGGTGTTTTAGGAGAAATTTAAATTTATATAGAAGTGGTTTAAATTGTGAGAACTTGTAGTGGCAGAAGTTGCTGCTTGTCAGAAGCATTTAACAAATTATAGCACTGGCATTTATTCTTGCACCTCTGAAATGTATGTACAGGTTGGTGAGTGCCAGCTTGGCTACATGTAAAAATATTTAACACCTTAAACATTAAGTTTTTTTCCTCCTTTTTCATTGCAAAAATAGTAGCCAAAAAAATCAGTTTTTCATCTTATATTACATACTTGTAAAGGTCAGAGGGATGCACAAGGGAGTACAGTAATTTTTAAGTGCCAGATCTTTCAGGAGACTGAAGTCCATAGACTTGCATTTGGCTATCCAAAGGCTGAAAGGAAGTTTGTACTGAAATAGTGGCACTTAAGAACAGGCCTCTTATTTCCTTGCCTCCTTCTTTTTCCCCTTCCCTCGTTTTAATTTCCTGCCTCCTCAATATATTGAAAGATGGGGCAGCTCATTTCACTGAGGAGTGAATAACTTAGCGAGGCCATTGAATCAGTTAATGAAGTCTGTGGGCTCAATTAATGGATCACCCTTGAGGTTTGCAGTTTATTTCTTACTGTTTCTTTTGGAAAGGTCTTTAATGACTGAAGCAATAAGATAATTGTTTGGTTTGATATTTGGAAAACTGATACAATAAATACTCAAACCAAACAGTTTGTAAGTGCTGGAGGAAATAGAAAGAAGAGTAACATGAATCTGCAAAGAACACACTTTTTCACAACACTTCCATTTTGCATGGACAGGAAAATGTGCCTTGTGACAGACAATATGGCATTCAAGATCTATAATCTTCTTTCACGACTGCTAGGCATGAAAATAAGCAAGGGGACTATGGCAGAGTACCATGGTAGGGGAGGAATAGAGTGTCTTCTGGTGCTGGAGAAAATTTTTTTTTTCATAGTTCAGTAGAACCCCTCTTCCTCTCTTGCTGCTGTCATTGCCCATCATGTTCCAGTCAACTCTTCCTGTCTTTTTGGATCCCACCTTTTGTAGACTTAAGATGCTTGTCAGAGCATACCTCCTTGTATTACGGATTCTGATCAGTTTGCTGGTTGAGTCTGCTTCTAACTTTCTCATCCTGTCTGCAAACAAACATTGCCTACTTATCTGCGTTGAGAAAGGAGGGGGAAATCCAGGCCCTCTTGTTTCGCTTCTGCTTTTTTTAACTTATTTAAAAATAATGTTCCTTGAGATGCACTTGGGTCCTTGCAATTTACTGCTAAAGTTAGACATTAGGACATTAGGAAATCCACCTACTACTGTTCTTCCCTAAGTGTTGTGTTTTTATAGGCTGTTTCAGTTACTTCACACCTTTGGTGTCAAGACTTTATGCTCAGGAGCCCAGACCTTTTAGGAAGTTGTCGCGGTAGAGACGGACACGACTCAAGCTTTTCATCTCCACTGCCTCGTTTGTGTTTTCCCATGACAGTCTAAATGGGGAACAGGCTGCGTCCAAAGCTATTTCCAAACTATGAAAGTGATGACTCTGACTGTATTAAGAAATGGCTCATCTATACGATACATCCTTCATTACCTGGAACTCCAAAGCATTTAGGATCAAAATAGAGTGGTGCTTCAATTCCTTTTCTGAAAGACTCCAAGGTCTGCTGCAAGACTTCATCCGAATATTGCTTTCCATAACGAAGACTGCACTTGTGGAGGTGTTGATCAGTTTGACAGAGTCTAGAGGAGAACCATCAGGTTTGTAGAAAACAGTTCCTGCAGGGACAGATCTATCAGATTTGCAGAGGAAGGTCTGATATTACTGTACCATTTAGAGGTATGCCGCTTCAGAAGAAAGGGAATAAATGGTTCATCCTTGGAGAACAGGGAGGAAGGGGCTTAAAATTACACTGGAGGAGAGTCTCAATTGACAGATGTTTTAAGAACAAATTTATCTGGCATATCTTAAAGCATTTAGTCGATCCCGCCTTACCGTGAGGAAATGGGCCAAGTGAGCTAAGTGCAGGCTACGCAGCTGGGCTCAGCTCTGTTAGCTTGTGCCCGCACAGCCCTGTGCATGGCTGTAAATACCGTACTTAACAAATGTTCCAGGCTGAAGCAAAGGGTAACACATCGCAGCAGTCAGACGGAGCGGCCTGACGGAGCGGTGTTGGTTACTGCTTCTGGTGTTCAAACCAGGCTGTTGCTGGCTCTGTGGGAACACAGGCAGAAGCAGTCACAGCTGAGGCTCTTGTGGGAAACTGCTGCCTCTTGAGGAGGTGGGTGGAGGTGGGGCTGCTCATGTTTGTTTTCAGGCATCCTTTCATATAATTTTCTTCTAACATAATCTCTCTGCAAAACTTAAATGTGGCATAACTTATCCACCCCAACCCATGTTAGGTAGATAGGTTTCTAAAGATAGTTTGGAATAATTTTGCTTTTGTGGTTTGACAAAGATGAGTCAATATTTGTGTAAACTGCAGAAATGATAAAATGTTTCACACTGTGTTGATCCAGTTAGAAAGTTTATAGTCTTTAAAGAGTGTGTGTCTTTTTAAACCTCAGACGGCAGGTGTAGTAACAAACTACCAAAGTTTCAAATAAACTGCATAATTCCATGATCTCACTCGTGGTGCTGCAGAACAGCTCTTTGACAGCACTATGCATCCAAACACAGAGCTGCCTTTTAGGCTTCAAGGGTAGCAGGTTTTGCTCTGAACACTGCTCTGTTGCTGCTCATCCATGACCAGTTGTTAACTGCTGGTCTGTGCACGGCTCTCTCCTCCTGGTTCACCACTGCTGAAGGCTGGCTGGATGGGAACCAGTATTTATGCATGTGGGAGTGCTTGCCAAGCCTCTCTTACTTTTTCTTTTTTCCCCTGGGATTGTGAATTGAGTGAGAGAAGTATAAAAAATACTTTTCCCATCGCAAAGTTAGGTTTCCAAGTCTTAGACTGAGTCTTTTTCTCTTTGACTTGTTAACAGTGAGCAAAAAACTTGGAATACAACAGCTCTTACTAATTAGCCATTTCATAGAGGTCAATTATCTGAATACTCCAGAGGAACAAAGGTTTTGAAACTGATGAAAGTAAGGCTGAAGTTCTAAGCTCGCTGTGTGTTTGGCTTGTGTCAAGACGGATGACTAGACAGCTCTTCTGAGTTCTGGAGTTCTCAGCAGAAAGCTGTGCCATTTTTTTTTTTTTTTTTTTTTTTTTGCAAGATGCTGACAGATTCACTGCTTACTACCGTCTTAAATGCGTTTGGTGGCTGAGACAGTGGTGCTGTTAGACAGAAATGGGATTGTCACTGGCTCCATATAACCCTGGGCATCCTTACACAGCACTGTTTTCTGAGGCAGGAACTGACAGTCTTCCCTTTGCTGAGTGCTGCCCATCCCCTTCTCTGCCTGGCATCTCTCGGTCACTCTGCTCCACCCTTTGGTCACTGGTTTACTTGCCATGCCTCAGCCCCTCTCTCCAGTCTTTTGACCTTGTTCTACCAGGATCGTGTTATGCTGGAGCCCAGCCCGCCTCTCATCTGGTTACTGTCATTTTCCAAAGCTGTTATTACCACCTAGAAATCAGATTCTTTTCTTCTTATGGTATTGGTGTGTCAGCTGAGTGGACCTTGTGTGGGACTTAAATGTATGGCTCTGTTTAGAACAGAGTATAGGAGCAGTGCAGCTCTTTCAGTTTGTTTTGCCTGTGTGACTTATTGCTGGCAATAAGTTTTTTTGCTTCCTTTGAAGGTAAAAAAAAAAAAAAAAAAAATCTTCCCTTATCAGTACATCAGATAGAATCCATCATAAAGATTGGCATCTGCACTTTTATAGGTCAGCCCAACAGACAAAGTTTGAGGTTTATGAATTTCCCTGCTGAGCTGGCATTAAGAGAGCACCAAATACTTGTAATGCCTGAGGGGAGGCCCAGATCTTATCTCCACTGGAGAAATGAACAGATACATAAATCATTTTTCCCTCTTAAGTCCTGTGGTACTTTCACTGTTGGTAACACGTGGCTGCTTCAGAGTGGCCTGCAGCAGCTTGGCTCTGTTGCTTTTTCAAAAGCTGTGAGAAAAAACTTCTCTTGAGCAGCTCCCCAACTGTAGCACGTCTCTGTGCAAAGCAGTGACTTCTTTCAGCCTCAGTGTTTGAGTGTCACATCTCCCACAGTAACGCAGTCAGCCCGGACAGGCTCTCCTGACTTGCAGCGCAGGAGCTGAGCTGGCTGCTGAGGTAGGGAACGTGGGGTGGTGGCAGAGCTTCTCTTTTAGTGTAGTGAGGGAATGGCCTGTGTTTGAGTTCATGCTGTTTACAGATGTATTAACAGGAAAAACAAGTGTTGTGGTGGTGGTTTATGTTTTAGACTGAACAGCAGCAATGAAGTTCAAGTGGCTTTAATGCTTATAATAGTAATAAAAAAGTGCAGCAGCCCAACCTGGTATTCTCATTAGGATTGTACTCACAAACTTGTGATTTCTTCTAGCATGCGCTGCAAGTAGGGGTTTTGCCAAGTGGTTGGACATTTATCCTAAGACCCTTGTAGTTGAAATAATTTAGGACATTGCTAATGTGAGTCTGGGTGAAGTCTGTAACCTGCTGAAGCTTTCACAACTTGGCTAGTACAGCCTCTTCCAGCATTTTAGTACACCAAGCTGAATTACAGCTGGCTCGCAGCCTAGGGTTAGACAAGACATTTGTTCTTGCTCCAAAGGGTGATATGTTCTTAAGGCTGTGGAATTTAGGTTGCAATACTGTTTAACTAGATTACAGTCCTGACAGCCAAAATAGAATCCACTGTCACTCTTCCATGGCTGGATTGGCCCAAATCCAGCTCTTGAGTACAGAATAGACAAATTTATGATTTAATTTATTCTTTACATTGGAGGAAAAACTAGAAGCTATGAATTTGTGTTTATGTTCCTGCAGGATGTGTCTGGTGCGAATGAAGCAGGAGGGACGTGCAGGAAAATACATGTGTCGCTACATAGTGCACTGCATGTGGGAGGATGTCGAGCAGCGTGGGAAGGTGATGGGGGTAAGTTATCTTTGATAACAGTCCACGATTTTGATGGCTGAGTTCTTTCAATGTTTGTAACTTGGCATATCTTGGGAGAGTGCTTAAGAATAAATCTGTAGCTACGCATGTATTTCTGTATTAGCTGAAGCTGGTACAAGTAGCCCTTAATCTTGGCTGCTCATTCCTGCAGCTGCACTGGCTGTTGTACTGAGCCACCAACTTTGTTTGGGGGACTGTATCATGGCCTGGATGAAGATGCTGATTTGTCTAAAAGTAATTGATTTTCCATACGGTTTGCCATGTGATTGTGGAGGCAGGGAAACTGCTCTACCAGGATGGGCATTTGTGGACAGGAAATATGCAGCTTGGGTAGGGAGAAACATGACTGGTGCCAAAGTTACAACTGCAGGTTAAGTCATTCCAGAAGAGCTTTGAATTTTCTCTGTATCCAGAATGGTGAGTAAAAGGAAGGTAAACAGACAAGGTTTTTATGCTAAGTTCTTCCACATGAACATTTACTTGTCCTTAGTTTACTTTTCATCCTGGATTCTTAGTACATCTAGTCTTCCTCACAAAGGAAACATTGTAAGGAAAGTGCAGCTCCAAGGACAGCTGATTTGCAAGTTTGAAGGGAGAACAAGGCTGGGTCATCTTGGCCTGTACGACCAGCAAGGTTATGCTAGGTAATTGTGAGGGTCGTTTCTGGCCCTAAAGTCTGCAAGTGCATTTCTTCGTCAGTGTGTCAGTGACAGTCTTCAGAGAAGGCACCGCAGAGTTTTCAGAGCCCCAGTGTGGTGACAGTGGTGACGACAGGCCTGATGCAGTTGAGGATGCCTATGTTCAGGGTGCGTCTAGTGGGAGAACAGAGCTAGGAAGGGTCTTCTGTGGTGCTGGAAATGAAGTATAGAACTGTTAAACAAGTAAGTAGAGGTTTATCTGTATACCTGTTAGTGACAAACAAGAGAATTAACCAGTGAGTTAGGATTTGGTGTGAGACCCCATCAGTAATTCAAGAAGTCTCTTTTCGTTGATCTTCTGTTTTTCATGTGGTCTTAAAAAGTATTGGTTCTATTGTCACTTCAGTGATTCTGTGAGCAATTTTTTTTTTTTCCTGTTTGTGGGGAACTTCTTGGCTTTGGCTTTCTTGTGTTACAAGTTGCCTTTTAAGAGGGGTCTCAATTTAGGCATCATAGGATTTCTTGCTACATTGGTGGGCAAGACTGATATGAGAATCTGTACCGCCATGGCCAGATGCCATAAGGTAGTGTGAGCAAGACTGCGCAAATCAGACAATAGCTAGTCCAGGGCATTCTTAATAGGTTAGGTTGTTCTCGAGGTCTTAAAAGTATTTTTTCATTCTAGGAGACGGATAATGATATAAATACTTGTATAACAGGTTTCAGACTGCTGCTTTTGTGCAGTGCAGATTGGGTGTGAGTGCTTCACAGAGCAGAGGAACTGAATGTTGTTCTGGAAAGGTTTTGAAGGCCAAATGGCAAACATCTCACATTGACTAGCTGTTCTAAGCTCTCTGTATTTAACTATATTTCTCAAACATTTTGTTTTCAATTTTTCATTATTCTGTGCTTTTGGCCTTAATTTCCTTTAGTGTTGGCTGAGAAAGATGAACAAACAAAAACATTTAGTAGCCAAACCCTGAGTGAAAAGCACCAGAGAAAAAGATTGAATGAAATAGAGAACTCACACGATTTTGTCCTTTTCCTGTGCCTTCCATGTCAGAGCAGTGGTTGTTTCATGTTTCTGCAGCAACTGGTGACAGCTCAGATTTTTGTTCTGGGTGTAAATTTAAGGTTGCTCCTTTTTAAGAACAAACAAACAAAACCACACCACCCCTGCCCAACCCCACAAAAATCTCTTTAGGGTTCTTTGAACTCCATCTGGCACAGAGAGAATGCTACTTTTGCACAGAAGACTATTTCTCTGTTCGCTTTGACACTGATTTTTTTCCTTATATCAACTAACCTCAAATGTCATCATCTAGTTTTCATTGCAGGGTTTGAAGCAACAGCAAAAAGCAAAGGGAATCAAAGCTGTTTGCTACCCTTACAAGCATGCAGGGGTCTAACTTACACCTTTTGTCATTTTTGAGTTGTATCAAGGTTTTTTCATTTAACTTTCAGGGAAAAAGATAGGGCTCACAGTCAGTTCTTTGTGAAGGGAAGAAAAATGTTTCCATTTCTGCAAACTAAATTACTCCTTTGCTCTCAAAAGTCCACCAAAATGTTGAAACTTAAAAGAAAAAGTGTCCTGGTACGTTTTCATCCAATCTGGAGCCTCAAATGTTAATTCATGCTTCTTAGAATTGTATGGTTGCTGTATGATGCAACTGTAAAGAGATCTTAAGTTGTCTGAATGCCATTCATTCCCTGCTTGGCAAGCTGGGCGTCTTTTCAGTTTGTCTTTGAATATCAATTTCACAATCTTTAGTAATGATCATGCAATGTAATAATGAACGTGTAGACTGGGATAACACGATTCCTATAATGTATTTTGCAGTGTTACCAAGATGCACTTTTGGCTGTAACCTTGTCTTCACATAGCTTTTATGTGGCAATAGCTGATGCTTAAACAAAGTATGTACACATTTAAAGGCTTGATCCCACAAACAGCTTCATCTGTGTGTGTGTTTAATAGACCTTAGCTGCACAGAGGCCCATTCATTTGCATGAGACTCCTTGTGAGAGAAGGTGAACTCTTGAGGTAACAGCTAGCTAGAGCAGGCACTAAGGGCATGGAAGAAAGCGCCATGAACTCTTAGACAGTGAACTGGGAAATCAGGACTGCTCTCTTCCCCATACTGTTGGATTCCTCCCGTTTCTCCACTTCAAATGCACGTACTCTGACTGCACTCCTTGCGTCTCAGCTTTAGCAGCTGCAAGGAGTGGTCAAGACAAGTAAAGGACGCTTACCCTAGGTGTTAGGTTCTCCGTGTTAATCTTGATGTGCTGTCCCTAGTGTTTCGTTTTAAATGAAGTTGAGGTAGTGCTTTGCCTTCTCTCTCATGCTCTGACAAAACGTTTGTGAGCCAATTGTTATTTATTTTCAAGCTGTTTAGTCCTGCAGTCAGCATATATTCTGCCTTCACAATAAGGTAGTTAAATATCAAGAGAACAGTAGATAAAAAGATGATGACATTAATGATTCACTGCTGATAATTTCAGATTTCATAATCTGAGCTTTTCTCAGAAGTAAGTCAAATGAAAAGGAGCTTTACTGAATTCTGTTGGGGCACTAAGCTATCATCTGCATAGCTCCCAGAAGGTTAGGAAATCCTGTACCCTGCTTTTCCTGTCATGCAGGGTATCGGTGGTCAGTATCAAACCCTGGCTGGTGCATCTCTGTGTTGTGGTATAAGCGACTGAGCACCTGTATGAAATCTGCTGCTTGGATGCAGTTAGGTTAACCTGCTGACAGACAAAGCTGCGCTTCTTCAGCTCGCTTTCATATCTAGCAACAATTCCAACACAATGCAGAGTGGATGTTATATTCCTGAGTTGATATTGGTGGTTTATTACAATATGCCATCTGCTCTTAAGTGCACAAGTTCATTGGAGCTGAAAGTGGTAGAATGCGAGGCATTTTAACTACTAATTTACATCAGCTCCAACTCCAAATGGAGTTTGTATTATTTCAGAAACTGGTTGTTAAAATTGCTGAAATCTAAATCTCAGCTACAAAGTTGTGGGACCTGTTAGCCTGAGCTCCTTCAGCACTCCTGAATGTCGGCAAGAGTCAGAAACCAAAACTTGACACAGCTGTAAAAACACACAGAGAGCCTGTGGCCTCAGCAAATTCTACTGGTGCAGGCATATTTCAGATATAAATTTTACTCTGCTGTCCCTAGTACTAATGAAGTCAGTTTCTTTTGGTGGGTTTGCAGCCAGGTGTGTCCAGTTCTGTGGCTAACCAGTGCTCTTTACTTAATTTTTCCACTAGTGACATTTCTATCAAACTTAAAAAACAAACAGAAAAATTGGCTTGATGCAATGGCTCAAAGTGTTAATAGTAACATTAGGCTGGGGAAAAGACTTCCTTTTGATCCTGCTTTGCCAGAGATCTCCACCTTGTGGCTTGCAGTGAATAGATTTATACTCTTCAAACTGGGAGCTGCTTAATCAGTGTGGGAGGGGGATTCAGTCCGTGCTAGAAATCACTGCTGTTTGCCTTCCTATCAGAGTTCTTCAGCAACCTGAATATTAACCTGAGCTGAGTGCTGTTGCAGTAACTGTGGGTATATAAAAGCAGTTGTTGCAAGTCTGGGTGTGTTTGAATGCTGTCAGATAAAGCTGCAGTCCTGATCAGAAGGGCTAGTGGATGCTGGAGCTCCGTGGGATGGGATTTCAGCTGATACTCTGAC
>VXAV01006195.1:232633-250998 GCA_013399715.1 Alectura lathami
GTGATTTTTTTTTTTTTTTAAAACAGAAAATAAATAAAAAAACACACACACAGAACAACAACAACAACAAAGAAGAGCAAAAGCCCACTAATACTTCTGGGTGCAGGCTGCATGCTGCCTTAGAAAGATACATCAGTCTTTATTCTAATACATGTGCAATGTTGTAGGCTTATTTTGGTGGCGATAGTCCTGTGTGGTGTGGTGGTGTTGTGCGGAGATGAGGAAGATCTTTTCGGGGTAAAAGAACAATTCGTTTTGTAACTGTGCATGTTCTAAAAGCTGCAGAAGAGATAAGGAGGGGCTGCCAAGCCCAGCATGCCAAACCTGTTTTAATTTATCTTAATCCCACTTTCCTGTTTTCCCAGCAGACCACTCAAGACCCCTGCCCCCTTTTTTTCCAGGAACACATCTAGGTGTCTTTTGAGTTCATTTACTGGCTCTGCTGGGCATAGCATAATACAGCCTTTGTTACACTTCTAGCTAGAGCTGTTTATATACAGTGACCTGTAATTTGCTCTCAGTTACATTGGTGTACATCTGAAGTAACACCATCAGCATCAATAACATGGTTCACATCAGTGTAACTGAGAGGAGAATTTAGCTCTGTAAACCTGAACACAATTTTGCCTTGATACTCTTTTGACAAGTAAAAGACTTTAAAAGATGAAAATACCGTCTTGCCTTAACACTAGCAAAAGAATAAAATAACAAAACCAAAATGAAAAGTGGAGTCAGAGCTTAGGTTTACATCCTGTGTTACTGGACTTGCCTACCCTTGATACAGTTCATTTAAAGTTGTTATTTTTGTGGGGAATTAAAAGTCTGACACTTACCTAAGGACTCAGAAATCACAGCAAGACCAGTAAGACACTGGAATGACTTTCAGAGATGAGAGGACATGGCATAAAACCGATAAAATTTCAAGATTGAACTCAAACTTTGTACTAATTGAACTATTGCAGTTGGTTCCCCTACAGTGGGAAGCTACCGCACCGGAAAATTCAGGAGGTGCCTTTCAGGCTGGACTTCAAAGTCTCGTGGGAAGCCGCAGAGTCAGGTTGGGATGCACAGAGCAAAAACTACATTATCGTGGGAGAGTATAAGTGTGTAGTGTTCTGACAGCATAGTGGATGGGGAGACTGGTATGGGGGAAGTGCACTGAAGCAGAAGGTACAGAGAAGGCAGTGATTTTGTTTGAGGTCTGAGATAGAGGATAAGATAGAGGAGAGCTCTAAGTACAGTTGGAGTTTCACAAAAAAACCCTGTAAAATTAAAGCAGGAAAGTTTAGATTTTTTATGGTCTGTTTGTTATTCAATGTTCAGTTTTAGTAGGACATTTTAAGGAGAAGAATGTTAACGTATTAATGACTGTATGATTTAGGAAAAAAAAAAAAACTTGCCAAAGCAGTGAGATTCAAAATTGGTGTATGTATTTTTGTGCTTTTTTTGTTGTTGTTCAGTAGGAGACCAGGTGTAGTATGACATGTTTTATCTGAACTTTGTGCACTAAGAACATTACAAATGAAAGAAGGACATAAGAATTATCCAGAGGTGGCTTATCTAATTTGAAGAGTAACTGGACCATGGATACGAAGGTCTCATAAGATGAAGTCCAGTTCGGCTCTTTAAAATCAAAGCATATCGCATAGGCACTTCTGTTTCCTGAGACAGCTTTTGTTAATTTTAAAGGTCATCTTTTTGACGTAGCATGAAGGCCAAGCCATGTCAGTTCTGTGCCCCGCTTGTGGGTCCAGTAATTGCTGTGTTCACTTGGTTTTCTTTTGTTACCAGGGCTCTTCATCTGCAGTTGGTCAGGGCAAAAAAAAACAAACAAAAAACCAACAGGAAAAATACATTTACTGGCGGTTCTTCAGTCCAGTTGAGAATGGTGGTAGTTCTCTCTCTTAGGAAATTCAGGCACATACAGAAGCTTAAGCATGATATTGCTTCTCTGGATAGAGAAGCCATGTGTTAGAATGTGAACTACGGTGCGCCTGAAAATCCTTTGTGCCAAGGAGCACAGATCCTCAGCACAAAGCAGTGCTGCTGGTGGTCATGCACCTTGAAAATACATTCCCTTCAGGTGGCTGAACTTTGAAATCGCAGTTGTAGGATCTGTTTCTTTAGCAGTGTGAGAGTAGGGCATTGACATTCTCTGAAGAGACAGAAAACAAATCCTGTAGAAGATGGGATTATTGTTGTTGCTGCTGTTTTAACAAGGTAAAGCAGCCCATGAAGGGTCATAGAATCATAGAATGGCTTGGGTTGGAAGGGACCTCAAAGACCATCTAGTTCCAACCCCCCTGCCGAAACATCTGAACAGTGCAGCTGAGGCAAGGCTGTGAGTATGGAAGGGGAGAGAGGACCCATCAAACCTGCATCTGAGGACAGGGTGGGTTGCCTTTTGGGAGCTTCAGGTTTTTCTGCACTAAACAGCTTGTTAGAATAATTTGCATCTAGTTATCAATATTACATTTGGAGTAGGAAAGTATGATGAGGTCACGCCATATCCTAAGAGCTGGATGTTTCAGAGGGAGTTTTCAAACATGTTTTGTTTGTTGTATGTTCAGGAGTGTGCATGAATAAAACTTCAGAATGATTAACTATTATCTATGCAATACTATAGTTAAGGGTTTTTTTTTTTTTAAAAAAAAAAAAGTCTACTTAGAGTACTCTGAAATCTTGAACATAGTGGCCTGAAAATGTCAATATACTGGCTAAAGTCATTGAGGTTTTAGTTAGGGAAGCCGGAAGTGCATGTTTTCTGTCAAATTAAGTAAGATGGAATGTAAGAAGCTGGTTTTAGATCTAGCTTTGTCTTATTCTCAGAAGTTTTGTCTGTGCTGAAACATTGCTCTTCCGTCATCAGTAGGACATGGAGTTGGATTGCTTTGCCTAAACTCACCTTCTGAAAGTCACCAAGAAGTGATTTCAGAACACCATATTCAAAATGAGAATTTGATTCATTCTGATTGTATGAAGTCTACCTGCGTATAAAAGAAACAGGAGTGCAAGCAGGAAAGGAACAGAGCATCAGCTCTTAGTTGGTTCTCAAAAAACTCCAGAGTTGACAGCAAACTTCCAGTAGTTTGTCACTTCGTAAATGCAGAAAAGCACCAGGTACTGCTTTGAGAGTAAACTTAATATAATCTGATTATGAAAATCATAGTAACTAAAATAAGATGAAAGATGCTGTGTGTGGAATGTTACCTTGAAAATACCTGGAGTATGGTGAGGTCTGGAGCATAGTGAGTGTGGTGATGCGAGCTTAGCTGTACCAGGTCATGGAGGCAGGAAATGGGTTCTTTCACATACTCTGTTTTTGATGTAGTTGTTCTAGAACCAGGGCCTGCGGGACTAACATGCCTGGCTGTCTGAAATAGGTGTGTTTGGGGCATGCCAAGGATACCTGGCATTGAAATCAAGGTTTAATATATGCTTGTTCTTTCAACTGGCCTGGCATAGTTTGCTGTGGAGTCTGGCCTGAAAAAAAAAAATCAATTTAAGTTTCCCAGATGTGTTGGATCCTATTGCAGTAGGGTGGTGTCCTTGGTCTGTTTTGTGCCTCCCTCTGGTGCCTGCAGGAACTACACTGGAAGCTACCTTGTGCCGTTTCTGGGAATACCTTCCTCATTACTCCCCACATATTATACCTGTGTGACTCGCATGCCCAGACTGATTTTACCATGCCTTGCTTGTAGGAGTTAAGTGTTGCCCCGTGTCCCTCAAATTCCCAGAACATCCCAAAAATAAAATGTTGAGCAGTGGAATTGCTGCTTACCACCACTGCACTGTTTTTATTTTGACAGTGTAGTGAGGGCAGCAGAAACAGAAGCGACCCATTAGGAGCCTGCTGAGCTCTCCAGGCTCAGCAGAACTGTCAGCAGGCAAAGATTAAACCACAGCACCTGGCTCCTGCCGTTACTCTGTGCATCACTCACGGCTCAGCTTGTGCTTTGCCTGTGGTCAATACAAGGTTAAATAACATGTTGTTATGCTAGGTATTTTGAAATTCCTTACCAGCTTCCTAATCCTTTTGGAGTTTGCCCCAAAGTTCCACGACTGAGATCGGTTGATCTGCTTGGCTAATTCTTCTGAGTCTCTTGGAAGCAATGTATCTCATGTTGTGGATGTAGTTCTTTATTAATACTAAAGCTGCTGCAATGAAAACATATAAGCACCTTTGTAAATCTAGACCAATGTCTCTTCTAAATCAGAGCATTGAGAGGTTCCCAGTACATTCTGAGCACATTGTTACTTGTGCTTTTTGCTGCCAGTACAATGTCACTGACATCTTCTGCTTCCTCTTCAAAATCTGGTTTATCCACGTGGTTGAAGTCCTGTATTTTACACAAATTCTGAACTTGTGCCATCTGTGCCCTGCAGAGATAAGTGAGATCAACTTACTGTTGGGGATCTCTTTTCCAGCCTTTGTTTTGGGGAGGAATTAGCAACTGTGTTTTGTTCCTTTGTTTCTCAGGGAAAGTGTGAGTACAGCTTTGCAGGCTGCTCTGACCAGAGAGAAGGGGACACAGTTCACAAGGCATTGTGGCAGGCAGTGCATTCAGTCTAGCAGAATCTTTGTCATGCTTTAGCAGTATCTGTACGGTGGTGGTAATTAGGCTATATCTGTCTCTCCTGCTATCTTGTAATAAGATTGTGGTTCTGCTTTTGGTTGTCTTCCTTGCGTGACTCTCTGGTTTTGTCAGGTGCAGCAAAATTTCTTCCCCGTTGATGACTTTTCTGTGTGGTGCTTTGACTGCGTTACTGTTTTCTGTTACGCCTCATTTTGGCATTTACTTGCAGTAATTGCCATTTTGACAATTATGTAAGGTCTTATCTCACCCATTCTGAATGTTTTTTTTTTTTTCTCTTCTCCTCCTTGTCCTTGACCATTTTTGTATTACTCTGATGCCTGCACTTACTTGAGCTTGTATCTTTTTCCCTTTTCAGGGTTTTCATGTGCTTCCACATTTCTCATGCCAGTATGTCTCTCACTTCTTCCTAACTCTTATCTTGTAGCAAAACTAGTCTATCATCCTACCCGTCCTTATACCTGTCTTCTGTTAATTCTCTTTGATTCTTTGCAGGACACCTTTCTGTGTGTCAGACTGGCCCCACCTCCTCTTTTCCTCATGCTCTTTCATGTTCAGCTCACTGATTTGTAGCCACCAGGGCCAGTTGTGCCTGCTCTCCACCCCTGCTGTGCCGTGTCACTGGTTCCATGGTCACACAGTGCCTCTCTTCAACGTGCTCATCCAGCAATCTTGTATTGGAGAGGTCCACAATGAAAGCTCAGAGTTTAGGTTTGAAGCAAGCAGATAAGAGGATACTCTTGCATCTTCTTGACTGACTCTGTCAATTCCAGATCTTTATTTTCTCCTTCAATCCCTTTATTCCTTTATTTAAAGCTGCTGCTAGGATCACCACTGTGGCTTGGCACTCACTATGGCTTCTGACTGTCTCTGCTCATTTTTGTGCTTCAGTAGCCTCTAGTGTGTACAGAGGGAGAGGCCTGGCAGTCTTAGAACCATAGAATCATCTAGGTTGGAAAAGACCTTCAAGTTCACCAAGTTCAACCATCAGCCTGATCTACTGAGTCCCATCACCAAACCATATCTCTCAGTGCCACATCCACATGTCTCTTAAATATCCCAAGGCTTGGGGGCTCCACCAGTTCCACAGACAGCCTCTTCCAATGCTTGACCACCATCTCCTAATTTCTTCTTCCTAGTATCTGATCTAAACCTCCCTGGCACAACTTGATACCATTTCCTCGCATGCTATCATCTGTCACATGAGAAAAGAGATTGACACCTCCTCACTGCAGCCTCCTTTCAGATAGTTGTAGAAAGTGATCAGGTCTGCCCTCCAGATTAAACAACCCCAGTCGCTGATCTGGTTCTCATAAGTCTTGTTTTCTAGTCCATTCACCAGCTTCATTACTTTTCTGCACACACGTGAGTAACTCGAGACCCTTCTTGTGGTGAAGAGTCAAAAACTGAATGTGATGTTCAAGGTGTAGTCTCATTGTGCTGTGTACAAGGGGACAGTCACTTTCCTGGTCCTGCTGGCCACGCTTTCTGATACAAGCCAGGATGCCATTGGCCTTCTTGGCCACCTGAGCACACTGCTGGCTCATGTTCAGCTGGCTGTTGGCCAGTACACCTAGGTCCTCTTCAATACCTGGGCACCTTTCCAGCCACTTTTCCCCCAAGCCTGTACCACTGCACGGGGTTGTTATGACCCAAGTGCAAGACCTGCCTCTTACCTTTGTTTACTGTCATGTGCTTGAGTTTGACACATCTACCCAGCCTATTCAGCTCCCTCTCCAGAGCCTTCCTGCCCTCAGGCAGATCCACAGTCCCACCTAACGCTGGTATCATTCAGAAACTTACTGAGATTGTACTGGCTTTTCCTGCAGGCAGTTCTGTGCCACTTGAGTTCATAGAGTTGTAGTTGTACAGCTCCTTCAAAGCTTGATCTTAAATTCTGCCGCAGATGTAATGTCTCATGTTTATAGTGTATCTACTGCAGTGCCTTATAGCCTGGCTAGGTGAGTGTATTGCAAATGTTTGTTTTTTTTCCTGTTAGAACTCAGTTTATTTTGTTACTTCATTTTCTGACTTCTCCAGCCTGTTTTATCTGTTTATAGAACTTCAGTTCTATGAAGCCTTTATTTTTGACTGCTTTTGCTAACAACTCCTATAGTAAAATGAATGATAATGATCAAGAAGTGCAAATACACTGCATTCAAAGATTTTTTTTAGTGCTGTCTTTCATGCTTTTTCATTTGACATCTTTTATTTTAATATAAGCAGTATATGATACTTTTGTACATGTCCAGGCAATTTTTTTCTGTTTTCGGAATCTCATTAGGTTCAGTTCTTTCTATTCCCATGTCTGTCCTCAGCTGATTTGTCTTCCTCCTCTGTTTCAGGTCACACAGCACTTGCTCTGTCTCTACTGGTATTAATTAACTAATTATCATTTCACTTCTGTATGAACTTGAATGTTGTTGTTTCCATATTCAAAGGGTAGGAAATAATGCAAAAGGTTAAAAGAATTTGACCAAAATACCAGCATATCTGATCTTACAAAGTCTATTTGTTGCTTGCTTTATGTTGATTCTCAGGTTAGTCAGGATGGCCTTGTTGTGGCCATCTGCAATAGATGGGCACAGAACAACTGCCCATGAAAAGGGATATTCAGCTTGTGGTGTGGAGTAGCATGGATGGAAGACAGGGTCAGTAAAGTCTTGGTGTATGTGAAATGAGCAACGCTGGTCTGAGTTGGGTTCCAGATGGCTTGGGTATAGATGTCAAAAATCTGGCAGGACTCTGAGTGACCAGTTCTTTTGGGAATGTCACTTGAACTAGCCATTCATTTGTCTAGTCCATGATAAAGCTACTAACAGTTTCTTCTATTTGTAACTGCTATATGAAGACTTACTTTTTTGATACTGAGGAAATGGTAGAAACCCAGTAGTTGGTGGAAGACCCTGGCTATAGCTCCAGAGGACAGAGCTATGTGTCAAGGATCTTGAAAGTGATGTCTAACTTAGAGCATCCTAAATTTACCCTTTTGTATTTCCTGTTTAGTTCTATACTTGCAGGAGAGAAGATGGCCCATAGGTAGGTTTAATCTGCATTATTTAGGAAACAGTGCATAAGGAAATGTTTGCTCTCTTAAAATACTGGACCACTCTTTTAGGATCTTCTGGGAGTTTATTTACCTACAGTAGCATCAAGTCTGAATAAAATACAGAAGTAGCTTGGAAAACTCACAGTATCTTGCCATGCAGCTTTTTCAAGGTCCGCTTTCCTCCCTTGCCTTTTACTTGAGGGCAGAACTAGGGTAGAGAAATAATTTTAGTTCACTTCTGAAAGGTTACAGTAATAAAGAATCTCTTGTTAACATCAGAGTGTATGGCAGGCAGGAGTTTTCACAGTCTGGCATTGTTTATTTTACCAGCAATTTGGAACCTTCTGCACTCTTAAAATATTGGCAAGAAAATATTTAACTGTTAACTGTTCTGTGGCATGCATGTGTTTGAAGCCCTAGGGAGGAGGAGTGCTTGGGGAAAATGGGTTTTTCTCAGCTTATGATTGAAACCAGAAGGTGCAGAATATTGGTAGAAGGTGAGAGCGTTGTGACTTCAAATTTCAGTTTTACCGAAACGTAGAACTGAAGGGAGAATGTCAGACAGGTCACATGAGCAGGGCTGTGATAGGAAATAGTGGGAAGTCTGATGGAGTAAACACAAACAAGCTAAGCTTCTAGAAGCAACAGAAAGGAGTTTCAAAGTTAGATAGGGAGAGTGTTTGCATTTATCCTGGCCTCTGTCAGTAGATGAAAGTTGTAGCAGTACTAGATATTAGCACTACAGATTAGGCTTGTTAATTGTGTACTAATTGCATGGAATTTAGCAATTGTTCCTCCATTTTGAAATGAAATAGAATTAACTCCTTTTTTGTGAAGGCCTTTTTTGGAGAGGAGTTGTAACAGCTGCTTTTGGTGACTTCTTGTTCCTACCCAAAAGAAACTTTGAAACTTCTTGGAGAAACTTCTTTATTTTCCAAGGAGAAATAATCTGTTTGGTCTGAGCAGGATCTTTCTGTCTAGTATTTCTACATACAGTGTAGCTTCTTCCCATAAGATTCCTATTAGCTGTGCTAAAGACAGCATTTTTTTTTTTTTTCTAATCACACTAGCTAATTTCGGATGAAATTTATATGAAGTCAGCAAAGTGATCTGATGATCCTGGATTCTGATAATCTCATGGACTGTGACTTGCTGCAAGTTGGGGCAGGAACAGTTGCACAGAAGAGATGCCAATCTTTCTGCAGAGATCAGTTAAAATTAATAAAATGTAGCATATTAAGCAGCCATCTTCTAGTGTGAGATTAAGATCCAGTATACCACTTCTAACAGTGACCAGAGGTATTTTGGAAAAAGTGTAAGGAACAGAACAAATGTATATAACATTATTCCTTCCAATATGTGCTTTTAGCATTCACTAATGAGTGATATGAAAGTTGCATAGGAACGGTCATATTTAAATGTACAGTTAGACAAAAACATGGGTGAACAAATGACTGGTGGCTCTGGCTCAAAGGCTCTAGTAAGTGAGGTTACATCAGATGGTGGCCAGTCACTAGTGGGGCTCCGCAGGGCTCCATTTTAGGGTCAGTTCTCTTTGTTTTCACCAGTGACTGGGGACAGGACTTGGAGGTATACCAATTTTGCTGTCTGCACTAAGGAGGAGCTGTTGACTCCCTCAAGGGTAGAGAGGCCTTGCTGAGAGATCTTGACAAATAGGAGGGATGGGCAGTCACACACAGCATGAAGTTTAATGAAAGAGTGCCAGATTCTGCTGGTGGGATGGGGCATCCCTGCCGCTGTGTTCAGCCTGGGAGACAAGGAGTTGGAGAGCAGCCCCATGGAAAGCGTTCCGAGGGTTCTGGCTGATGGCAAGCTGAACCTGAGTCAGCAGTGTGCCTTGGAGCCGAAAGGGCCAGCTGTACCCTGGGGGGCACCAGGCCCAGCACCGCCAGCGGGGCAGGGGAGGGGTTGTCCCGCTGTGCTCTGCCTGGTGCGGCCTCACCTCGAGCACTGGGTGCGGGTTTGAGTGTGACAAGATAAGAAGAACATAAAACCTATTAAAGAATGTCCAAAGGAGGGCTGTGGAGATGGAGAAGGGTCTGGAGAGCAAGAGGTGTGAGGAGCGGCTGAGGCCCCTGGGTTTGTTGGGCCCAGAGCACAGGAGGCTGAGGGGAGGCCTCATGGCGGCCTGCAGCTCCCTCACGGGGCAGCGGAGGGGCAGGCGCTGAGCTCTGCTCTCTGGGGACAGCGACAGGGCCCGAGGGCACGGCACAGAGCTGTGTCAGGGGAGGGTCAGGGGCTGTTAGGGAAAGGCTCTGCCCCAGGGGGTGGTGGGCATGGAGCAGGCTCCTCAGGGCAGTGGGCTCGGCCCCGAGCTGCCGGAGCTCAAGGAGCGTTTGGGCACTGCTCTCAGACACAGGGTGTGGGTTTTGGGTGCCCCTGAGTGGTGCCAGGGGTTGGACTCTATGATCCTTGTGGGTCCCTGCCAGCTCAGGATATTCCCTGATCCTTTTTAGTGTATACTAACAGAGCAATCCTCTGTGAATGTGTAGTCCTTTCTTGACCCCTTTTGTATTTTTTGCTTTTTAATGTCCTATGACAATGACTTCTACAAGTTAATAAGAAAACTTTCTTTGCATGAGAAAATACTTCTGTTTATTTTTAAAGTATTTTTTGGACATTTCATTGGCTTCTTTCTACGTCTTTTATGAGGAGAGCAGCAATTTCTTGTTTACCTACTCCATTCCACTCATGATTGTACCTCTCCTGTAATCTTCCTCCTCACTTCTTCCTGAATACAACTGGCTTGTCTTCATGTCTTATCTTGATCATCTGTTTTCTACTTTTTTTTAACATCCCTTCTGAGATGAAAAGGTAAGAAGTATGTGTAGCACTTTGTATGTAGGCATACTGTGAATTTGTGGCAGTGTTCCTCTTTTGTTCTATATTCCTTTCATAATAATTCCTGAAATCTATTCATCTTTCTCCGCTATTTAATGTCGAGCTGAAATCTTGGAGATTTTCTCCACCAAAACTCTTTAAGATCCATTTCCTGTATTGTAGCTGCTAAATAAGGGCACATTGTTCTGTAAATTTTGTGATTGCTTTTTCTTAACATCTATTACTAGTACGTTTATCAGCACTGAAAGTTACTGGTCATAATCATCTGTGATTTTTAATTTCGTTTATTATTGTATTTTGGCCTAATTTTTGCTAATGGAAGTCAGATTTACCAGTCTGTACTTCTCTGGATCTCTTGAAATACTTTTCAAAATTGACTCCACCTTTCATGGCTCTACAGTAATTTTAAATATTAGCTAATATTTTTTCATCTAGTTTAGAACTTTAGAAGCACTAAATTGGGGATTTTGTTGCTCCTAATTTTTTAAGTCTTTTTTTATGGGCAGATCATACCACATGGAATGTGATGGACTCTCAGAAGGCTGTGTGGCAGTGAGCACTATTCACAGTCTCATGCAGTGAAACATCTGGACCATCAGATGAAGCTAGTAGATGCTAGTTTCAAAAAAAAAAAAAAAAAAACCACAACAACACAGAGCTTCTTGCTGAAGCATGTTATAGATGCAGAAAGTTCACTGGATGTGTTGCCTAGAATAGAGACCTTCTGCAGGTTACTATATAAATAAATATCAAGGACTGAGAAATACCCTGAGCTCAAACGGTTTGGGAGAATGCTTAGAGGAAGCATATGTCAGCTTGCACTCTTTTTACTTCTCCTAGTATATCTGGCTACTGTGAAGGCAAAATTGTGTGTTGGGTGGACCCTTGGTCTGATCCAGTACAGTTTTCCTTGCGTGTGACTCTCACAGTTACTCAAGTTTGTCTCAGTAACAAGATCAGGTTTTACAGGATCTGTTAAGTGCTCGTGGTGAATATCTGCCCTTACGATTTATTTAGCTTTACAACTGACTTCTCCAAGTGCCTCTTTTAAATTTGATTATGTAACTTCCTTTCAGTTTCTCAGACAGATTTCTTATTTCTGATGCATTCAGAAACATTTTAATGATCAGTTTTAGACTTTTAGTAAGTTTTTTTTTTTAAGGGGCACAAAAGCAAAAATCCTCTACAACTGTTCACCCCTGCAGAGAATCAGCACTAGACAGAAAGCACAGCAATTTGACCTCTTCCATGATCTTTCTCTAGAGAGGTTGTCAATGATCTCTGCCAGCCATGCGCTACAGAGAAAAGAAGAATTCAGAATAAGCCCCTATATATTTAATATAATTAGGGTTGTATGGTGACCTGCTCTGCATTTTTAACTGTTACCATGGCAAAGTTTCCAAATGAATAGACTGCAAGCTAGAAACATACCTCGTACTATACATCTAGGGGTGACCATCGTTTTTTTTGCTGAAATATGTAGATAATGTAGAATAACTTGCTTTTCTGTGTCTGCTCGAAAAACATACGTGCTCTAAGGCATGTTGTTGATGGTTGTATGGTTATGAAGGTAGCAGAGCAGGCAAAACTCTTTTTCCATTAACATATTGTTTTTATACATTGAGGATTTGGCAGGAACTGGTTCTAATACAGTCTAAAATATAGGTAGCTTTTGGTAGGTTAATACAATGTTGAAGTAGGTTGTCACTGAACATGTAAGAAGGCTTTAAAGACTCTTCTCTGAAGTTAGTTATCTGCTGTGGTACACTACAAAATTAATGACTCCTAATTAGAAAATTAGAGAATTTATCAAAAAGTTAATATTTTAAAGTATATGGGGAGTCACAGCTGCAGCTAATTACAAGCCAGTAAGCTTGACCTTATTTGCAGACAGAGTAATAGAGTGGTTAATAAAAGACTCAAAAAATGAAGACTGGAAAAATATTTTCTGCAATTTCTTTGTCATTTCACAACTATGTGAGATTGCCTGAAGGAGCTAGCCTTCTCAGTCGCTTGCTACGGAGGTATTTTTAATCTGTTTTATTAATTTAATCTTTTTGAACTTAGCTACAGTCTTGGTCATTTTCAAAATTACTGTCCTACAAGTAATAGTTATGTTATTGGAAGAAATAAAAGGGCTGTATGCAGTCTTTTCCATTTTATGCCATGTGCATTTACTAAAAGGGCAGCAAACACTTAAACCCATATATAACTGTATGTGGTTATATTATTTATAACCAGTGTAAACATATAAGTCATTCTTTCCAAATGCAAATTTCGAGAAGATGCAGGGAAAAAAAAAGACTGAATGTTTGAGAATTGACAGAAAATTACTGTGAAAGATTCGTCCTGTATCTCCTTCAGGAACTTCTGCTGACACTGACTGTTCCAGTAATCAAAAGTATAAATGAGTGATTCATGTTTACAGCAGTGTGGCAAGCACAAGTCCTCTCAGTAGACTCAGTCATCACAGCAGAAGGGTTCTTATACCTGTGTGACTACTTCTGCGCAAGAGATAGACTAATCTTATTGTATCAGCATGAAACACTACTTTGCTACTACAGCTTTGCTTCAGGAGTGCTCTGATGATGCAGTGCCTCAGTGCACCGAGTGTAAACATCACTTTCACAGCCCTCATCTTGGTTGGAAAGATGACTGTGGTGACACATCTACTGTGTATGAATGCAGGAGCGAATACGCTGTGCAGAAGAAGCTTTTCATTCTAGCAGGAATGGTATAATGAGAATGAGGGGGTGGAAGCTAAAGCCAGAAAATTCAAATATGAAATGAGATACACATGTTCAGCTGCGAGGGTGATATGCTTTAGCCAAACACAACTTACTGAGCTTAGTACAGAGGGAACTCAGTGGATTGTAATGGCCTGTGATATGCAGAGGGTCAGGTTCTATGATCTAATCATTTCTTCTGGCTGAAATCTCTTCATAAAAAAATCTAGTTCAACCATAACTTATGGCCTAAAGAGAGGAATTGCTGCATGAAATTCAATGACTGGTGCTTGCACAAGGTGAGGTTAGAAGTGTCCCTTCTGGCTTTATAGTGGATGGATGGATTAATGCGTTAAAGTAGCTTAAGGGCGCAATACGTGCTGGCAAAAAGCGTAACAGAAAAACTCCTGTTAAAATGCTTTCAAAGAGCGTAGCCCATGGGGATGGCAGCTCTGTTGGCATGTGCTGTGGCCCAGGGGGAACATGCATGTTGGGGGAGCCAGCTGATGATCCAGCATCCCTGATACAGGGCTGAACTTCACTGTGTGCTCGTGATGCTGGGTCGATCCCGTGGGCTGGATGTCTCTTAGCAGGCAGAGCACATCTCAGCACGTTATTTTTCAGCTTGTACACTCTGGGACTTCTCTGCAGTGCGAACCAGGTATGGTAAGTGGAGATGAGGAGGAGATTCATGATGAAAGAGCATTCTCCATCCAACTAGTACAGACCTATCCTAAAGCAGCTTTAAGTGTACCTATACTTAAGATATTTCCATACCTGTTTTGCATATACAATAAAGCAGTGTGCTCTTACTTTTCTAGAAACTATGTTAGAATATAGAACCTCAACTGAGACTTGATATAAGAAATGGCCTGGTATAGCAGTGAGCCTCAGCATCTGGCTGTTGAGTTATGCGTATCGAACTTGTTAAAGCTGAAGATAAAGTTTCTCACTGCAATATAATAATGAAAATGCAGTGTGCATGCTGAAGTTCTGCAGGGAGAATATGGGATGGAGTGCTTTAATGAAAAGTTGTGATGTGTAGTAGAAAGATGTCTGAAAATGCACTTGTGGTTTTGAACTAAGGTCATTCTGTTCGTCAGTGAAGGGGATGGTATGTAAATTTATTCTGGTGATAGCTCTACAACGGGTTGCTGCAGAGAAGGCAAAGGGCTAAGTTTCTAGAAGAACTCCAGATGTTATCGATTTCTTTCTTGTTATTAGCAATTACTCACTTGGAATTGTCTGGCAGTTTTTGTTCTTAATAACAAACTGTGGAAGAGTCAGCAGGATCATGACCAACCAGACCATGAAGCTCGCTAGTGGTAAGAACATGTACACATCTGGAAAGAGGAAGCATTTCCAACAAACCCTAATTTGGATTTGCTCATTTTTCTTGCTTTGTAAAGAAGTTTTTTTTTTTTTTTACAGTCTTTGTACTTAACCAATGCTGTGGTATTCTTCAGAAACTGCAATATTCCTTTAAATGTGATTTTATTGCTTAAGGTACTGCTCCATCCCCAGTGTTGCATTTTGTATTTTAAACTGTTTGTCTTTTAAGATGTATTTATTGCCATGTTTGTTTAACTTGGTTATCTCCTTCATCGATCTATTTCTTGCTAACTTAAAGCTGCTGCTCTTTGCTTTCAGTATAGAAAGCTGCGTCCCCAGGGATGTATAGTCCAGGACTTGTCTCCGTAATGGGACTATTTGTTTTCTTTGCCCCTTGCAGTTGCCTGCTGCAACATTTGTAGTATGTGTTAAGTAATCCTTGAGGTAACATTTTTATTATGTCATAAAAAGTGCGTGGCAAATATATTATAACTCATGGAATTTGTTTGTTTAAAAATGGAAGGATAATTTATTGAGTGTGTTACATGAGACCTGCACCCTCTTATTAGAGCTGTAGAAGTGCAGCTTATTTAGAAGTACGTTCTATTGAGAAAAACCACGGTCTCTGACATGCACAGAAAGTTTGAGCATGGTTGGGTAGAAATGACATCATAGTTTATGTACTCAATAAAAATTTAATTAAGTCATTACAGAAGTTGCAGTCATCATTTAACCCTCTGATTTCTTATGTTTAGTTCTTTTTTTAAACACTCAGTAATAACCAGTCACCAAATCTTGATAGCCTATAAAATATCTGCATGAATTTTAATAGTTTATATTAATGGAAAAATATGAGTAACTGACATGAAAGGAATTTTCCTTGTGTTTGCACTATATGCAGTTCTATTAAAAAAAAAAAAAAATCAGTGGATGAAAAAAGACAGTGGTTGAATGGAAGAACACCTGAACTGGAGTTTTGGTAGCACGGCAAAAACGAATTCACATTTGAGTACTCTTAAGGATGCTAAGGATGTGTTTTTTCTACCCTGTGTTCCTGTTGACAGTTGTTGCTTTTTATAAAACCTGTCTCTAAGATGCGAGGTCTGTGGCGGAAGGTCTGTGAAAATGAAAAGATTTACTAATGGAGGAAGAAGGAGGAGCTGTGTATAAAATTTTTTGGTTGATAGAAATAATAAAAAAAACAAAACAAAACAAAAAAAAGCAGACAGAAGGAGTAGATGGTTTGCATGAGGGAGGTACATGGGAGCTATTTTGGCCACCACGCTGGCCCCAGCAGTTGACCCCTTTTCATTCTGTGTTCAGCTTCCACATGGGTCAGTTCCTCAAACCGGCGGGTGGATGAGGCCGCGTCAGCATCTATTTCAGCATTGTTAAATGCAGTTAAAAGTTAGTGTGGAACTTCGACCGAGGCACATGGTGTGGGGGGGAGGTAGCTGTGTCATCACAAGCCGGAAGAAATTTAGTCGTAGTGAACAATAGTAGGTCTGAGCTGCTAGTGAGATGCTGTGGGAACAGAAACCATGTGGTTCGTGGATGTACAAGGTCCTTACTGAGCACTAATGAAGCAACAGAAGTACTGCCTCTATCCTTAGCATCGCAGCAGTGCTGCTGTAACAGAATGCCCAGCTTTGGGATCCGTGCTTTAGAAGAAGAGTTGAAAGACCTCAGAGTTTCTGCAAGTCCTGTATGAATGAGGCCAGGGTCTGGAACACCTGCCCAACAGCTGGAACACCACAGTCTCCACTGACGTAGTCAGTGCTGAAAACGAGCAGCCTTGCCTTCACTCTTCATCCAGTTGCATTTTTTTCTCTGCTCATACTTATACCTCAGCACTGGTGACTGAACGTTTTTCTGGCCTTTGTAGATTCTAACATGGACTTTGTCTTTCTCTTGCACAGCATTAACTGTATTGCACGTTGTTCTGGCGTCTTTGGCTACGTGAGCATCATCCCTTACAGCCAAACCCTAACCTGAGTGGACCAAGGCCCTTTTTCTTCTTTTCCTGTTGATAATATTTTTTCATCACCTCTTCTTTAGAGCCCCTACAGATGTGTTTCTGTTTTATTTTTCAGATCAATTCTGTTATCCTAAAGGAAAATATGAGAAGTATGGTTGAAAATTTCTATGCAGCTCTGTTTGGATACGATGAGGTAGGAAGGATGTTTTCAGAGAATGTGCAAGAAAAACAGACCCCTCTGAGGCACTGAGCTGGGAATGCTGGGGATGAGCGAAACATCTGTTGCATTATTGGAGAAACGTTACATTGTGGAAGCAGACTTTTCAGTTAGTGATCCTCTTAGACCTTGGATCACAGTGCTCTTAAGAAAAAGAAAGTGCTCAACATGCTGATTTAAACCCTGGGGCATGGAAGAAGGGATGTTCTTTGTTCTGCTTCACTGTCCCTGCTATCGGTAGCATTTTCTCCCTCTGAATCTCATTGTGCTCAGCTATACTTTGAGAGTAAAAAGGGGATTTATAGAGTGTCTAAATGAGGGTGTTTTAAAGGAAATATCTAATGAATACGGAGAGGCAAAAGTGCACAAGCATCTGTGAGGCTTCCAAAGAGAAAATACAATTGCATCAGCTCTTTTAGTAGTTAATTTATTTGCTCTTCAGATACTCATTCAAGTGGTGATATTACTTTTTTAGCACTGATGTGCATCATTAATACCTTGTGAATGTAAACGTCATAGAGTTTTGAACAGCGTTATGAATGCAAGTCTCTTTTGTCATTGTCAGTCTCTTTGGAAATGAGGTGTCTGGTTAAATCCAGGACAAATGCCGACCTCTTTTATTTTTAACTGAATATTTTGAAGTCCTCTCTTGCCTTTGGCAAATGTGTCAGCAGAAGGCAGGAGTTATGAGACTATGGTGATAACACCACATAATCTAAAAGGACAATAAAAGAGAGAACTTAGACAAAATGTGCTCATAGATGTGATTCTTGCATAAGCCAAAAATATTATTTGATTTAACTAGAAAAAACCTAGGTAGTTTTTGATAATGAAGAGTTCTTTTCTTCTAATTTAAAATGTAAAATAGAAAAGCAAAGCAAAATAACAAATCCTGATTACTTTTCTGCAACATCATGGTAGACATCCTTTTAGTTCTTCTTCTCCAAGCATCATGGCCTTCACACAGCTTTGTAAGGTGCTGTCTTCTCATAAAGCCAAAATCTTTATGGTGCAGATTTAATAGCTTTTAGAAATGCAGCGCTCAGCTCCTATGTTAGGAATACCCTGAGCTAGTTTTTTTTCCAGGTTAACTTGCCAAAATATTTGGTACTAGCTGCTCTGTAAATTAGTTAATTTAAGGGCAGGGTTGTTTTTCCATTCTGGGAAAGAGTGATGTCGATGGGTTTTTGTATGCACAGTCCATAGCAGCTGTGGGCTCTGCGACATCTGATATTGTCAGGTGCCAAGTAGCTAGAGTAACGCGGCTGACTTTTGTTCAGACCCTCTTCACGTGCAGTTTTTAACCCCTCTCTACGCTTCCTTTAGGGAATCTTGTCTGACGATCATGTCCTGGCAGCAGCACTTTGGAGAAACCTTTTTAACAGGAACTGTGAGGACCCTCGGCGGCTGGAGTTGCTCGTAGAGTATGTGCGCAAACAGGTATGCTGCTGCTCGCGGCAAGACTTTGTCCCCTTCATTAGGACATTGGCTATTTTTTTTATTGCATGCATACTATGTACCTCAGTTCTCCTCATCAATTTTGCTTTTTTATGCTCATTATTTTTAATAAGAAAAAAAGTAAATAAAAAATAACAAACAAACTAAC
>VXAV01006195.1:251032-284401 GCA_013399715.1 Alectura lathami
CAAAAACACCTGACTGATATTCATTGCAGTTTGATGAAAAAATAACTGGAGGGATTCACAGAAGACTGAGAGCAACCCTGCTTATTCTTTTTCTGGATCCATGTTGTGGAGGGGCTCAACAAAACACGTCAGAAATGGTCTGCAGCTTATTGTAGCTGGAAATGGAATCCTTTTAATGATGAAGGAGCTAGCACACACTGATTAAAAGCCTTCTGATGATCTTTGTGGGAAATATGTAAAAGATTTTGTTTTCCAGTTTTTCAGTTACTACTTGGAGGAAAATATATTAAACAATGTTTGTCCTCTCAACTCTTCGGAGGTTTCTGGACCAGATTTCTAGGAAATGTTGGGTAGACCTGATGAGGTGGTCCAGGTGGGTACCAAAGATGGAAAATAGGTGAAAGAGTTCTGAAGGAAGATTATAACTGTGGGACAGAAAATTGGAGACCAGAACCTCCACGGCAGCGTTCACAGTAATGTTTCCAGTGCTGTGTTCAGGAGCAGGCAGAGGTTTGGAGATGTATTTCAGTGTGACTCAGATAATGGTATGGGAAGTGAGGACTCAAATTTGTCAGGGACTGGGAGTTGTTCTGGAATGCTGGCAGGCAGCGTGTAATTTGGGGCAGTGCTGCCATGTGGAGAATTTGTAGCAACTTTGTGAACTGAAGCAGCGGATAGGAAAGAAGCTGTCAGCAGCCACACAGAAAGCAGTGATCATGCAGAAAGATATGGTACACTGCAGAGGAGTTCAGCACTGCGGCTGTGAAGACAGGTCGTGCCTCACCAGTCTGTGGCTTGAAAGCATCATTGATGCCATGGACAGTGGCTGTTTGATTTATGTAGTCATCATGGATTTTTAGGAAACTTCCAACAAAGCACCTCAGCAATGATTTCTTTTAAAAGAAATGGAGCAGTCACAGGGGAAGAGTGAAGGTACTCCCACAAAGAAGCAACTGATGGAAATACAGATTATTGTCAACAAATCCTCAGGTTTTAACACAGGAGAGAGGGTTGATTGCAGGAAGACCTCATAACAGCAAAAGGCTGCGTGGAGAAATGTCTGCACTCAACTGCATGAGCCAACTGCAGAGTGGTGTGCTTAGGGAGAAAAACAAATCCAGCTTTATATATATAGCGATAAGCTCTAAACTATCAGAAGACTGCACAGGAATGAGTGCTTTAAGATTATAATTTTATTATGCAAACGTAAACTCAGTGCTCATTAGTGTTTTAAAAAAAGAAAAACAACTGCTTAGAACTACTAAGAAAGAAATAGAGAATAAACTGTAGTGTTGTCATGCCACTTGTTAAATCCATGGTGCCGTTGTGATTTTGAATAATTTATAATGGGTTTTGGTCCTAAACATCAAGAGAGATGATAACTGAACTGAAGAAGGCTTGGAGAAGAGTGGTGGAGTGGATAGGAAGCAGCTTCTGTATTAGCAGTGACTAGGTTGCTTGCCTTAAAAACAGCTGGGAAAGAATATGAGACGGCTCAGTGAAATTTTGAGGCATGGCGTATGGAAGGGGAGCAAGTGCAGCTACTTGTGTGAAACTAAGCTTCCCCACACTGCTGTCTTACTCCCCTTCCTCAAAATAATAGAGGGAGAAAATATGATGAAAAGAAGCTCACAGGTTGAGGTAAGGACTGGGTGATCACTCGCCTATTGCAGACTCCGCATGAGGAGGTTAATGTCATTTATTGCCAACTACTAACAGACTAGAGCAGTGAGAACTAAAAGCAGACTGAAAACACCGTCTGCCCATCCCTGAGTGGCACAGGGGCTGTGGTCAGTCCCTAATGCTCCCCCTCTGCTGCTCCCCCATGGTCCCTGCCCCATGTGGGGTCCCTCCCATGGGAGCCATCCTTCCCACCCTGACCCTGTGCGGGCTGCCCACAGGCTGCTGCTCTCCCAGCGCTGCTCCAGCACGGCTCTGTACCACGGGGCCCGCCCTTCAGGAGCTGCTCCAGCACCTGGGTGTTTGTGGTGCTCATTTTCTCACTCCTCTCTCCCAGCTGCTGTTGTGCAGTGTTTTTCCCTTTCTGCAGTCTGCTCTCTCAGAGCACGCCCAGTGTTGCTCTTTAACAGTGGCTATCAGTGGGTGCCCAGAGAATAATACAACAACAGGGCAAGCGTGTGCACTGTTCCCAGCAGTCTGTGTTCACAGACCTCCTGAGCCAGAGGTATTTTTTCCTTTTTTTTTTTTTTTTTTTTTTTTGCTTTAATGCCTGTTGATGGGCCCTTTATCTTCTCCCTTACCCCCACCCCCTCCAAGTCCTTGAGGTGTCCTGTGGCAGCAAGCTTGCATTTCCAATGTGTTAACGCTATGCTGTGTGACAGCAGCACTTCACTGAAGTGTTTTGCTTACGTTACGCCTTAGAATTTCATTTGATGCCAGGTATTTCCTGTGCTGTTCATTCCCTGTTCATCTCCTCTAGCCCATGTGCCTTTATAAATCCCAGCTGTTCCCTGCTGGTCAGGTTTTGTTGTGCAGAGAAGCCTTGATCGAAGTGAAGCCGCTTCTGTTAGAGCACTCCGTGCAGATAATGGTCCTAGTAGTATGTCATCGGAATTAACTGCTTGGAAGGTGAAATGGTTTGTGTGGCTCTTCTTTGTCCTGATGCCAAACTTGCAGAAGAAGCATTAGCTAAGCATTAGTAGACAAACTTACACAGTTAGCTCAGTTGATCTGCAGATACTTATCTCCTAGCCTTTCTGTGATTCTCAAGTAGTCATAACTCTTTTGAAGTCCACCTCAAAAATGACAGAGTATACGGGAAAGCAGCCTGTTTGCATGGCTCCCAAGGCCCTTGGCTGGCTGGCAGCATGCCTTGCGCTAACGCCCTGTGTCTCTGCAGGTGCAGCACCTGGACGCGCTGAGCGGGGAGGACCTGCTGCTGACAGGCGAGGTGAACTGGAGGCCTCTTGTGGAGAGCAACGCCCGCAGCATCCTTAAGCCCCTTTCTCCTGTTTACAATGATGAAGGACTCTGAGAGCGTTTGTCAAACCGTCCTGGGAAACGGGCCTGAAACTGAACTGGGCTGAGGCTGTGGGGTCAGGAAGGAAAATGTGCTGTTGAAAAAAGGATGTATTTAAATAGATGTCTTACCTGTGGTGACTTGATAGCAAATTGGACAGCTATACTCTTCTGAATTTTCACCTGGTTTGAGAACCTCTGTTCTTTTCATGGCACGGAGTGGTCCTTGCAGACAAATTGCAAGACCTGCCTTCCATCATTGGGAAAACAGGTATTTTAACTTACAGTTGTCTCCAGAAGCCATTTCTGTCCTTTGCCTCATTTGGAGAGCTGCTACGTACAGACACAATGGTGTTGCTATGCTGGCTGAGTGGTTGTGAATACAAATCTGAGCTTTGCGTAGTAGATGTTATATTCTAAAAGCCTGATGTCAAGAAGAATGGCCCATTTTTGCTTTAATAGAGTTAAGAATTGCTTTATCTGGTTCTGAAGGATTTTCCATGAAAATCCTTTTTAGGAACTCGCTGCTCTGTTGCACAAGAATAGGAGGATGCAAAGAATAATAAACAGTCCCCTGTGATCCTCTGTGATTCTGGCCATCTTAATGAGGAAAGGAGTCTGAAACATGGCTCAGCTGCCACTAAAAGCTACCTCAGAGTACCTGGCATTTCAGAGGAGCTCTGCCTTGCTTTCCATGTGTTTTTATTATCTTTTTTCCATATATTTTTTTCCATATTCTTTACAGAGCGGTGGTCTAAGAATTTCTTTATGAACATAATATCTATTTGTTTCTGTCCATGGCTCTGAAGGGAGTAGGACTGTGCTGCCTCCCACTCCCAAAGCAGTGGTCCAGTGCTTTTCAGCAAGACCTATGAACCCCAGTTAACGCTTATACGGCCATGCGGGCAAACACCCCAACACAGTAATGAGAGGAGCAGGGGCTCCACTGATTTAATATGCAGAGGCTGAGGTGTGCTGTGTAGGTGGATGGTTCACCGGGCTGTTTCCAGGTCAGTGACAAAAACGGTTTTCATTTCTCTCCTGTCAAAACCGTAGTAGGTAATAAATGCCATTCTGGGTGAAATTCATGCGTGTGCATTTTCTGTGCTGTGCAAGACTTTGATAAGAATCAGCCCTGTGATGTCAGGGTGTGTTCCTAGTAAAACTATTACGAAGTCGAGGATGATGATTCTCCGTTGATGAAATGTTGTTTCTGTTGAAAGTGTGACTGTCTGGATGTGACTGTTCTCCTTTCTGAAGTTGTTTTCTTTATGTTGTGTGTCTTGGTGAGTATTTGGCATCGCTCCTCTGTGCGAAGAGCGGTTGGATGCAGAATATAGGCTCCCAGACACTGGCTTGCTTTTTTTATTTTGCCTTCTCTTAAGGAGCCTTCTCTGTATAAAACAGGCATTTTGTTATTTTTTTTCCCAAGGCGAACTTCCTCAGTTTAACTTGTTATAAAATGAGTCATGTAAAGAAACCCTCTATGTGTGAGGTGTATCCCTTCTCTGTGAAAACATTACAGACCAAACAACTTGCTTGCAGTTTATTTAAGATGCTTTTGTTGAAAGCTGAGCTAAGCAGAGAAACCTCTTATGTGTGAAGTATTATACAGTGTGTGTGAGATAATAACACCTTGTAATTCATTACAGCTGGGTTGTATTTACATAAAAGAAGGCTGAGCAGTGTAGGAATTTGCTGATTAATTTATTTTTAATGGGAGTGAAGTATACCAAGAACCAAAATAAACTTTACTTTGTGTATCTTACTGCTCCTGAAATAGGTGGAAAAATTAATAGTAGATTTTTTGGCTCAAAGCTACATACATTAATTCATATACAAAACAGCCATTTAAACTTTAACCCCTTTCCTGCTATGTAATTTAAACCTGGGCTCATGTTACCCATGCCATGGGAACGCAGGACTGGGCGCACCCCGCCGGCAGCCCAGAGGCCCCGTTGCCGCACTCAGCTCAGAGGTGCGTAGTGCCCATGGCACCGGCGCTGCAGGGCCGGCGGCGTTCCTGGACCTCTAGCCTGGGGATAACAATGCCTTGAGGGGTGTGGGTGTGGGACAGCCCAGTGGTCAAAACTGGGGCCTCTCCCAGGGCAGGAGGCTTCAGAGTTCACAGTGCCAGATTGTGGTTGTCGGCATAAGCTTTTGCAGTTATGAATGTGAGAATAGAAACACCTATAATCATGGTTCTTTGCTTGCTCCAGAAAATGCCTTCAACCACCCCTCTGTTACGGAGCTGAGCCAGCAGTCACGGCGTGTTTTGGACAGAAGCACATGGGGCATGTCAAGAGAACAAGATAGAAGCTGTCTGTGAATTAGGAGTGATCTCTGTTAGAGAGGGAACACGCGCTGGAGGCTACACAGGACTGGAGAATACTGCTTCCCAGCCGCTAGTTACTGGAGGCAGGATTTGGATGTAAAATGCGACTCCTCTTACTCTTGAGAGATGCATGCCGATGGGCTAGAAATATGTCAGTGCCTTGTCATGTCTTTACAACCAGAATCTAGAGTCCTTGAGAGAGCATACATTTCCCATAGCAAAATGTGCACCTTGCAAGCAGTACAGCAGCAATGATTATCAGCTGTGTACAGTTCTCTGTACAGAACTGCTCCAAGTGCAGCAAAACACACTTCTTTTAACCAAACGTTGCAAAGTCCATCTTCTCCTATTTTCAAAATTTTGCAAAGGGAATGATTGAAGGCGCTTTGTTTACGGACAGTTCTTTATCTTGCATCAGCTTGGGGGCATTTACTGTATTTTCAGTGAATACATGGACACACATTTCTTCTGGAAGGAGCCACGCTGAGCACGTAATCATCCAACCTGGTACTGTCTAGCATAAATAAAACTTGGAGATTGCTGTTTATTCCAAAGGAATTGTTCCCCTAACAGTAGATTAAGGTCAAGAGACACAAGCCTCTCGGAAGCACTCATTATTTCTGCTAGATTGTGCCTTCCCTGTTTCTGTGAGCAGAAAGCAAAGACCAGCCCTTGGTGTCCTCTTTGCTGTTCTGCAGCAGCAGGAGGGTAGGCGTGTGTTTTACCTGCAGGGCCAAATATGGGAAGTCTCTTGCTCCAGACTCGTGTTCTGAGATGTGCTGGGATCAGAACAATCATCTGATACCCCTGGATGCCTAATCTTTATTTTAGGGGGTTACAGGTTTTTCTGCAGTTTGTGTCATCTCCTCTGTTTTTGTGTTCACACCTCTTATTGGTGTTCAAATCTAATTGTTTTCTCCTGCTTCCCAAGGCATCTGAAGCGCTAAGAGCACAAGCATCCTTGGTAATGTGCATGTTTCCTGCCATATCCAGGTACCTCAGCCCTGTTAAAATGCAGTTACCGCTTCCCAGATGTCTGAATCCTGTCCTCACCTTCCACACAGTGCAGTTTTTCGTCATGTTCCTGCCACACCAAGCCCTCAGTTCAGGATTGTGGCTCCTGATGTCACAGGGGGACTGAACCACTCACCTGTCTGATCACCTTTGAATTGGTAAATAAGGTGGGCAGAAACTGGAGGCAGAGCAAGAACAGATTTTTCCACTGGAGTTTTAAATTAGATGAATGTAGAGTAGACAGACAGCTGTAGAGGGAGAAATATCAGCTGGGAGAGCATGGTGACTGATCCCGCAGGTGTGATCCCTGTGGTGTACAATGCTGCATTGACACCCTTTGAGGAGCAGGGGCACCCGACCAGAACTGGCTTACCCCGTGACCCACACCCCTATCTGCGTACTGTCCTGCCTCCAAATCCCCACAAAGGAGGTTTTCATTCAGAAATTCAGATCAGTGTTGACCTGGTGCAGTCTGCTCGCAGCATTTTCTGGGACACAAAACAAAGGTTCTCTGCATCCCAGAGCTGTGCTGAAGTACTGCTGGGAGCAGTGGGAGAAGTGCAGTGGTCCTCTCAGCAGGTATGCAGAGCAATTCATCTCCCTTCTTGAGCTTCTAAAGGGAACTGTGTGCTTTCTTCCAGGAAGATGAAAGCATCACTGTAGGGAGTGGTAAATGCGTATAATAATAATACCCAGAAATTACCAAGTGTCCTTCTAACTCTTTTGCTAACAGAGTAGTGCCACAAATACATAGGCTCCTGCCCTCCCCATCTGCCTCTTCATGCTTGCCATGCTTTCTCACGTCTTTCACATAATGAACTCCAATCAAAGCTCTTTGTTGCCCATTTCTCAACTGCTGAGCAAGGCTGCATCAGGCCTGACTGGGCCTTTGGTGATCTAGGGGCAGGCAGCACCTCTCCCAGCAGTCTGGGTGACAGTACTAGCGCTCTGCAGCATGCCTCGGGGAGCAATATCTCCATCTTTTGGGCATGTTGTGTCTGCACAGCCTGGATCTCTGTCCTGTCTTTTTCTGAAGGTCTGAGAGGACAAGGAGAGGGCAGAAGCTTACATGGGAGCCTGAGAAGGTTGGCAAGGACATGGGAAAGACCCCACGGCTCAACATGCGCTAGGCTCTACTGCTTAGGCTGTTGTGCTGTACTTGGGAAGTGTCCAGCTCTCTTCTCTGCCTGCAGAGGAGCATCACCTGCTGGCGCTGGTGGGCCTCCTTCACTATGAGGGGCCAGATGCAGATTGATAGTGTCAAGATCCTTCCCAGACTCTTCTGGTGAGCTTTCCTCTCCTGCTGCTCCTCCTTCAGGTGTTCTTGACTGTCCTGTGCACCGTGTGTATGCTCTGCCTGAAGTTGCTGAACATGTTGAGGGAGAACTTGTTTTGCTTACAGTCATTCAACCTGCTCAGCGACTTGCTCTGCACATTTGTGGGACAGAAGAGATATTCAGGCCTCATCTTTCCACTAGGAATGCCAAGCAGGAGTTCACATGAGCACGATCCCGTGGTTTTCTACAGCATTTCAGTGGCTGCGCCCTGGGAGACTAGGGGAGGTGGCAGGTCTGCTCAGGTCTGGGACAGTAGTGCGGACAATAGGAATATCTATGGCCATGTTGTAGTGCAGGTTTCTTTCTTGTAGGAGGACCCTGCAAGATGTTGCTGAGGCTGGATCCTGCTGCTGTTGGCACACTGCTGCAGCTCTTCCAAGAGGTACAAGCCTCCACCATGCTGATTTAGGAAGCAAGGAGACTTGCAAATGCAAAGCGTTCATTAACAGTTACATCACTGGCAAAAGGGCTGAGCTGGGCTCGTATTCATTGCTCACCCTGCCCACCAGCCCCCTGGGCTGCCCCACATCCTGTCCGAGCAGGGCATGCTGTGAGGGTTGGCTCATTGTCCCACATCCTTCCCCTCGTGCCCTCTTCCTGCCGGTAACTAAACCCAGTGCCCAATTCCACTTCTATGCATATGCTCCAGAAGGAAGAGACGTCTGAAAATGCTTTATCACACATTCAGCACAGAGCAGCACCCTGAGGGACTTTGTGGCTCTTCTCTTTGACAGCTGCCTATCCGCACCCTGAGCAGCTCCGGACAGGACTCCAAAGGGACACCAGGGTGACCCCATGGCCACAGGCTGGGGTCCCCACGTGGCGTAGGAGTGGTAGGGACCTCAGAGTGGCAACTGGAGAGAACCTCCATGGGGACACACTGCTGAGCAGGGAGCCAGCAGGGCTGGGCTGTCTTCCTGTGCTGCCGTCACGAGCCATTGGGTCACTGGGCCTACAGCTAGGGCCCGCCAGCTGGGAGGGTGCAGAGCTGTCTCTCTCCTGCTTCTGAAGAGTCATGGCATAGAAATGGCACAGCTGAAACAAGAAATTCATCTGCCGATGAGTTTAGGAGAATGATTCCATAATGCTATGGTCAGGAACCTCAGACAAAAAATGGAAGGCTTGATTTGCACTGTTCTGTTTCTGAGTTTGGGGTTGACGCAGATCTCTTTGCACTAACTAAAACTCAGTTTTTTCTCTTCTGGCTGCCCTTGCTGCTTACATCTGGCCACTGAATCCTCCACAGTGGAACATTTTGGGGGTTTATGTATTTCCACAAATGCCTATAGACAGGTGTATTTGAACACCGTAATGTTTTGTGGTGGAGGACGTGGGTTTCAGTGCTGAAATAGAGGGGGGAAAACCACATTGGACTTCCCATGTTCCTGGGTGCATGGTCTCCAGAGAGTCCTGGCAAGGTGCTTGTGTTTGGTGAGCTCCAAGAACATCTGTAGTGGGGCACAAGGTACAGCCTAATGCTTGGATCCTGACTGAGCCCAGGTATCAGCCAAGGTGCCGCTCTCTAGAGACATTCACTTGGAAATGGGACTTAGTATGCGTGTTTAGCCAGAGGGGAACTTTCCCCTTGTCTCTCTTGACTGCAGGAGGTGTGTAGACAACGCTTCCAGATAAGATCCTTACTTTTAGCTGACAAAAATTAGCTGATGTGATTCCCACATCCTGTGCTGGCTGATCAGGCTGAGGTGTACCAATTACAGACATTTATCTCTTTCCCAGACAGGGACAGGATATCTCTCATCTAATTTTAGATGTCTGCGTGGTAAGCCTCTGTCACAGACTCTGAGAGCCTGAGCTCGGCTGCTGCTCAGTGGGAAGAGAGAAGCACCTTCATGGCACATTTCATCTGACCTGCTCCACACATCTGCGGCAGGGAGAGGCAACTGACTCCCAGGAAATCTCTGCCTCTTCCCATTGGCACTGAAAAAGCCCAGGCTGACAAGCTTGGATGGAGAGGTTTATATCATGGTGCTTTCAAGTGCTGATGTCCATGAGAAATTACTGGAGGCAGAGCAGTTCACTTCCAAACACCAGCTGGAGACAGTGGAAACCCCTTTACAGAACTGTAAGCGGTTGTGTGTTTTCTGCTAGATAAACATCTGATGACTTTTAAAAAATTATGCTCCTTTTAGTTCTTTGGGAAGGCAAAAAGAAGGGTCATGTTGCCCTTTTTTATGTTCTCGATGGGGTGATATTATCACCCTGGCAAAGCACCTCAAGGAGGCCCATCAAAAGTCACACCCCCTTCCCTTACTTTTTCTTTTTGCCCCTAACTACCTTACATTGTTTGGCTATTCACCTCACCATTTTAAGTTAACGTTATTCATTAATCCGCTCTAACACACACTTACACCTATAAAACTTCTGTGCCCACAGCTTTGTTGTAAGTTTGTCCCAGATCTTTTGTCCACAGCAGTGAACTCTGCACCTGCTTGCTGCAGCACAGCTCTGGCAGGCAGCTCCAATTTTCTGATCCAATGTGCCTTTGCTTCTATTCTCGCAGTTTGCATAGTCCCAGTAACAGTTCATTCTGACTTCAGCAGGCTAAGGACCAGACAGCTCATCCAAACTTGTCTTCCCACTCCAGGTGTTGTCAGTGGAGAGCGATAGTTCCTTGGGGATGAGATTCATCCGTGAAGAGTTAGAACCCAGTGCCTGAGCATGCTGGTTCACACTTAGCCATGGCTGCCTCTCTCCATTGACTATAGACTGCTGATTATTAGAGAGCAGACATTTAGTGTTTAGACGTCTTAATTTAGCCTGCATGGATTTAATCTACAGAGTTTTTGTGCCTTGTAGATAAAAGGCTAGCTGATTAGATCGGCTATGCAGCCAGTTCTTCACGCTGTGCTTTAACATCGCTCTCTGGTTAGCCTCTGTGGAGTTAGTAGCTCCAGGGCAGGGGAGGTGAGGGGGGTGGGAGAGGTCTGGATTGCAGTCTGGGACTTCTGTGCACCTCCTGTGCACAATTTTTCTTGTAGTGCATTGTGTTCTGGATGCGTTCCCAGCACATTGTTTTAAATCCCATTTTAATGCTTGTCTGCATTGTTTTTCCAAAAATAACCTCATGGTCCTTTTGGGAACGCTGGAGTTAACTAATCCCCAAATACAAAGAGAGTGGACAATATCATCATCCACACTGGATAGACATCGGCCAGCACTGGACTCAGACGTGGTTTGAATGTCCCTTCCTTGAGGATTTTACATGGAGATGCTGAAAGACCCTATGAGCTATTGCTCTTGTAGCCTGTGCTAGCTAATGACACGCATGGTGCTAAGATTCCTGCCATGTCTCAGACGAATACCGTGTGATACCAAAAAGATGGTGTTTTGGCTTCTCTGCTGGGTGCCACTGTGGCAGAGCGCAGGCTCCCAGGAAATGCTGAGCAGGGGAGCAGGTCAGGGGGAACTATTTCTTGGCCAAGCCTCATTACCCACTTGGGATATTTGTATTTCATTATAACTGCCACTGACAAGCATGTTTGATTTGGAACAAATTTCAAGCAGGAACAAGTTTCAGCATCTGCATTTCCACTGTGAGCACAATGAGGGACAAAACAGGTTAGAGCCTGCTTGGCCAAGGGTGGGGGCCTGTCAGGAGGGAAGGGGAGGGCAGCGCATGAATCAGTTACAAGGAAAGGGAAGGAGCAGCCTGAAGAGCTGATTGTCCTCCCCTTGCGGAAGGGATCCCCTGAGCAGCAGCTCTCAGGTGTGTGGCTGGCGGAGCTGAGCGGGGAGCCGGGGAGAGCCGGCTCCTCCCCCAGAGTGGGAGGCTGTACCTGGTGATTAACTCCCAAGCGGAGGAGTGGAGCGCATGCTGAAGCCTGAAGGAACCTGTCGGGAGGAACTCGGGAGGGCAAGAGAAGGCCAGAAAATACCTGGAATCTGCCAGAGGACTGTCGCGGCTGGAGAGGCACTTGTTAGCTCCTGTCATGTTCAACTACCTAGCGGCAGAGGTGAGACCCCAGTTCCACCGCAACTATGGGAGCCAGCAGGGGGTGTCTGGGCCACTGAAGAACCGCCTGGAGCAGCTGAAGAAGCCGTGGTGGAGGGAGCCCACCCCCCCGCTGGTGCTGCAGCACAGTGAAACAGCCAGGCTCGCCATCGACGCCTTTCTTGAGCAGGGAGAACGCGGCTACCTGAGTGCCATCGCCGAGGAGCGGGAACTGCCTTTTCTTTCCACGCTGGACATGGAATATATGAGCCGTCAGAGAAGCCAAAGCTTTCCGGAACCCAATGCAAGGAAAGACAAAGAGGGTGACCCTGGTGATGCAGATGCTGGAGAGCGGTCCTCCCTCTGCTCCGACCTAACCTCTGGCACTTACTTTCCACTTATGTCTGACGTTCACCCTCCAGAGCTGGAGCTGGGCTGGCCAGGGATGCCGCTCCTCACGGTGTCTGGCCAGACTCAAGCCACTGTGATTTTCCAAAGAAACAAAGCTAACAGCATCAAGGACTTGCTCCGGTCTCTGATCAGCCGAGCACGGACGGTACGTACAGAGTTGCACCCCTCAGCAGGGTCTTCTGCCCCAGCACCCGGGTCCTGGTTGCTGGTCCTACTGCTGTGCACCACATGCTCCAAGCTGCTGCTGTCTAGATGGCTGGCATGTTGTCACTGTGCTTTCTCTAGCAGATCTGTAACTGTTTTCTGCTCCTTTCCTTTCCTGTAATTTCTTTCCCCCTGGGATTTCATCTCATCCAGGCAGTGCGCTTTAAGGCATTCTGCCTCTGTAGTTGTGGGTATGCAGAGCATGGTACCGAAGCCTGGAGCAAGTGGCAGGGCGTGGGGCATTAATGCTGAGCTGTCCTCAGCCAGCAGTGCCCAGCTGGCCCTTCTGCCCTCCACCAGGGAGTCCGCATGGCCAGGGCTTGTCTTGACCCCCGGACATCTCGCGGGGCAGGACAGGAAGGCACTGGGAGTAACCTGAGTAAACTTGTGGGACTGAAAACCCCTGCCTGCGGTTTGAAGTAGGTTAGAATACATCATCATGTCTTCAGACTTGATGGCTGTGCCTCTGTAGGGGTGAGTAAGATCAGCCCGGTTGGCCCCATCGTGCAGCTCCTACGGGGTGGGAATTGCCAGCCCTCGGATGCCGTCAGAACCGGACAACTCCAGTACTTGCCTACCAAGCGTGATCCTGGCGTGGATTTACTAAACTGTGCTTTTCACTTCTTGTTTTCTTTTACTTTGCCACCATGCCGTGTACTAAAGCAGGAAATCAGACAACTGTATCTCTGTCAGATTTTCAGCTTAACTTTGTCCTTTTTACGGTTCTTTTAATCTTAGGCATGTTCATTTTCTTTTGTGCGGTTTCATTTCAGTAGTGTGGGGATATTGATTTAACTTCTAGTGCAAAGTTCACTTTTAATCAGTCAGCTCCTAGGCAATTACTCTTATCACTCCAGTGACTTCTTATTTAACTTGACACTCATTCCTCAGATCCATTACTGCCTAGTACAGAAGACAGGACTAAGCCTGGACTCCAGCTGTGTCAGGAACACAAGCCATTTCCAGGCAGACTGCAGGAAAGTGTTATCTTTTACCACCACCTGCAGAACGCAGTGACTGACCCCAGCAGATGAAACCATGGCCGTGCAGCAGCTCAAATTGGTGTGCAACAGCGTAACATCATCAAACAACTGCGTATAAGTGAAATTTGGGCATGACCTGAGGAAAATGGGCATCTTGAATTTCTGTCTGAAGGACGGCTGTTTTGCCACATAAGCTGCACCTCAGCTGTAAGCAGTCATTGCTTAATGCCCGAACTTCTGCTGTGCCTGGTAGGCAAATACAGGAAGTTTTGTCCAGGAAGTAACCAACAAAAAGCTGTTTGTCCTTACAGGCAGCTGGTTTATGACATCTTAAATGATCTGAAAAGTCCTGTGACACTTTTTGGCAGTGGTGGCTAAGACATAGTCATGGCAGAATGCACAAAGTAAACAGCTCCAAGAAACTTCGCCTTGTTTCTCAGCACGTGTCCCAGATCTCTGACAGTATTTTGTCCCTTTAACCACATGAAAAATATCCGGCTGCTCTTTCAGTTCACAGGAACTTCCCTGTTGCTGCAGAGAAGCTGCCCAGACATCAGGTGCTTTGTTGTAGTCTAAGTATATTTTGACCATTTTATTTTTTGCTTGGCTAGACAAAGCACTGATAATCTTCAGCCCTTTATGTTCCAGCTGGGGATTTTCACGCAGCGTTTTTGACTGTTGTGTGAAACGTGATAATGAGCTTTCAACCATCTGAGTGGTTCTTTACTGGTGTTCTACTGGTCTCTGTGTAGCATCCCCGGCCAGCACTTCCCATGATTAACTCTATGATTGACAGCAGCTCCAGCTCATTCACAACCCCAGTTACACGTCTTGAAGTAGTTACTGAGTCATTTTGCTCTTCAAACCACCCAAAAGGATATTTCTTGTACGTCTTCTAATATTGAAAGAGCAACCAGAGGTAAAGTCATCTCTTGCCTGAAGTGCCAGCAGCAACTGTGCAGAGAAGCGCTTGCTATTTTGTAATATTTTGTCAATATTTTCTTCATCAGCCTTTAAATTCTTCTTATAGTCCTCCTTTGGAGTGTTTGTTCTCCTGTGTGCTTACAGCTAAGGTGGAAGGGGTAACAGTGTCGGTAGGATGTGGCAAATTGTTGAGATCCCTGAATGCTTTCCATGGGTCCTGCAGGCAGGAAGGTGTCTCAAAATGTTATTTGCTGTTTTCTCAGTCATAGTGAACAGCATCAGCTGACATATTTTGCAGCAGCATATTTGTACTGACAAATCATCAAACTGGGAATTTGCTTTATTGGTACTTTTTGCTGGCGCGGTTTGTTTTTCTACTTTGCTGGATTTAACCAGCTGCCTTTGAAGATGCATTTTCATTGGGCTTTTCGCTTTGCAGACATAAGAAGATGCAGCGCAGCCACACCTTAGCCTTCATTTGATAATACTATTATAATTATACTTCTGCCGGATGAGCTATTTTGTACTGTCCATGTTTGTTCTCTCACCCCTCTTGTACAGCTCTGACACTGGCCGTATATCTGCATTTAGACGTGATGGCAGAAGGGTCCTTGATGGACCCCCAGAGAAGCAATGCATTGCTTCAAATGGCAACACGACGGTAATGACCAAAACCACACTGCTATTGACAAATACCAGTACAACCAGCTGTGCTGGTTAGAAACCAGACAGATGGCAACCCCAGTGGGGTGCTGGTAAGTGCTGTAATTCCCAAAGTGATGACTGCAGTAATTGCTGAATTGTGAGTTTCCAGAAGTCGATGCAGAAACATCATGATTTAACCCTGCAATGGCAAGGTGTGAATTTTCCAGCGCCTGTGGGGCAGCTGTGTGGTTGTGGTGTCCTGGTGAGGAACAGGGAGGCTCTGAGCCAGCTCCAGCCTCACAGCTCCCAAACTGAGGCCAGGGGGCTGGGCCCTGGACACGCGTTACTTAGGTTTGTATTCAGGTACCTAACTTCCACTGCTGTGTAGAGATGCTGGAAATATCTTTGAGGCTTTAAATCTCACTTTTAGGAAAGCTTCAAGGGGAAGACTTCCAGGGTCTTCATCCCCCAAGACCTCTTGGCTTTGGGTATGAGCTGATGTGACTAGAGCCGTTGGCCTTGTTTACCAAGAGGATGTGTTAATGTGAGTGGTCCTTACAGTTGTCCGGTGGCACCCGTGCTTGGTACAAGCAGCCCCACATTGGCTTTGGGTGCTCACCAGCACCACCAGAAACAAGCCTACCCAAATCCCTTCTCCGAAGGGACTGCATCTGAGGAGGGCGCAAACGGGGCCAGCACCTCTTCCGCCTCCTGATGCCAAGTGAAGACCCGCGTCGGAAAACATGAGTCTGGCTATTGTGTGGGGCTCCACCCAGCTTGCACAAGCTGCTGCCCGCTGCCTGGGGCGCCTGCTCCGACGCCAGAGCCCTGCCACCGTGCTGCCAGGAGATGCAGATCTGTCTGGCAGCCAGCTGCGGCCCAGCCCAGAGCACTGGTGCCAGCGTGTCCCCGTGCTTCCATACGCAGCCACAGCAGCACCTGCTCGGCTGAGTCCCTCTCACAGTGAGCACTGCAGACTGCTCTGGGGCAGGCAACAATCCTGAATTCAGCCAAAGCCTGAGAGCACTGGTAGAGAAAGGCCAGCTGCTGTGGCCTTCCACGTCCGTCTGGTGCACCTGGTGCCTCTGGGAGGGTCTGGGGCCCGAGAAGGATCAGCCTCTCTTGACTCCATTGTATTGTCTTTCCAAGGCATGTTTAGGTTTTCTCCAGGGCCAGGCCTGCCCCAGGAACTAAACCTGAGGTGAGCTGGGTTGTCATGAAGCAAGTGTGTCTGAGAGGGACCTGCCTGGAGCCCTACAGAAGGTTTGAGCTGTAGGTTTTTTTATTGGTGCTTTCTCACCAGGGGATGAGCGGCCTATCGAAGTCGGTTGGCTAAGTTGCCTGGTCTTGCAACCCTTGGTCTTTTGCAATGTGGAATGACAGGGTGAAGTCCTGCTCTTTTGTGTGGGTCCCAGCAGTACCCAATGCTGATGGCCCAGCAGCAGTGTCAATTTGGGAAGCTGAAGATGCTTCTCACCACCTGCAGGGTGCTTGCAGGGCTGACTGCTGGACAGCGGGATTTCAGGAAGACAGAACAGTTTGCTAGAGTCTGATAGGGCATCTGAGCAGACAACAGCAACAAGGGCCATGTAAAGAACATTTTGGGGTCGGGCTCTGATGGTCGTATTTGCCAGGGTGACAGGGTGGAGGAGGCATGACTTTGGCGCAGCCAGTAGGAATGTTTTTTAGCACTTGTTGAGGAAGAGAAGTATGTCACTTTCTGACAGCTTGTTCCTGACAACAGGAACAAGCTCTGTCATGGATTTTGTGTGCAAGGTGCAGTGCAGGGCACAAACATTGAGCAGCGGAGTAAAGCAGGCTGTTGGATATTCACTGCAAAACTCAGAGCTTTCGGGTCATATTTATATGGGCATCCGGTCTTACGTGCAGAAACTCAAAATCGGACATAAGAACCAAACAATTATCTTACTTCTGAGATATGGTAAAGGCTGAAGTCCTTGGTCAGTAATTCCAGTATTTTTTCAGCTTTTGAAATGAAGCCAGCCTGTCCGTATATCCTTCATTACTTTACTTTTTCTCAGTGCCCCATTGTGATGACGTCTTCCCTCAGCTATCAGTGTTAACTGTTATTAGCTGAAGATCTAGGTCACTGCAAGCACCCTCAGATGAAGTGCATCAGCCCTGGCTAAACAAGCGCTCTCCTGCAAGTTCTGTCCCTCTCCAAGATGTCCCCCTATCCCTGCCACTAATGGTGATGGCCAATGGTTGGGTCCCAGCAGTCTCTTCCTGATCCACATAATGTCCTTCTCGATGTTGTCTGCAGGCAGTGTCACTCTGAGGAGAAGTGGAACAGCTTCTCCCGTTACATCCTCACCTATTTATGGTTCATTTCCCTTGGTCTGTTGCCCTTGTTGCAGGTCATACTGTACTGTGAATTTTCTAGTTCTGGTACAACTCACTTGTACCTAGGTGCTAGCCATGACCTACTGTCTATTTTCCGTGTTTTCCTTCTAGGTTTTAGAGAATGCATTTACATTGTCTGCTGCCTCCTGCATCCCCACATCCCCGTCTTTCCTCTGCATTGGGATGAGTTGCCATGGTCTTCCTCTTCATTCTCTCTCTCTCTCTCTCTCTCTCTTTTTCATTTTAATTCTCCTTCTTTGGAGGGCTTATTTTGCAAATCTTCAGTGTATCAAGATAGACTTTCTTGCTATATATATATATATAAATTTTAATGTTATTTCTTCTTTCTACCCTTAGGATTCTGAACTGTCACTTCACGGCCACTCTTTCAAACACACTTTAGAATATCTATCTGCTTATAGACAGAGTCAAATTCATTGGTCACTTCTCTATCTTTTGTATGAAAACAAACACTAGTGTAGCCAAAGGCTTCGTAGACAATATCTGTCCTGCTGTGTTTGACAGTTTGACTAGACAGTTAGTGATTCTACTTTTCCACAAAAGCCTGAGCCCTGGGCAACTGCCAATACCTGTGACATACTCCATCCACTTGCTCTTTGTGGCCCAGTGATCTAAAGACAGTCTCTGGTATAATGACACATATGTTCTTTTCCATGTTACTTACAATACAGGTTTTTTCGATACAGGTTCTTTCTGATGTCATTGTGAGGCCGCTCTCTATCACCTTTGAATTGTCATTGCAACTGGGGAAATTTATTCACGACTGGAAAAGGGCAAACACCACACCCATCTTCAAAAAGTGCAAGGAGAGTTCAGGGAATTACAGGTCGGTCAGCCTCACCTTGCTCTGAAGGAAAAAAGCGTAGAGCAAAGCCTCCTGGAAGATAAATCCAGGTACATGAGGAACAAAATACAAATGTGAAAGCCAGCACACATCGTGCTGTGCAACCTGATTCCCTTACATGTCAGGCAGTGTAGGTGAGGGAGGAGCAGCAAACACCGCGTACCTTGACTTTAACAAAGATTTGACACGGTGTCCCATAGTCTGCGTACAGCCAAACTGGTGAGACGTGGTTTGGATAGATGGACCACAAGGTGGGTGAAAATAAATGGGCTTGATGGCTGCGCTCAGGTGGTTCAAAGCCTATCTGATGGTGTTCCCCAGAGGTCAATACCGGAGCCAGTGCTGCTCAACCTCTTTACTAATGGTCTGGAGGATGGCATAGAGCGCAACCCGGGCATGCTCGCAGGCAATATGAAATTGCAAAATGAAAAGCAGCCAATGAGGTGAAGGTAGGATTTCTGTTCAGAGGCATGTCAAGAGGCTAGAGAAAATGGCTAATGGAAGCCTCATGAGTTTCAGGAAAGGCAAATGCACAGTCCTGCCTGTAGGAGGGAATAACTACATACAGCAGGACGTGGTGGGGCAACTGCCTGGAAAGCAGCTTTCTGGAAGAAAGCCCTGGGTCCTGGTGGACAAGAAGTTAAGCAGAGGTCACCAATTGGCCCTTGTGCCAAAGAAGGTCAGCTGCATCTGGGGCTATGTTAGCAGGAGTGCCACCCGCAGGGAAAGGGAAGGGATCCTTCCCATGCGCATTCTTCTATGATTCTGTCTAGTTGTCCATAGGATGTGACCTTGTGACCTTGGAGCATGGACATGTACTTACTTGAGCTGCATACCTTCCCCCTTACCCGTCAGTGTGTCTTTTGTGAAGAAGTGATACTTTAGATTAATATGCTAGTCATCTGTGGAGTCACACCGAATGAATCATGATTGTGGTCAGTCTCAGTTCTTCCTGTTTGTGTGCTATGTTTCTGGCATACTTGCTTAAGGCAACGCATTCTTGTTGCACCCATGGCACAGAGAGTTTGTGCACATGCATTACCCTTTCAGCTATTCCTTTCTGTGAAGGACAGATGGAGCAGGGTGGGGAATGTCTTCATAGTTATGAAGAGTGGTTTTATCTGCCATGGTGGGGTAAGGGCTATTAAATACAAAGGCCCAGAGGTAGTCTCCACTCATGTGGTCATTGACACTCTGGCAATTTGAGTACTTAATTCGTAGTTTTAAATACAACTCATTTGGGCATGATATTTCAACTATATATATGTATTTTCTTTCCCTCCCCACCCCTTTTCTCCTGGGTAGGTGATAGCAATTGTGATGGATCTGTTTACAGACATGGAAATACTGTGTGACCTGCTGGAGGCCTCAGGCAGACGGCATGTCCCTGTTTACCTGATCCTGGATGAAGAGTACTTGAAGCATTTTGTGGAAATGTGCAATAAAATGGCTCTTACTCAGGACAGCTTCCCGGTAAGTTTTCAGTCACACTCTAGATGTGATAACCAATCACATTTATCTTGGAATTGATAAAAACCACAAACCCTTTGTACTATTCTCTCTGCCTGGTCTCTAGGACCGGTCCGTTGACCTCTGTCAATCCCTGCCCTAGGACACAGTATTGCAAGACCTAAATTGCTCTTAGTTCAGATCCCTCGGATGAGCTTTAGGTTCTGTCCAGAGCTGCTGTAGTGCAATAGCTGTGCAGGGGAGGAAAGCTGCGTGTCCTTTTGGATGTCTTGATGCAGAATCTACCATTTCCTTCTGTTGCACTGACTCAGTATAAATCCAGAAGGTAAAAATCTCATGTCAGGATTTACTTCTAGGCTTGTGATCCAGTTTGGCACCTGGGTTCATGAAGGATTTGTGGAGAGTCTGAGTCCGTACTCAGTGGGGTGTCCATCAGCAATGGCGTGTGGAGCCCGGAGCAGGCAAACACTAAAATGTGGCAGTGAGACAAGCTCTCTTGGGAACTCCCAGGCTCAGAAATTTACCCCAGGATCATACTGTCCTCCATCTAACTTTTCTGGTTATCACCTGCCAATGGAGGATGACATTTGATGTCATTTGGTAGTCCTGCAAGGCTACTGTCCGTGCTGTTTCCTTCATGCCTTCCCTAGAGGGCGGGGCTGATACTCTTCCAGCCGTCCATTTCATAGATTTTCCCCTCACCTTGGAAAAATGCAAAAAAAACCGTTTTACAGCATTTAAAATAAAAATAGATACAGTTGCAAATCTCTTCACTTCTCCTCATTTTTCACCTGTTTACACAAAGTTTTACTTAGAGATGCATCCTTCTTTCCCCATGTTAATGATGCGCAGTCCTTTCTTGCTTCTCACAAGCCAGATCCATTTCATCTTGCCTCTTGCGATGGCAACTATTAGAGAAAACTGCTTCATGCCGGAGCACATTTGGTTTCATGAACAAATGCATCACTAAAGTCACCTGGTCAATCTAGATAAATTCCACTTCTCCAAAATTTATTTTGTTTCATATCCAAGAGCCTGATGATTGTTTAAATTAAAATTAGGATTGGTTTACATCCATGGAGATGTCTACATCTCTTTGTTAGACCTGATGTCATGTCTTTGCCTTAATGGCTAATTAACACTTGCCTCCCCCATTCAGTGACTCATCTGCAGGTTTCAATGTGAAGTGCCTCTAAGGCTGCTGTCTCAGGCAGTCCATTAACATACGCGCTTGATATTCACATCTAATGGTGGTTTTGAGTTGAGGCCGGATATGATGGTAAATCTCCATTTGGAATAATTGGTGACAATTTGGGGTCTAATGAGGAATTTGGGGCAATTCCTGCTGCAGCTACTTACTTCTAAGAACTTTGTGTGAGCCTAGTGGTGTGAAATCTTGCTGCCGGGCATTAGCAAATCCTGCTGTAGTAAATCAAGCATTGGCGGCAGTGGTCACAGCAGAAGATTTTTTGATTTTTTTTTTCAAATGGCCATCTGTTGAACCTAAAACTACTAAGCTGAGTGGGAGTGATACCTGGTGGTCTGGGTTTTCTGCAAGACCGCAGGACTCTCATCTTGCATGGACAGTTCAGGGCCAGGACTGCCAAGAGGAAGAAGAGGATGAAAAAAATGACCTAGATATCAGAAACTCATCCAGCCTTGGAAAGGAGAGAGAGATTCAAGATATGCTATCAAAATAGATCTATGGGATATCTCTTATTTGTAGTGGTATTAAGTTATGTGGGGTGACAGGAAGCTCGTCCCGGTGAGAACTACTATTACTACAACCTCAGGACTGGAAGAAAAAAAATCCTGTGTTGAATGGCAACAGGATTAGGTGAACACCTCCCCAAGCATCCAGTGTGTCTTGCTCTATTTCATCAACTTGTGGTGGCATTTCATGGTATCATGAATTATATCACGAACAATTCAGGTTGTAAGGGACCTCAGGAAGTCATTAAGTCCAACCTCCTGCTTAAAGCAGGGTCACCTGGCAGGTCAGACAGAGTTGGTCAGGGCCTTGTCTGGTCTGGCCTTGAAAATCTACAAGCACGGAGGCTGCACAAGCTGCCTCGGTAACTTGTTCCAGTGCCTAACCGTTCTCATGGGAAAGAGGCCATCCCTTCTCATAGGTGACAAATCAGAACACGTTCTGGGTTGCAAGAAGGTAACAAGTGAGAGCCACAATGCAAAGATGGTGAAGCTTCAGCTCTGTCCCTGCTAAAAGTTTCAGTGAGCTCAAGAGAAGACTGGACAAGTACTTGGAGAAGAAGGCCGGGTGGAGAGCCGGCTGAGGCAGTCCCCAAGATGCTCAGGAGTTTCCCTGGCCAGCAAACAGCAGCTGCAGCAACATCAGGGGGCAGCACTGTAAATGGTTGCCTTGTTCCTGCTCTTCTCCAGCTACCACGGCCTATGGCAAGAGATGGACTGTTGGGTTAGATGGACCCCTGTCTCGAGGAGATTTAGGAAGCCCTGAAGACAACGGTGCTCATTGTGTGGGCAGACAGACTTCCTCAACAAGAGCCCAGCCCTTCCCCCCTGCTGCGCTGAGCTCCCCAGCAGCCATTTCCATGAAGCCCATCTCCCGCCTGCAGGGCTCTGACGCAGGAGGAAGGCCAGAGGGAGCAGAGCTGAGCCAGGTGTCCCGCAGGGCCTCCTGCAGAGGGGTTCCCCCCAGCTCCTCCTTGCCAAGGCACAGCTTCTGCACCAGGAGCTCCAAGTGAGGCTGCAGCCTGGGCGAGCCGGTCCCTGGCTGCATGTGGGAAGCCCTGCGAGCCCACAGGGGCTCATCCTGCCTGGGAGGAGGAGGAGCAGAAGGGGCACAGCCATGCCCAGGAGCAGCTCCTGCGGAGCAACAGGGCGAGATGTGGGCCTGCACATTTTGGAGAATGACGGTAGGCAAATCACCGCTGTTTGTCCTTTGTCTTCAGCCTGTCAGTGGCTGTTGCACGCTGCTCTCTGGCCAGACTGGAATGCGCTGCACGGTGGAGGACAGCACCCACCTCTGCGGAGGAGTAAAACAGCCCCAGCAGCTTGTGCTGCCCACGCTGCCACGGGGCTTCATCTTTTAGGACACCGGCACCAGGCAGGGATGGGATGCGCCTGCCCAGATGCAGGTGGGGACGGTTTGTGGCAGCTCCTGGCGTGCTGAGGCCATGAGCTGGCCTGGGGGGGGCAGAAAGGGATGATCTGGCAGGCCCCCGTAGGTGCAGCCTTAGGGACGTTTAACTGCGTTTGAGATATTTTGTTTGGCAGTGTGTCACATAGACCAGTCCAGTAACTATTTCCAGCGGCTGTTCGCCTCTCCTGCCTGCACCAGCTGAGGTGCAAGCAACTTTTATTATGGGCAAAAACCTCACCTTAAAGAAAAGGCTCCTGTTGGATACTGGGAGCCTCACTTCCTATTTTGAACTGGACAGTAGATTTTAGGGGCCGAAGGTGGATCTGAGTTCCTTGCAGTCTTTAAAACAGGTGAGAATCAGCTCTGTTCCACCAGGGTACAGCAGCATAAAATTTTACTATCATTTTTAAATATACTGACAAAAGGTAATTCTTAGAATGTAGGCATACCTTTCTGTGAATCTGTTATATTGAGCAATGTGTTGGTTTTAAGAGGCCTGTCACTGTGAAAATCAGAGCAGCATATTTAATTTGATTAAAAACTGGCTAGTTGTTATGGGTCAAAAATTTAGTTTTCATGCAGAGCCACAAACTAGTGTGGTTAGCGGAATATTAGCAATATTCTGGAAGAAACTGTATAGTCTTACATACTTCAGAAATAATCTGTAGGATCATAGAATTCCCCACTTTTTTTTCAAAACAACATTTGTAACAAATTGTTAATATTTTTTTGTATTTTCATGTTATAGAAGCACGCACTGGGACAAAATACTTGGTATGCAGAAGACTGAAAATACTTCATGCCCCGCTGCATTCTGCCTCTGGGTGCAGATCTCCTGTTCATCACGGGTGGACAGGGGAACATTGCAGTTTTGTTCAGCACACGTCCCCTTACCATCTCTGCTTTCTTTGGTTTCAGAACATGCGCATAAGATGTCTGAGCGGAGACATGTACTACAGCAAAGCAGGCAAGAAATTTGCAGGCCAGGTTCTGCAGAAGTTTATCCTGATAGATTGTGACCAAGTTGTTGCTGGTACATACAGGTAAGAATAAACAGCAATTGGTGACACTGCAAAAAAAACATGCTTTGCCAAAATACTGACTAACTCCTATTTTATTTTCTCCATGGTGAAGATGTACAGACATTCCTCTTAACTTCACCTTGGTGCTTCACCTTCCACCCCATCATCTTGCTGTACTTTACTTTTCAGCTTTCAGATAGCATTAACCTGTCTGCCAACAGTTCTGCTGTCCTACATTCAGTGAAGTCATTGCCTCTCCAGTTTGCCAAGCCTCTACCTTAGCCCCCTCTCTCCTATCCAGAGTGAAGACCTTGGCCTTTTCAGTCTCTCCTCAAGGCAGATGTGCAGTCCCCCTGTAATTTTAGTAGTCTTTCTCTGTACCCTCTCTAACCTTACTGCATCCTTCTCGAGATGCAGAGGCCTGACCTGCATGCAGCTCCCGGGACGTGCGCACCAAAGTGCTTCGGGGGTCAGAATGATGCCTTCTGCTTTGTTGTTACCACCCTTACTGACAGTGACCAGTATTCATTGAATTTGTTGGCTGCTATTGCACATTGAGCAGTTTTACATAGTTACCTCTCCTGAAATTGCATATTCACATGCACCGTTTATTGAGATTGCTCCTTCCCACTACAGGCTTAAAATCATGTTGTGAGCATTATTACAAAGTGGCTCTTCCACTTCTGCCTCTTGTACTGAGCCTCATGCATCATTCCAGACCACATCCTGAACAGCATCTTTTATTGTGGGCCAAACGATTTAGACTAGTTAATTCTGGGAAGTAGTCATTTATTGCTTCCAAAGAGTTTTCCTCCACAGCTCCTCCCAGTGAAGCATCAACCTACTCTGTGTGTGACTGGATGACGAAATCTCCTGTTACTACCTGTCCTAATTTTGCAGCTTCTGTTATCTCCCTTAACACTGTCTGATCACCATCGCTGTTCTGATCAGAGGGGCAGGAGAACATTTTTATTATTAGTCTATGGGTTTTCCACCTACAGACCTTCCCCACGGTATTTTCATGCTGTTGCACCCTGTACTGTCCTTCAGCACCAATGCAGCTCCCCAGCACAGATTGTTTTGCTTGTTTCTGTTGGTGCCTGGCAATATTTGAGAAACAGAAGGACTTGGTCCCAACTGACATGTAGGTTTTCCATATAAACAATATGGAGAGCAGTGTCTCTGGTGGCATTTTGGCCATCCTAAGACAAGTATCTAAGATTAGTGGGGTGGCTCACTGCTTGGAAACATCTATCCATCTCCACTGACTGCAGCAGGGGGTTAGAGAACTGAGACCACTCATTTTTAAATCACTAAAGATGAGCATGTGTCTGCTGGATTGAGCTCCGCACCTGTAGGAACGTTTTATTTATTTCCCTGTTGCCCTAGTCAGGGTTTTGCCTGAAACACAGGTTCAGTTCTCTGGGTCAGTTCCTCCCTCTGCTGTTTTGGGGCAGGGATCTGTGTCTGCAGCGTGCTTGCTCTCTCTAGATCTCTGTAGCTGAGACTTCTCGAGTCCTAGAGGATAATTACCCAGTTGAACAGTGCCTTGTGTCTGACTCCCTGCTGTCCCACTAACCACCTGATGTTGTGGACCGTAAGAAACAGTCTCTCTCTGTGGAGTTTGTTCATCAGTTGACAGAATTGTTTCTACAGGAGAAAAATTTGGTACACTGCAGCCTGGTACTGTACCAAGTGTAGCAGATACTTAGATTACTCTCCCTGCTGTGGGGAAAACTAGATTCAAAGGATGAGAATAACTACTGAGTAAACCCAAACCCTGTGCAGTGGGTGAGAGCATTCTTACCCAGAGCAGGAGTCCTGCGTGCAAGGAGCAGAGGTTTCAGGACCTCTGGGGCTGTGCGCTGTGCGTGCTTCTTGATGTCCAGTTTCCCACAGCAGACTTTTTCCCACCTTGATTGTTCTGCCTTTGGCCTCCACGATACCCTCTGGCAATGAGTTGTGCAATTTAATTTACGCTTTGTGTGAAGAAGTGATCCTTTGTATTTACATTAAGCCTACTGCTGTACAATTATGTTCGATGCCCCCAAATTTCCATAACCTGGGAAGAGTAAATCACTGTTCCCTGTTTGTTTTCTTGACTGCATCCATGATTTCATCCTCCTCCATTAGAATCCCTTGTGTGAATCATCTCAGCTGAGGTATCCTCAGCTGTTCAGTCATTTCTCATGTAGAACTTCCAGACCTTTAATCATTATTGCTGTCTTTTGTGAGATGAATTGCCCAGAACTACATGAAGTGGTCAGGATATCCCCACTCGCTATACCTTGGCACAGTGGTGTAAGGGTGACTCCTGTCTTCTCCCTGTCTCTACTGTGGCAGCTCCTAGTCTGCTGTTCGCCCTTTTGACCAGTGCTAAATATTGAAGTGATTCTTGCTTTGAACTGCCTGTGGAACTCCAACCTCTTTCCAAAGTGTTAATATCTGAAAGCTCATCAATACAGGCAGCACCTGGATTTTTGCAACACTTTGCATTTACTGACACTGATTTTCTTCTGTCCTTTTGTCTATACCACAAAATCCTCTCACGGCTTCTTATTACCCAGTTTTCTTTTGTCCACATTTTTGTTGTGAATGAACTCTGACATGTCTGTTTCCACTGCTTTCCAGAACTTCTCTGAACTTGTTGAACTGCACATATCCCTGCACAAAACTTGTGGGTACATTAAAACTCTTACTAGCATTTGTTTCCCATCTTGAATCACCTGTTTATCCCTGGGAAGACTTTCTTTTACACTCAGTCATCACTTACAATTTCTGAGAGTCCTTGGCAAAATCTCTGTAAATCCAAGCATCTCCCATCAGGCAGATCACATGCGTCTCTGTGCTTGCTGCCTCCTCCAAAGAACTGCAAAAGCACCGTGAGGCATGGCTTCCTTCCACAAAAATACGCTGAGTCTTCGGCATTATGATTATAGTTATTTATGCATCTAATCATTTTACTCTATTTGCTGCTACCAGTTTGTTCAGTATGGAAATAAGGCTGGCTGGTTTGCAGTTTTCCAGGAGCCCTCTAAAAGGTTTGCATTTACTACTTTCCATTCCCCTGTGACCATGTTCAATTTTAAATGATAGGTTATTCACCAGTTAATAATTGGAAAATTGCTGACTTCCATTTTTTGAAGGCTACTTATTTTAATATTTTCCTTTGCTGTGCCTTTTAACTACAGTGACTTTTTGGATGTTTTGAAATGTCTTTATTTTGATAGGTATGTTTGCTCTGAGCCTCTAATATAGCATCTTTAAACAATCTTCATGCTGCCTCAAGCATTTAACTTTTTTGCTTACTCTTTCAAATTTCTTTTTTAATAGCATTCCTCACTTTCTCTTTTAAGTATTACTGTTGTGGATTATTTTGCTCCTGAAAGAATATTTGATATGCGTACGTCATCGTTATTTTTGCCGAGTGGCCTTTCCATGGAACTCTCTGAATCGGTGATGTTATTTCTCCTTTTGTTGGTTTTCTGGTTTCTCCCAAAAGCAGTCATTTACAGAGTGTAAAATGCAGTTTCTGCAACTCTCCTAGTCATGGCTCCTATTCGAAGTGGATATAACTGAATATCTCTTTATTCCTCTGCTTTCTGCCTTTGTAGCCCCTTAGCATGCCATCAGCACTCTGCTCGGAATGTTCACAGCACAGTCCCAGTACTATTTTTCCCGTATTTGGGAGTGGAATTTTAATCCAGTGGGAACATATTTCATTTGATGATGTATCATTTACATTATTTGACTTATTTTTCTTTAATGTTTTGTGCCATTGCCGCAGCAACATATCCCCTATTTATTTTTTCTGTTAAATTTCTACACATGCAATTACACTGTTCCTTGGTTTTCTTTTACCCGCTAAGTATCTGAGATGCCTCCCGTGTCAAAGCCATCATTCCAGCTCAGGCATTTCACACTATCCATCAGTGTCTTTGGTTTAGAAAATCTGTGGATGTGTGTAAGCATTTGTATCTGATCTGGTTGCTCCACACTGTCCACTTTTCTAAACACAGCTTTATTTTTATCGGATGTCATTTATTGACTCCAAATCCTTACTGCCGTTTCATTGATTTCTCTCTGTCCTTACATCAGGATGCAGGTTTTTGATTTCATTCCTAAATTAGAGTGGGCAATCTCAAACTGTGTGGCCTTCTCTCCCTGCTATCAATACAAGCTTGGGGATGCAAGGATTGAGCAGAGCCCTGCCGAAAGGGACTGGGGGTGCTGGTGGGTGACAGCTGGACATGAGCCAGCAGCGTGCCGTCACAGCCCACAAAGCCAACCGCATCCTGGGCTGCATCCAAAGCAGCGTGGCCAGCAGGGCGCGGGAGGTGACCCTGCCCCTCTGCTCTGCGCTGGTGAGACCCCACCTGGAGCGCTGCGTCCAGATGGGGAGTGCTCAGCACAGGAGGGACATGGAGCTGTTGGAGAACGCCCAGAGGATCCGAGGGGTGGAACACCTCCCCTGGGAGGACAGGCTGAGAGAGCTGGAGCTGTTCAGCCTGGAGAAGAGAAGGCTCCAGGGAGACCTGATAGCAGCCTTTCAGTGTCTAAAGGGGGGGCTACAAGAAAGAAGGGGACAGACTCTTCAGCAGGGTCTGTTGTGAGAGGACTGGGGGAAATGGTTTCAAAGTGTGAGAGGGGAGATTTAGCCTGGAGATAAGGAAAAGATTTTTACACTAAGGGTGGTGAAGCACTGGCACAGGTTGCCCAGAGAGGTGGTGGCTGCCCCATCCCTGGAGACCTTCAAGGTCAGGCTGGGCAGGGCTCTGGGCAACCTGACCCAGCTGTAGGTGTCCCTGTGTCCTGCAGGGGAGTGGGGCTGGGTGGCCTTTAAAGGTCCCTTCCAACTCGGGCGATTCTATGATTCTACGATTCTACATATCTCAGCTTTTCTCCAGGTTCTCATTTAACACCTCTCCATATCTTCTGCATTACATTGTGCAGCAGCCAAGTTTCATTTAGGTTAAGATGGAATTCAGCTTTCTTCCATACAGTCACTATATTCCTATATTTTTCCATTTTCTTATGAATCTAGCATCCTTTCCCTAACTTAATTTCCATCACCATGTACTGAAATGTTCTTTTACTTCTCTGTCCCATTACAAGCATGGTAGAGGGAGCATTTTATAAGGCTACCCAGAAGATCCTGTTTGTTTTTAGCTTCCTACTTTGATGCTCTTTTACTTTGTACACTAGGCCCATCCTATCACTATTTATGTTAGTGGGAACCTATACAGATATTGACCAGCGGCTTCTCTGTAGTGCTCCATAGCTTAGATCCAAATCTGTCTGCTATCCTTCACCCCAGTGAGTGACTCACTCTTCATTCTTTGCTGTCATCCTGCCTGAGCCTTCCCACATGTATTTACTTTGACTATTTTCCTGCTGAACAGCATCTGTTTCTCTCAGGAAGTTTTTCAAATTCAGATCTGTGCAGTTCCTCTCCACTGGATATGATTTGCTAAGTTAAAGGGTGCACACTCGTTCATGAGGCTGCTCATGAAGACATGGAACAGCACTAGAGCTGAGATGCCAGGTCCTTCCAGAGCTTCCATACATACTTCCATGTTGACAGTGAATCCAGATGCTTAGACTGCCTGCACCCTTTCTTGCAGAGAGGTATTTTCTTTCTTGGTCCTTTACTATTCAGGTATTCAGTGGCTTTTGATTCTTCAGCTGTAAGAAAAGAAAATTTTCTCCTCCCATACGTATTTATACCATGCCTGAACTTTTGGCCTAGTCGTGTCTCTAGCCATAATAATCTCTCTTCTGTACTACTACATGGCAAGAGTTGTACCCATATTGACATCGTCATATTGAGCCCCTTATGTTGACATTTTTCTTCTCTGTGCTGATGTTTTCCTTATGAGATTTGTAAAACCTCTCATTTTCCCAAATACTCTTGGCAAGCTGAACTCATTCTGATATATTGCTGCCTGTGGGTATGAATCAGGCACTTTTTGGAGAGTTTTTTAGATATGGGAATGAAATTCACCACTCTTAAACGACTGTAGGCAAATTAGTTTAAGCCCCTCAGCTTTTGCATGTTTACTGACTGAATGTTTCTGTTTGTTTTCCTTCTTTACCATTATGTTTCCTTTTAATGAAGAAAAGGAGAAAACAAGGTTCATTGAGATCATTGAATCACAGAACCATATAATGGCTGGGTGGGAAGGGACCTTACAGCCCCCCTGCCGTGGGCTGGCTGCCCCCTGCCCTGCCGCCCCCCCACCAAGATCAGGCTGCCCAGGGCCCGTCCAGCCTGGCCTTGAGATACACAGATATCCAGAAAAATCAGTAATCTAAAATCCTAAATATAGTTGTATCTAGTTACTGAGAATTATTCTGGCACCAGAAAAAAAAATAGTGTTTCCACTTTTTGACATACCAGAGGGTTTGCACATGAAGGGTATGAAGACATTTACTAGTGCAGCAGATGAGAGAGAAGCCTAAGGGCAAATGGGGCTAGAGATAAGCAGGATTTTCAACAGGAAAACTTGAATAAAAGTTTGCCAGGCTAGGAGTAGTAAAAAAACGTGGTATTGTCAGGCTGAAAGGCAGTCAGAGGGCTGTTTGAGTTGCCTTAGAGGAGTTTTCTCAGCTGAAAATGGAAGACAAGACAGTCAAAGTACAGATACACGTCCTGCCAGTGGCACAGAGAGGAAGGAGCTCATTGTTTGCTGTAGTGTACTGAAAGAAACGCAATATTTGGGGTTGAAGCTGACATGACAAATGAAACTGAAACATGAGGGGAGAAAGCTAAGAGAGGGTTACAAAAACTCTACACCTGGCTTCAGCACTAAGGAAGAAAAAACTAGTTCACAGGTGTTTGGCAATAGGTGGGTAAAGCTACCAGGGTTTGAAGCTGGAGGAGGCTTGGGATTTCTTCAGAAAAGTGCTCACACTCTCAGGTATCCATGTCCCTCACAACAGGAAAGAGCTTTTAAGAGAGAGTTCCAGATCTAACCCAACGAACCTTAAGAAAGAAATTATAATTAAGAAGGAAGTGAGCAAACGAGGAATGGAAGATGCAATGTATCGGCCAGGAAACCCCAGGCTGAAATGTACAGCAATAAAGTGAGCACTGCCAGAAGATGAGTTACATGAAACTTTGCAGAGCACACCGAAACAAAGAGGAGGAAGTCCTCAGGTGTATAAATAAAAAGTGAAAGCAGAAGGAAGAGACAAGGCATACTGCTGCGAGGATGAATAAGCAATGAGGGATAACTGCGATGGGATGCCCAAATTAACTGAATGCATTGCGCTGTTTGTAATTAAAAGGAAGAGGAAAAAAGAGCAAGGAAAATGATTGCAAATACATTGGAAGCAAGCTTAAAGAGCTTACTACAATAAAATCAGATTGTTATCATCTCAGATATTAGAAAGGAAATGTAACATGAGATTAAAAGGCTAGAAATGCATTCTGTGTAGTATCTACATTTAATGGTGAGAAAATGATACACATAAGTTTGTTTTGGCACAGAGAATAAACAGAATGCTGGTGACAAGCAATAAGCAATAAAAACGAAGAATATGAATTGGTGAGGAAAAAATATCTGCTGCAAACTGATATCTTACCAGCTGGAAATAGCTGAAGCAGACAAACTGAGCGTGGAGAACTGCAAGTCACCCGCATGACACAGCAATGAAAAGGCAACTGCGCCTCTAGTCCGTGTTGCAGTTTCCCAGAGGGGCACATGGAAGAACTAATCCCGCTGTCGAAAACGCTGCCGAGACTGACACTTCACCTGAAACACTTCAAGGTGCTCTTGTCCCTCCTGCTGCACCCACGCCGAAGAAGCACCGTGGGACGCGGCAGGACAGCAGGTGTTGCCCCGGTCTCCAGCCTCCTGGCGATGTTGCACCTCCATCTCCTGGCCAAAGGCTGAGCTGCACGGCTTCCTGCCGGGCTCCTGCTCCAGCTCTGTCTGAAAGCAAGGCAGGGCAGGGAAGGGAAGATCGCCTCTGTCCTTCAGCGATCCTGCAACAGACTCCTGCAGTTTGTGCCCCAGGGTGACCTGGACCTGGAGATGGCTTCTCCGTATGCAACAGTCCTTTATGGAAAAAATAGTGACAGGAAAACCCTGTGGCCTTTGAACCCACGTGAACTTTTGGCACCCACAGTGCTCTGCAGTGAGGAGATCACAGCGTGCCTGTGGGTTGTGTCGCGCAGGGAAGCACATCCTCTTGTCTGTATGGAATCTGTAACCCATTAACTTCATTCAGTGCCTCATTTTTATACCAGAATAGGCCAGGAATTATCATTCCCCAGCTATTTCCTCCATGGCATCCATGGAAGAAAAGACATTTATCAGTTTGTGTCAGACACCTTCACCACCCCCTGCCCTGTCCCCCCAAGTGGCAGCCTGCTGTCACAGCCTGTGTCCTCGGCATGCAGTTGTCTCCAGCAGGATGGCTTTGGGTAGCACGGCAGCGTGCTATGTCTAGCCATGCGTTGCCAATGGCTGTCATATTCCTATTTCACACAGAGACACCACAGCTCAGCTTGCATTGTCCCATGTCCCACTAGAGCCTGAAGAACATGTGTTTGTTGGCACAGGGTTGGGAGGAAGCTGCAGTGGTGGGTATAGCCATGGCTGGCAAGGCCGCATCATCCTGTCATGGAAACCATGGCTAAGAGGGGAGCTGTGCCTCAGCACAAGTCCAGAGCTCCTAGATCACGTCGGGGTGCTTGAATGCTTCCTTCTAGGTCCTGTTGGGACATGGAGTGGGCAGGGCTCCACTGGATCAGCATGGGAAACTGCTGGACTGGGGCAAGATCCACAAAAGGTGTCAGTGGTGGGACAGTCATGAGGCCAGGGGAGCTCATTGCTGGGGCTGAGGCTGTGCCTCTTAGGGGGCAAAGGCAAGTTCATGTGGTCGAGAGGGGAAGGCTGGGTGTGTCTCACGCTTTGCTCTAGGGAAATGAACCCTGGGCCGGAGGGTGCTGGGGGAAGACAGATGGAGAAGGTGGAAGTCACTGGGCCCAGGAAGGGAAGGAAAACCTAAACAAAACCTGTTGTTTGCCTGCTGCTCAAGGGCCTTGTTGTGATGCTCCTGCTAGACCATGTGAGACTATGAGACATGAAACCTCCTCGCCAGAACAAGGTGGGCAGGCATGGCCTCTTGCCAGCTCTGTTCCTGGCTCTGCTGGCAGCAGCGGAGCCAGGCTGGATGAAGTTATCCTCCCCCTGGCTGGGTTCTCTTGCACTTCAAGGGATGATGCTCTCAGTGCAAGGGATGCAAACCTGCCCCTCCAGAGCAGAGAGTGCCCAGCCCTAGTAGCAGCCTTGTGGTTCTAAGGAGTTAAGTGAGCACCAGTGCTTGTATGAGCATCCCGTGGCTGTCCTGAACAGCCCCACAGCCCGTGGTCAGAGCACACCAACAGCAGCTCAATACACAGCTCCAGATAGTGTCTATGTCATGTTGAGGGGTGCAACATGCTACGGGGCCAGCCCAGGGTTGGGGGCCCTGGGTTCTGTCAACTGTGGATACAGCACTCCTGTACAGAAGGGGAATAGCTGTAAGCAATGAAGACGGGAACACCAGCATCCCTGGGACCTAAGCAGTGCCCCTGGGATAGACGCCTCTGAGGATGTAGATGTGGGCTATGTGAGACTATCCCTGTCTGGGCTCTCAGATTTCTTCAAAAAAGTTGTATAGCTTTGTGAGAGATGATCCCTTCCTCTTCCCCTTCCCTTCCCCTTCCCCTTCCCTTCCCTTCCCTTCTTCCC